>JARHVA010007094.1:0-600000 GCA_037957365.1 Torreya grandis
AATAATAATGTTGAATTTAACATACAAATGGGTACACCTTAAAATAATATATTGAAAATCAAGCTTTAAATGTAAAATATAATTCACCTAAATTAGGTACAATTGTTTACAACTTAAAATCATGATATAACTAATCAAGACTTAAGTGAAAAACATAATGTACCAAAGGTAATCGAGTAAAAAATCAACACACAAACAAACAACCAAACAAGCAACACACAAATACACAAGTGAAAATCAAATGAACATTTTTGTTAGTAATTAAGTGTGTGTGAAAATAATGTGTTACTCATGAAACCAAGGGTGTGACATAAAACCTATGATCAAGGGAGAAATAGAAGAACAAGGAAGGGGTGGTTGAGCTGAGTCCAAATGCCCCATGCAAGTGGACACTGCCTACATAGTCCTATGGACTTCAGACCATATGTTCTCCTAAGGATTTTAGGAAAGAAAAAAGTGATGACAAGTTAAGAAGGTAGATTATGTAGGAAAAACAGGAAAGGGGGCTCACAAAACTGTGAGAGTATACAAGGAATATGCTTGCCAAAATGATAAGACACATGCTCACAAAATATTGAGAGCATGGGCTAAGGGGTGGCTGAGTTGACCTATGAAAAGTGAGCGCTACCTACATAGTCCCAATTGTAACTCAATCGATTATACTTTGACATAAATTGGACATAAAAAATGATAATTATGTTTAAGGACAAAAAATAAATATTTGTGGTTGAATTGTCATACTCATAAAATGATAAGAGTGTGAGAATTAACTTACAAAATAATAAGAGCATAAAAATTAACTTGTAAAATGGTGAGAGCATAAAATGTCAATCCCACCTTTTGAAATTTCATACTCATGAGATGAAAATCACATATGAAGTACTTAAGTATATGCCACCTAGCTATGAGTGACTGGAAATCCAAGTTGAGTAACAAGATGACAACTAGTTAATGATGTCATATGTATCCATACGATTATTCACAAGTGTTATTTTCACAATATTAGATAAGTCAATCAAACAAATCAAATGAAATATAAACTTCATCCTAGGACCTCGATGATCATAAGGCAAAGCTAAACTAGACCGAAGCAAATAGAAGAAAACAAACACTTGATTATCTTCTTTTTCTTGGATACTTCACCTTCTCGCAAGTGGATGTGGCTCGAATATAACTTCAAGAAATATTTGACAATTTTATTATCCTAAAATGGATGATATCTCCTTGAATACTTTAAGAATTTGAGTTGATAAACATGGACTTTGATGCACAATTTACCATAAGAAATTGATAGGGCTTTGATATGATTCTTGAGCATGGTCAATTGTAAAAGTAAGGGGGATATTTATAGTAATTATGAATCAATGAGGACCCTTCATCTTGATTCTAAGATGGATGGTTGTAAATGCATCTTCAACAAGGTACACATATCAACACATGGATTGATAACATGAGCCCTTCAACTTGTCCAAGATGAAGGGTGGAGGATGGCTCTTGAAAATATCAAAGGATGATTAATATGATCCCTCCATCTTGCATGCAAGATGGATGGTGGAGAATTATCATCAAAATATATTTGTGAGATTCAATATGGGCCCTCCATCTTGTTTCCAAAATGAAGGGTGGAGAACCATTCTCAAGAAAGCACATGAATAACTAATGTGGGCCCTTCATCTTATTTCCAAGATGAAGGGTTGAGATTGTTCCCTAAAATATCTTACAAGATTCATTAAGAGCCCTTCATCTCATCTCTAATATGAAGGGTGGAGAATAATAATTTACATTAATTTATTTAATAATTAGTGAACTCACAAAAAGATATTTCATAGGATCTCAATATTTTTTTCCAAGTGAAGATGCCCTTTGGAAGGAAAAGAAAGAATTAATAATTAAAAGGAAATTATAATTATATTTGCATAGAATTATAATTAGAATAATGATTAATTTATTTAATACAGTGTGGGGAATTTTATTATAAGAATTATTTATAAAAGGGTAATTAATTGCATTAATTGATTAGCAAAAGAGAATTAGTGAATTGATAAGAGTGGAAGAATCGAATAGAGAAAATGACCATAATGATAAATAAATTGACTTAATATGGTGAATTATCCTACCTAAAGATGCCCTAAGGTGAATTCAAACTCCTACATTAGATGAATAGAATAATTTGGGTTGACATATGATTTCAAACTAGTTTGTGTGCAATTAAAGGAAGTCATTGCATTTCACAATTTTGGCATAAAAGTGATAAAAATGGAGTGTGTACACTTCCATTCTATATAATTATGTATTTTGACATTAAAACAATCAAGGATGGAGCTCCAAATCAATGGAAAGCACACCATTATTGTAACAAGCTTAGAACACCAATCTACAATACAAATTTTTGGATCTAAAATTTAGATACTTGTAAGAGAAGCATGGAGCTTGCAAGAATGAGTTTAACTGTTGCTTAAGTGAAAGATAAACTTAGGAAGGATGGGGAGTGAAACACAAATAAAAACATCTGAAAATGTGAAAAACTCAAGTTATAGAGGCTAAAAATAACATAGATATAAGTGGTGATGCATTATTCTTATTTACAAGGGGAGGTTATGCAACTACTACTTTGTGCGACAGAACCACTGTAATTAATTAAAAAACTACCATATATTCATATGGAATTTCCCTATTGATAATAGTTTCATCATTTTTAGGGTGGTTATGTAATAGATAGAGGTAGTTTCATTACTAAGAAAGGTGGTTTTATCCTCTATGGAGAGTTTTCTAAAACAAGCTAAAAGAAGTTACAAAAGCTAATAAAAGAGAATTCTAGGTTTTCAATAAAGAGACAGTGGGAAAGAGGAAGAGAATGTCAGAGAGAATCCTCTCGAGTGCATTTTGGATATCACTACATCATCACTAGACATTATACCATAAATATTGCACCATGCAATTTTTGAGTGCATACAAATTGTCCCCTCGGGATGATGTATTGTCATGAATTAACGAGGGTGTAGTCCTGAGCAGTGATGTGCACAAATAAAATAGAGGGTTAGAAATACTTACCTTACTTTACTTACCTTAGTGGTGCATCTTAGCCAACTGAGACTCCATGCAACTTGCAAGCAAAGGACATGAATCAAGTGCAATTTTAAAAAAAAAAAGATAAACATACTACATAATCAAATCATAGACAAGAGTGTAAACCATGATTACAAGAGATGGTTAGTTTATTTTGTTAGTATTCAAGATACAAACAAATTCATAAAACATAACCTCCCAAACATGATTCCTTGGATTGGGCAAGGTCTAGTCAAGACAAATAAATAGAAAACAATCTAGGAATATGACCTTCCTCATGGATGCCATTAGCTAGGTGACACACATACATGATTATGCCTAAATGTAGAGCTCAAAGTCTTCATCAATGTTGCATCGTAAAAACTTTGAACATCTCTCCAAACACTATCTGAAATGGTTTGTAGATTAATTATACTAAAAGAGGTGACGCTTTTGAGGGATTTCTGTAGAGTTTCTTTGCACAAAAAACTTATTGAAATGTCTATGGTGACCCTTCTATTTATAGGTTTTTCAAAATGATTATGGCCTTTGGATCAATATCAAGATAAGAGGCTGCAATTCAATTCAATTTTGGAGGTAAATGAAATAATTTTTTGTAAAGAGGTTGTATTAATGAGGCATGTCTTGCCTTAATCTTGATATTTGTTCTTATTAATGTTTAGTGCTTGCCAATTTTTTAGATGTTGTCGTGGATGATGTCACGATTTAGATATTTGTTGAATTTTTGAATATGACATAATTAGATATTAGCCAATTTCCATGGATTTTTCATTTAGACATTTGATTTAATTTGCTAGGCTAATTAATCTCAATCAAATTTTGGGTGCTTTATATAATATATAAATTTGAATATTCGTTCTAGTTAATTAACCCAAAATGTTGCTTGTAAAGTAGTAATTTCACTCACATTGATTTAAATGAAGTTGATAGTTGGTTACAAAGAATTGCTCCAATCAAATATGTACCTATATGTTTCATAAATTTAATGTGATGTATTTACAAATTAGAACATTTCAATGGTTTTTGGTATAGTTTGTGTGTTATTACGAGAAGTCATTCTGACTTGCAATTTCAACACGAAAATGGTAAAAATTGGATGTCTACATTTTACCCCTATTTGAAAGGGCATAGTGAGATATTTAGATGAAGCAATGACTTTTTAAAGAATGAAAAGGTCGCTTAAAATTATTATAATTAAAATAAATAATTTTGTTCTTGCTTTTGTTGAATTTAATAGAGTTCTCAAAAAATGAGCTCACAAGAATGACCCAAACAATGTTTGGGAGTCCCACGATGTACTTTGAGGACATGAACAAAAAATATTTGTGATGGATGGGCCCTTGAAAAGAAAAAAATAGCATCTACCCCCAAAAAAATGTTGAAAATGGATTAATTAGAAGAAAATGGGATGAAAAACATATAAAGGAGCAAAAAATAAGCCTCATAGGAAGAAAAATGAAGCACAATAGTGATAGGGAAGGGAAAAACTCAAAATTATAGTTATAAATTTAACCCTAGGGTGTGAAAAAACAAATTCACCCTCCCCTTTTTGAATTTTAGATCTTGGATTTTAGTGCAAGAGGAGTGAAGAAAATAGCACACATTCCACATCACATGCATCTTGGTGAGCGAGTGTGAGAGTATCGATCACTAGTAGGGAATGGGGCATCGGTAAGTAATTTTTTCTTTGGTCAAATTCATTATTAATAGAATTTAATGTCCCTTGAAAAATGGTGGATTTGTGACTCACAATTTTTATAAAAATGAAAATAACGAGGTCGCCTGCACAAACGATAATATTATTTGTCCAATGGTGAGATTGTGGCCGATTAAGCAATATTTCCAAAATAGTTAAAATTTGCTAAATGTTAAGGTTGCATTTTTAACACAAATTGATATAAATGTAGAAAATTTCAAGAAAATAATAGGATCTATTTTTTGGGTGGAAATTTCCCGAAATGGTGAACTTGCTAATCAATGGGATTGTGTTGCCGATCGTCGAAAAGGTCCTACAAAACATCAAACTCATTTGGAAAATGATGATAATGTAAATAAAATGTAGAAAACTCTGGGAATTGTAGATCCATGAATCCAAATGGATCCATGAGGGTTTGGTAAGGGGTACACAAGTTACTAAACAAACCCCTACTAGGCTCAAGGACACTATGGGCTACTAGATATCTATAAAGGCTATCCGATTTGTTGGCTTGCACGAAGCTATAAATAAAATTGTAAACTAGGTTAGGGATAACATGATCAAGTGAAAAAAATATGTGGGTGTCTCTAACATATATAACCACAATAAAGCAAGTAGTTAAGGGGGAGAATTCAATGCTTAAACAATGAGAAAGTAAACTACCTAAACAAATGAGCATTACCAAGCAAGAAATGTGTTTTAAGAACATTCAACTCTATTAATTGAAAGATGATTTCAGAAGGGAAATGACATTTTAAAGAGAAATAGAGAGGGAGAGAGATCATGTACTTTCAAAAACCTAAGCTAATGCCTTTATTCAAATAAAAATATCTTTAGCATGTGAGTAACTAAGAAAATGCCATTTCAACCAAGAAAACTAAGTTATTTGAACACAAGAACATTACCAAACAATGCACTGATTCAAAATAAAGCAATCATATTGTTGGAAATTTGGCCTCCTAGGCCAAATGCCAACCCCTATAAGCAAAAATGTTTTTATGTGACCTTATTGATCCTATTTTGAACCTTGATAGCGTTGTTATAAGTGTCGTTGTGTATTCTAGAGCATACTTGTGAACTCATCACATCATAATTATTTTGAGGTCTATTCGGTGATGTGTTAGTCCTCATGATGATCCTTGAATGAGCTTGAGAGTGTAAAATTGTTTTTGAGGTCTTGAAGATGGTTTAAACATAGTTTGACAAGATTGAGGATCTTTTAACAAAATTAAGGTAGTTTGAGTACTTTAAGGTTGCTAACCTGTATGGTTCTAGACCTTTTTGACACCATTGCTTGAAGAGAAACCTTGGTTGGTAGGATGTAATGGTTTCAAGCCTTATCTAAGGTCATTATATGAAGGTATATTATTATGTTCAATGTCATTGATCCAAGGTTTACCTATTAAAGAAATTTTGCTTTCATGAAGACCTTAAAGTCATTAATCACCCACCAAACACCTCATGTTGGTCAAATAAATTACCAAAACTTTGGAAAGGGGTGATATTTTAAGTGTTTCATTGTTTACTAAAGGCCTTAAAATAGTCTCCAAATCATCACTAAGCATTTCATGCCATAAAAGGCTCATTTTAAGACTTACATTCACTTGCCACTAGCCAAATGAGTCCACACATGGTAAAAACATAAATCTTCAGCTCCTCCTACCGTACCACTCTATTTCAAATTTTAGTTAACTCATGTTTCCCCTCTCTTCATCCTTCAATGGTGGTTCAAGGTTAGAAAAATAGAGAAAATGTAGGAAAAAGAAGGATTTTCAAATGTTTTATGCAGATTGTATGGACTTTTATGATCATTATGTATAGAGGAGAGTTTTAGGTTGTAGGTGGGTTCATTTCAAGTGTCTTTGTGAATTTCATGGCAAGGAGATGCAAGACAAGCTCAAAACTAACCCTTTTACTCCATCGAGCTCCTTTGCAACCCAAGACAACCCTCTATGTTTGTGGATGGTACACACATGAGAGAGAATATGGAAGTATAAAATTTTGTGAAAATAAGGGGACCATAGATTCCATCTTTGGGAATTTATTCTCATATTGACTCACCTTCCTTTATGAACAATCCTTAATGATGTAGGGCACTCACAATGTCTTCTCCATTCAAGTATGGTACTGATTTTCTATTTTTTCTCCTTTATTGAGCATGGTGATAGAGAAATGGAAGATATGAGAGATTTTAAATAGTATTAATCACCTTCCCATACCATTATCCAACCTCATTTCACATGTGTGGGTTGTAGAAGCAAGCAAATCTTTTGGTTTCCTCCATTGGCAGGACATAGATAGAGTTCTCATGCTACAGAGCTTCTAATACATAGAAAATGAGTGTTTGATAATGGTTTAAATCTGATGGTAAGTCCATTTTAGAGTTTATATGCCTATAAAACTCATACAAGCCACTAGATGGTCAAATAGATCCTTCAAATCATACCTTGGGGAGGCTGCCATGTGCATAGTGTCTTATTCTTTATAGGTGTAAACAAAGAAATTTAAGGTTGCACTGAGGTTATAATTTTTAAATAAGATCAATAGGGATTAATTACCCTAATAATTATTATTCATTACAACTTATAGGGAGATCCTTAATAGACCTAACATCAAAGGGTAATTTGAGAAAGTAACCTGAGACAACCATGTGCAGGCAACTTGAAAAGGCCCAAGGTAGTCTAATAGGCAAGTTAAGGATTTGGGAAGATAAGACCAGTTGAAGATAAAAAACCTATTAAAACTATCATACCACTCAAATAAAGTAATATGAAAGGGTATGGGCTACTATTCAAGTATGATCATCATAACAGTATGCTTAAAATGTTTAGTAGACTATAAACAAAGTGGGGACTAGGTGGTTGATCAATACCATTATTGATAAACTAAGAGCCTTAGGGAAGAGTGTGTGTAAAGAAGGTGAATTTTTTCTACCAAGATAAGATAATAAAAATAACCCATTAAATTTCCAAATACTCAACAAAGAAGGACTCATCTATCACATATAGTCAAGGGACATAAGATACCTATAAGCAGTCATGGGAAAACAAGATGTTTGAGTGAGAAATGGGGTCCAGTAAGGAGTTTAAAGGGTATATATTCCATTGGGGGAATCCTATTTCATTATATTTATACCAAATCAATTATTCAAGGTACTGATAAAGGGTTTGGATGTATCAATAGCTCAAACAGATCTAGTCATAACACACACATAAAGTCATGTATGAATGTAAGAGTAAAAATAATCTTGTACAACAAAGTGAAATTTAAAGATGGATACAAGTATCCTAAGTTGTTTCTTAAAATCCATAAGTCCATAATTAATTTTTATCCATATACAATTGAGGAGAAGACCCCAGGTACTAACAAGGTGCACACCTTCTAACACAGCCTAGACAGACCTAAACAGGCCTAAACATGTAGTGTGTAGATGTATGAATGCTTTATGGATATTTAAGGATTGAGAACATATAATTAAGAGGTGATAATAAGGTTGCCTTAAATTTTTACAACTAATGACAAGTCTCAAACTCATCTGCACAAGGTTAATAACTTAACTAGGCCCAAAATTGATGATAACAGGGTTGCGCATGAGCTAGGAACTATTTCTTGATTGAGGATTGATTAATAATCGATGGAACTTGAGTAAAGACATTATATGGTCTTATAAAAATCCCTAAGTGGTAGAATACTTAGAACAATAAGGAGATCATATGGCCTATTAGGCCTAAAACTGGTATGGATAAACATATGCATGAATTAAGGTCACTTAAATGTTTTGGTGTCAGATTAGAGTTGAAAATGCCATGGAAGTAAGTATGAGGGATATATCATGATTCAAAAAGGACTAAGAGTCTCATATGAGTATCTAGAGCATTAAATTCAAGCCCAAGGGTTACACAGACCTGACTATGTATAAACCCTGGGCCAAAAATGGGAATACGTAAGGGACATAATTGGGAAAGCACATGACCCATGTATGTTTTTAGGACTTTAAATTAGTTAGAATAGGAGTTCAAAAAACATCATTATAGAGGCTAAGGTAACAAAATATACTCAGTTTCCATACAACTGTTAAGGCATTCTTAGGCTTAACAATGAACAGTGTTATTCAAGGCAACCCATGAGAGTTATAGGTAGAGGTGTTAGACTAAACAATTGAATTCAAGTGGGAAGGTTGAGATCTGGTGAGTAGGATATTATTATGTTTATTATAAAACCTTGAATCACCTACAAGTCACTTGGACCCCCAAAACTCAGTCAAGGCCAATTAGGCCTAAATGCTTGTATTAGGCCTAAAAGGGCCACACCACCATGAAAGTATACTCAGACCCTTCCAAGCTAATATAAGACTAGGGAAAGATATAAGGAGTTGTTACAGGTCATATAAAAGTTTTTTAGGTAGGAGGATGTAAAGAGAGGGCCCATTTAATCTTTAAATTAGAATCTAGTTGCACAGTCCCAGACAGTCAACTCGAGCCATCACTTAGATGCTCATATATTTCATCACAAAAGCACTCAAGGAAAAGGATCCTAATGAAATTTGTGAACCCCTATGTACTTTAAATCCATAAGAGAGTAAGCTAGATTTAGGGGCTCAGTTTATGAATCATTGTTAAGTTTGCAGATAAGTCTAGAAGACTGGCAAAGAACTTGAAGTCTACCATCTTCTAATCATATCTCTACACACAAGTTGCATGGGAAACAAATATTTTCACGAGTTTTAGGGGGGAATATTTACTAAACATCCATGGACATAAGTTTGGGATTTTAGGTCTAATCTTTATGAACCATCATTAAGATGATAGACCTCCAAAACCCTGCTTAAACCCTAATACAAACATGATCTGAGAAAAATGGAGATAATTTCACCTAAACACTCATGAAAGACCCTAATAACACTTTAAACACTTGGTGCACTTAGAGGATATCTAGGTCAAGGTATTATGTTGTATAGAAATTATACAGACCTATCGAAAAATAATACTTTTTCAAGAAATTAAGAAGAAAACAAGTTATAGGGAAGTTTAAGGAGTCTCAAATCATTGAAGATGAAGGTTTTATACTTGATATATCTTTTAAAATTCTAAAATCTACAAAAATATGCTTGGGAATACCTTTGTATATTTCCTCCAAATAGTCATTCTACAGATTTGAAGGAGAAGGTGACCTAGTCACCTAATTTGGCAAGGTTTCAGGTGTATTTTGCTCAAAACAACCCCTATATCATGGTATATGATGTTTTATACCTAAAAATAACTTATTCATATTATTTTAAGGTTTCATATAGGCTTTCTTGGTCATTAAATGCAAATAACTAGGTAATTAGGCCTAATTGGCATAGTAGACCTACTTGGTCAACAAGAAGATATCAAAGTTAGCATAGAGGGATGATGAGGTGCATCAATATAGATTTATTACACTATATAACTAATGCATTAAATGAGGTGAGTGCACATTCCATGGTCATATTGGAGAAATAAGTCAATTTTTTGACTTGGTCCATATGCTCAAAAGGAGGATAAATTGTTGTATGCTTAATGATGGCTTAATTACATCTCATTATTATTATAAATGCTAGTAATAGGAGGTATTTAACCAAATAGGGTCATATCCATGCTTTAAAATAGGTTGAACAAGTCAACCACATCCTCCACCACTCCACCTCAATGCCTAAAGGGGTCATTGAAGAGACCAACGTATGGAGAGTCATTTGGGGGCTTGTTATGATTATTTTAACTATTGTAACTCAAGTAATGAGTGGACCATGGTAATTTATGACCCCTATATCTCATCTCCATGCCAGTCTCTCTCTCTATATTCCCATTCTGTTATATAATCAAGCCTTAAGGCCTTGATTTGTATACCTCACCTAGCTATGAGGAGACTCTACCTAGATTGGCATTTTTTAATCTTTTAAGCTAGTGCAAATGACTATTTTTAGACTCTTTGATATTAGTTTAGTGTATTATATTAGTTTTATTTGCACATGTGGTAGTTTTCTCCTTTAACAGGTCCTAATCTCATCTAATTGCTAGTATATGATCTTATGCAGGTCACATATAGTGTTTGAATGATAAGTGGCTGAGCTTGGAATGGAGATTTGATTGGTAAGTGCCTTGATCCAAGCCTTCCATCATTACCCTCATGTTTTGACCACTTAGTGCAACCTCTATGTGAGACACTTTTGTATAGGAGTCCTTGGAATTAGAAGATTTGATCACTTGTATTGCTTACTAGTGTTTGTTGAAATCCAAATTGAGTGGATGAATGATCATATTGGTGCATCACCACCCCTTAAAAAAATTTCTTTTATGCACTTTCTATCCCTTTTCACCCCAATAGTAATAGGTCTTAGTGAACTAAGACAAATAGATGCACTAGGGGAGCTAGCCCCATAATTCAAAGGTTTGGTCTAACTATAGGTAACTCACAACCTTTAGGCCAATCCCATGTTAGTCCAGGTTCAAAGCAGAAGTGAAAAATATCCTTCAATGTTAAGTTATGGAGCTAAAAGCTTCACTGATGCAAATGTGGAGGTTGCTAAGTGTCAAAGCAACCGATGTTGGTCAAGCCAACCAACGTCGGTCATATTCAGTGTACACAGTAACTGACATCGGCTATGGTTGGCCGACATCAGTCAGACAGGAACCGGCGTCGGTCACCTGTGTGTTTCCAAAACTAGTCTAACTTTAGACGGATAGTCAGTTTGAATGTAAAGACTAATTTTAGTCTTGAGTCTATGTTTCTAATTATTATTTGTTTGGGCTCTATTTAAGAGACCCATGGGGCTGTATTGTAATCAAGGACTAAGAAGGATTAGATCCTCAAGTGTAAGATCAGTTGATCTGCAGGGTGTGCAAGATCAGGGGAGATCTACATGGTAAGCAAGACCAATTAGATCTGTAGGGTGTGCAAGATCAAGAAGGTCTGCTTGGTAAGCAAGGTCAATTAGATCTGCTGTAAGGTAGGCAAAACAACCATTGAGTTGATTGTCAATGGTGAAGGGAACAACTCAGTGTTGAGTTGGTTGTAATTGGTTGAGAGAGAGAACTCTTGAGGGAGAATTATTGTACACCCAAGAGGTGTGGGAAGAGTGAGATTTTTTCATTGTATTTCCTTTTGGAAGAGTGTTAATACAGATTGTATTGTTTCTCATATCATCTATTCTTTGCTATTTTTGAATTCTAGTTACTTATTACTTCTAGTTTAATTCTGTGTTTAGTTGCTTATACAAAAGTAATCAAGTGTGCTCTTAGGAGTGGATCCTAACAAGTGGTATCAGAGCTTGGTTCACTAACACCTTAGTTTCAGAGTGTGTTAAGTGTTTGTTGATTATAGGTCACTCACAGGGGTTTCTATTTGAGTGAGAGTAAAACAATGGCAGAATAAAGTATGCTGAGAATGGAGAAATTCAATGGTAAGAATTATCAATTATGGAGGATGCAGATACAGGATTATCTATATCAAAAAGATATGTACTTACCATTGGGTGGGGTTTCATGTAAGCCCACATGTATGCTAGATGAAGAATGGAAGGTTTTTGACAGAAAGGCTCTAGGAGCTATAAGGCTAACCTTGGCAGCTTCTGTGGTTTCCAACTTATCTTAGGCAAGGACAACGGTAGAGTTAATGGAATCTTTGGCAAATTTATATGAAAAACCCTCAGCTTCGAATAAGGTATTTCTTATGAAGCAATTATTTAATTTGTAAATGCTGGAAGGTGGATCGGTATATAGTCATCTTAGTGATTTCCATGGTTTGGTAAACCAGTTAAATTCAATCAAAATAGTTTTTTATGATGAAATTAAGGCTCTCTTAATCTTATGCTCTTTACCAGAAAGCTGGCATAGCTTGGTAATGGTAGTAAGTAATACTGTGTCTGCTTCAAATATCTTGAAAGTTGATGATGTTGTTAGTGTAATCTTGAATGAATAAATTCATAGGAAAAGCACAGGTGAGACATCAGGTAATGCTTTAAGTGTTGAAAGCAGGGGATGGCAAAGAGAGAAGAGTAAGCAAGGGAAATCAAGGTTAAAAGATAGGCAGTGGATCCAAATCTAGGTATGGCAATATAATCTATTGGAATTGTGGAAAGAAAGGACATGCAAAGAAAGATTATTGGTTGAAAGAAGATCAGCATGAAGGTAATGAAGAAGCAAAAGATGCAGGTATTGTTACACAGGATGCTCTCATATTTTCTTTAGATAGTCAGGTAGAATCGTGGGTTTTAGATTTTGGTGCTTCTTTCCATGCAACCCCAAATAGGGAATTTTTTCATGATTATGTCCATGGAGACTTTGGAAAAGTTTATTTAGGGGATGGTGAGCCTTGTCAAATGGTTGGCAAAGGGGAAGTGCAACAGAAGTTGCAGACTGGCAACACATGGGTGTTGAAGGATGTCATGCATGTACCCATCCTGAAGAGGAATTTGATTTCTGTAGGGAAGTTGGGTGATGAGGGTTGCACAGTAACTCTCATAGTGGAATCTTGGAAAGTTTCCAAGGGTGCACTTGTATTAGCAAGAGGTAAGAAAGTAGGTACACTTTATCTATCTACTTGTATTACTGATTCACCTTCTATTTTATCTACTTCAAATGTAGATGCAAAGATGTGGCTCTATAGGCTTGGTCACATGAGTGAGAAGGGAATGGATGTTCTTAAGTCAAAAGATAAGCTTTCAAATTTTATAGACTGAGATTTCTGTGAGCATTGTATGTTTGGGAAATAGGGGAAAGTGAGGTTTCTCACAACTGGGTCAACAAAGAAGAAGTACAGGTTGGAGCTTGTTCACATAGGTGTGTGGAGACCAGCTCAGGGAACTTCTATTAGAGGATCACAATGTTATGTTTCTGATGATGCTACAAGAAAGGTATGGGTTTATTGCATAAAGAGGAAATCTGATGTTTTTGACATATTTAAAAACTAGAAAGCCTTGGTTTTCAAGGAGAAGATGATGGACAGAGATCAGCTCAAGGGGCTGAATAATTCTGAGCAGGGCAATTTGGACAAGGTTATGATCCAAAGTGAGCTCATGGGTAAAAATCATCACTCACAAGAAAACACAGTTACCGAAGTCAGTCAGGTGGGAACTGATGTCGATCAGGCAGGAACCAATGTCGGTCATGTGCAGACTGAAGTCAGTGATGTCGGGTAGGTGGAAACTAACATCAGTCAGGTAAGAAATGATGTTAGTCAGGTTAGAAATGACGTTGGTTAGGTTGATCGCATGGAACCGATGTTGGTCAGGTGTAGACTGGGAGATGACCGAGATTGGTCACTGTTAAAACAAAATTTGGGTGGAGAGCAAGTTGTCAAGGAGTCTCAAATGCCCATGAGAAGGTCTGAAATGGTAAGTAAGCCTCAAATTCATTATTCCCCTTCTTTATACTACTTATTGCTCATTGATGGTGGAAAACCAAGAAGTTTTAAAGAGGCAATGCAGGGAGAATCTAGGAAACAGTGGGAACATGGCATGATTGAGGAAATTGATTCCTTGAAAAAGAACCAAATGGGAGATTTGGTTGAGTTGCCAGCCAAAAAGAAAGTACTGAAATATGAATGGATTTACAGGATAAAGAAAGGAGAGAATGGACATGTGAGATAGAAGGCCAGGTTATATGGTCTTGAGCAAGCTCCAGGAGAGTGGTATTTGAGGTTTGACAGGTTTATGACAAAGCATGGCTTTAGTCAATGTCAATGTAATCACTGTGTTTATTTTACCAGGTTGGATAATAGTCGCTACATTATCTTGTTACTGTATGTAGTGTATATGCTTGTTATAGGGTCACACATGCAGGGAATTGCTAAGCTAAAGGTAAAATTAGCTCAGACATGTGCCAAAAAGGATTTAGGAGCAGAAATCCTTGGCATGAGTATTTCTAGAAATAGGGAAAATCACAGGTTGATTTTGTCTCCAAAGGATTATGTGAATAAGGTAGTGGAGTGGTTCAATTTACAGGGTGTAGAATCGGTTAGCACACCTATGGTTGGACAGTTCAAGTTGAGCTATGAACAGTGTCCTAAATCACATAATGAGGTTGAGTACATGGTATGTACTAGACTTGATATTGCCCAAGCAGTGAGAGTTGTCAGCAAGTTTATGGCCAATCCAAGAAAGAAGCACTGGAAAGCAGTTCAGTGGATTCTCAGATATCTGAGAGGGACTAGCAGTAGGTATTTATGCTATGCAGGGTCAAGCACTTCTCTACATGGGTATGTAGATTTAGAAATGGCAGGTGACTTGGATGATAGGAGAAGTTCCATAGGATATGTGTTCACTGTTGGTGGAATGGTGGTTAGTTGGATTTTAGAGTTGCAGAAGGTTGTTGCAGTCACAATGACTAGCAAGGATATGAACCCTGTAGGTATGTTAACAAAGCCAAGAACAAAGGAGAAGTTGAATCTTCATTCAACTTTTTTTGGTCTTCAAGACTGAACTTGAAGATGGGTGATACAAGCCAGAAACAAATTAGAGGATGTATAGGTACACGTATAGATGCAGCTATTTATCTCCAAGTGGGAGATTGTTAAGTTGTGGAGCTAAAAGCTTCACTGATGCAAATGTGGAGGTTGCTGAGTGTCAAAGAAACTAACATTGGTCAGGCCAACTGACGTTGGTCATATTCAGTGTACATAGTAACCGACATCAGTTATGGTCGACCGGCATCAGTCAGACAAGAATCAACGTCGATCACCTGTGTGTTTCCAAAACTAGTATAATTTTAGACAGACAGTCAGTTTGCATGTAAAGACTAATTTTAGTCTTGAGTCTGCGTTTCTAATTATTATTTTTTTGGGATCTATTTAAGAGACCCATGGGGCTGTATTGTAATCAAGGACTAAGAAGAATTAGATCCTCAAATGTAAAATCAGTTGATCTGCAGGGTGTGCAAGATCAGGGGAGATCTACATGGTAAGTAAGACTAGTTAGATCTATAGGGTGTGCAAGATTAGGAAGGTCTGCTTGGTAAGCAAGGTCAATTAGATCTATTGTAAGTTAGGCAAAACAACCATTGAGTTGATTGTCACTGGTGGAGGGAACAACTTAGTGTTGAGTTGGTTGTAATTGGTTGAGAGAGAAAACTCTTGAGGGAGAATTACTATACGCCCAAGAGGTGTGGGAAGAGTGAGATTTCTTCATTGTATTTCCTTCTAGAAGAGTGTTAATACAGATTGTATTGTTTCTTGTATCATCTATTCTTTGCTATTTTTGAATTCTAGTTACTTATTACTTCTGGTTTAATTTCGTGTTTAGTTGCTTATACAAAGGTAATCAAGTGTGCTCTTAGGAGTGGATCCTAACACTTCAAAAGGTGTAACTTAGGTTACTAACACATTCAATGACATACATTTTCAAAGGGGAAAGATGTTTTCAGAGTTGAGAGGATGCATAAATTTTAGAATCTACTCTCACTTGTTAAAAATAAGCTAAATTAGCATGAAAATAATAAACCCTAGCGAATATATTAATAAACAACAATGGAGTTTCACTTTTCATAACAAAGTGCCCTCAGATCAAGCTCAAAATGTAGTGCAAATGTTTTACCAACTAGGAATCCAAGAATGAGGTATCTATGGAGGAAGACAAGGTTACAATGTAAGGCCAAGTCCAAACCAATGTCAAAACAACAAGGAAGAGGTGACGTGAGAAATTTTAGGAGTGTGTAAGCCTAAGATACAAAAATAAATCAGGTGTAATGAAACTTATAGAAGCTAGGAACAAGCCACAAGGGATCAGGAACAACTGGAAGCAACAATGGAGTCTCCAAACCAATGTGTAACAATGCATGAAATCATGTATCACAATGCAAGCTAAAAATCACCAAAAATGAATCAAGAGAGATACAAGGAGTTGTGAGAGCAAAAGAGTGAAGAAGAGAAAGTAAAGAGGAAATATGTGGAGTGATATAGGGCTCCTAAGACTCATAAATCCAAAAAAATGCCTATTTTTAGTCATTGGGGACCCAACAGGTAAAAAACAAGCATTTTGGACAAGCTACGACCTAGGCCATGGATTTTAGGGTCAAAACATGTGACATAGGTTGCATGTTAGCCCCATAAGCCTTAGCCTAGGTCAAAAACTCATTTTGGGTGGTCAAGGATCTTTGAAAGGGTCTCAAAAAGCACTAAAAGGGTTCAACAGTGAGCAAGAGGGCCAAGAGAATGTAGGGAATATCTAGAGCTATGCACAACAGATTGGGGAGGTGTTTAAGAATGTAGATAATATCAAATAAGATTGACAAGGTTGGTAGTCTACATGTGAGCTGATATGTAATCATCAAGAGGATCAGTTTCATATGAAGTATGATTACATTTGCCTTTTCTATTATCTCCTATGTTGCTCTTGTTTCATTACATCCATGGCTAATATCCCACCCTCAGGATGCCAATCTTACCAGAATGATCAAGCTAAGGCTACAATGGAATTTCATAGACACCATAGGACTCATGAGGTTCCCTTGACCCAACATAGTGACCTTGACCCTCTCATGTTCCATAAGGAACAAGATTAGAAAATCTATAACCAATGCGCTCACTCACCTTTTTAGTATTCTAAGTTTTAATTGTTTGAGGATACCTCCTTGAGACCTGAGACCATTTTTCATTCCCCTGTCAGGGGTGAATATGACCCACTTTCATGATTTATCCCTAATGAGTTACATGCAATCATTGATGATTGTCGCACGTAGCTTCGTGTGAATAGATAACACCTTTCTTCCCCTAGGAGTAGGTGACATGTTTCCTTTGAAGAAAGAGATTGTACCTAGTCTAGTATGGGTGCCTTGACTAATTCTCACATGATTCCTCCACATCTTTCTTGATAAGAGACTCTATGGTGAGAACCCCCTTGTGTCCATGTTGAGAGAGATGGGCACCCTAACTTGACTAGGCATCCACTTCTTATGGAGTCTTCCCATCCTCTTAGCCCTTCCTTTAGGGTCTTAGATGAGCACAGTAATTTTAACTACCACTTGTGAACTATGGATCTATGGGATAACTATCCTGAACATCAACACCCTCATGTAGATGCTCATATTGTTGCACATGGCAGACAATGTGAGGATATAGGTCACCATGACCATCCCCTATGCATGCCATGCCATCTCATCATCCCCATAGGGAATGATACCTTTCCCATGGCCATTCACGACCATGTGATTGGGAGGATCCCCATCATGATCATCCCTTATATTAGGAATTACCTTGACATTATGTCCCACATAAACATGGTCGTGATGACCCTTATTGGTGTATGCAACATTATGACCCCTATGGGCCTCTTTAGGGAGCTTATTGCCAACCTGCTATCAACCATGCCTATGAGGATCTCCATATGAATCCTCTAGCCATTTGGGTGCGTGTTAATCCCCTTCCTAATCCAATCTCTAAATTTCCAAAGTTTAATGGGGCTTAGGACAATATTCCCACATAGTATATCATGACATTTATGATGGTGTGTATGGATTAGGAACAAGATGAATGCATGATGTTAAAGAACTTTTCTCATTCCCTACGAGTCAAAGCTTTAATTTGGCTCTAAAATCTACTGCCAAATTCTCTTTCTAGTTTCTAGTTTCTTTTGGATGACTTCCTCTAATTATTTGATATCTCCAAACCATTTAACCTCAACATCCAATCACTCACCTCTATGGTGCAATCCAAGGGCAAGTCAAACTTAGATTTCATGCATAGATGGTATTCAGCGATCCTTACGTGCGGGATAAGGTTCTCGAATGATTAGATTTATGATATGTTCATGTGAGCATTAAGGTAGGAGGTCCACCTTGAGGTCCTCCAGTAAGAACCCACCTCTTATGACAAAGCTATTAACGAGTGTCTAAAGATTAAAGTCTTCAAGGTGCATGTGGGCATTCAATTTATACCTACCCAAAATTCATCCTCCTCATGTGATCAAAATCACAGTGTGACTAGTGATGGTGTCACTGATTCTCCTATAGAGAAGAAGGACAAGAAGAATGGACACAAGGTAAATGCTTTAAGTAAGAGGCCAAATGAAAATAAGGCCCCTAAAAAAAGTGCAAAAGGGCAATAGGTGTCATATCCCTATATGATACAATAATCATAGAACCCTACTCATTATTTAACAATGAACGTAAGCATAAAATTCTAGAATAAAAAATAGTGTAGAGGACACATTTAGTGGCAGGGTACAAATTTTGTAGTAACAGGGGGTACACATTTACAATTTGTTAATTTTTCCTTGTGTAAATTTTCTACAATGCCAATTCTCACACAATATAATCATATAGTTAGATTTTACACAAAAAAATATAAATAAATGAAAGATATGAAACTTCAAGTGTTAATATTGTAAATAGAATATAGAAAACTATGGGAATTGTAGCTCCAAGAATCCAAATGGAGCCACAAGGGTTTGGCAAGTGGTAAACAAGGTACTAAACAAACCCCTATTGGGCTCAAGGACACTATGGGCTACCAGATATTTATATAGGCTATTTGGTTTGTTAGCTTGCACCAAGTAATAGATATAATTGTAAACTAGGTTAGGGATAACACAATCAAGTGCACAAAATATGCAGGTATCTCTAACATGCATAACCACAATAAAACAAGAAGCTAAGGGGGATAATTTAATGCTTAAAGAATGATAAAGTAAACTCCTTGAACAAAGGAACATTACCAAGCAAGAAACATGTTTTAAGAACATGCAACTTTACTAATTGAAAGACAATTTTAGAAGGAAAATGATGTTTTAAAAACCAATAGAGAGGGAGAGAGAACATGCACTTTCAAAAACCTAAGCAAATGCCTTTACTCAAACAAAACAATCTATAACATGTGAGTAAGTAAGGGAATGTCATTTTAACCAAACAAACTAAGCTATATTTGAACACAAGAGCACCAACCAAGTAATGCAATGATTCAAAATCATGCAATCCTATGCAATGAAAGCCATTTTCAAAAGGGAAAGATGTTTTCAAGGTTGAGAGGATGTATAATATTCAGAATCAACTCTAACTTGTTCAAAATAAGCTAAATTAGCATGCAAATAGTAAACCCTAACAAATATACTACTCTATAACAATGGAGTTTCACTTTGCATAACAAAGTGCCCTTAGATCAAGCTCAAAATGTAGTCTAGATGTTTTACCAACCAGGAATCCAAGTACGTGATAACTATGGAGGAAGACAAGGCTAAAAAGTAAGGCCAAGTCTAAACCAATGTCCAAACAATAAGGAGGAGGTGAAATGAGAACTTACAAGAGTTTTTAAGCCCAAGATAAGTGCATAAGTAAGGTACAATGCAACTTTTATAAGCTAAGAACAATCCATAAGGGAACAAGAACAACTGGAAGTAGCAATGAAGTCTCCAAATCAATGTGTATCAATGCATGAATACCTCTGTCACAATGCAAACTCAAGATCAGCAAGAATAAATCAAGAGAGATAAAGGAGGTGTGAGAGCAAAAGAGTGAAGAAGAGCAAGTGAAGAGGAAAAATGTGGAATGATATAGGGCACCCAAAACCTATAAATCCAAAAAATGCTCATTTTTAGCTATTAAGGACCCAAAATTCCAAATAAATCATTATGGGTGAGTTGCAGGCTATGTCATGGATTTTGGGGTCAAAACATGCAGCCTAGGCTACAGGTTAACCCCATAAGTTGCACCTTGGGTCAACAACTCACTTTGGATAGTCAACAGGTCTTCAAAAGGGTCTCGAGAAGCATTAAAAGGGTTCAATAGTGAGCGAGAGCACCAATAGAGTGCATGATCCAAAGGATTTTTTTAAATTATGGTTTTTAATTATTTTCTCACCTTAATTCCTCCATTTTCCCAATTTAAATATCCTATTTATTATTCCCACCTTTATTTCCACATGGAGGAGTTTTAAAAAAAAGAGAGAAAAAAATGATAATATATATATATATATTTTTAAATGTTCCCCCATTTTAATAAAAATTTATTCCCATAATTCCCATTCCCACTTGGAATTCCCTTTTACACATTGGATGGGGACATGGAAGAATTTTTAATAAATTAAACACTCTATTCCACTCTGGTTTTCCCTATGTGAAACCACTTTGGATGGTGGAGGTATTTTGATGGGAGATATTATGTTTTAACTCTTTAAAACTTTATTCCTTCTTGATGGCAAGCATTTTTCTACCCTAAAAAACATGCAAGCCTATCAAAACACATTAAGGAGAAGCTAAAACAATCACATTCTCCCTTGGGAGTTTGAGATTGGTGATTTGGTCTTGAAAGAGAACCAAAAGAACACAAATGTTGAACACAAGAAAAAAAGTAAGTTCTGACCTAATTGGCTTGGACCCTATGTCATCACATCAAACTATGGATCGAGGGCATACCAACTAGCTATTTTAGGTGGTGAAGAACTTCCAAAGCCCATGAACATTATGCATCTCAAGTGGTTCTACATTTGACAACTTTTGAACCATTGTCTACAAGACCCCTTACTTGGGGGCAACTTGTGCTAAAGTTATTTTATCTTACCATTATATCCCAGACCATCCCCTGAAGGACTATATTAATTTTGTGTTGACCTACCCTGCACTGTTATAATAAGAACCACATTCTTTTATGACTCTAGACAATTGAAGCTTTGGATGTTAGTAATCTAGATCATGCATATTCCAACTTGTTTCATTTTATCCCACCCTAGACCATCCTCTTTTAGATTTTATTCATTATGGACCGTTCTATTTAGAACCACATTATTTTTTATACCCTGGGCCATTGTAACTTGAACATCTTCTATCCCTTAACCAATTATGATCCTTATTATGTCTCATAGGCATTATGCACACATTCAACACTAGTTATACAAAATAACTCAGCTTGAATAGTATTTTAAAGCTTCCTCTTATAGGCAAGTGAATATGGATATATTGCCTTATGATTTTTCCTACTGAATGGTTCTTTAGGTTTATCTAGTGCTACTTACTATTATATTCTTATTTTGTTGTTGTTTTGTAGGCATTATTTCCTTAGTAGGATCTTGATCTCACCGATTTATAAGCATAGACCATTGTAAATGGTTTAGCTATTGTTTGAACTCTTACCTATGGATGTGCATCTCTTTAGATAGGCAGTTCCTTGGACCTTTTCTAAATACTTGATTTCTGTTGATTATCCCAAAAACATAAAAACATTAGAAAATGATCGACAAAATAAACAAAAACATTATCTTGCACTTTTTATTTATTTTGATCCCATGTTCTTGCCATTTTTCAAGCACTCATTTGAATGTTCTTGCCATTTTGTAAGACCATTTCCCTATTTCTTCTATAACATCAATCATGTTTTCTTCTCATCATTTTTATTCTATCCCATTTCTTAGGAGAACTACATTGTCTTGAGGTCCATCTGGACTATGTAAGTAGTGCTTAGATATATGACATATCTTAGGTCAGCTCGATCGCCCTTTATTCTTCTTTTCATCTCTTTCATAACTTTGTGCATCCTTGTATGCTTGGTTTTCTATGAATTTTATAGTTATTAAACCATCACATATATGTTTACACATGCTTATGTTTTCATCTATGAATTAGGTTATATCCTTAATCTATGCTTACCAATTTACCCTGTTAGGGCACAACATTTGAACCAATCATAAAACTAAATCTTCCCTACAAGGGCATAGTTAATTATTAGTGATCAAAATAAGCCCTATTAGGGCAAAATTGTATTATAAACTAGTCAAATTTGATCTACTCAAGCACATTATTATTTGCCTTCTCTAGAGCTATGTTCTCTTATTTCTTCTAATTCTAAGCTCTATGAACTTTTGCCCTCATTCTGGCACTATCACAGTGTGCAACTTGTATCAAGATTGATCATTCCCTAAGTGCATAGCTTGCACCTTATTTAAGGCATGTTCAAAGTGTGTCACTTATATTTTTGGATTGTATCCTTCCTATTCCCCATGTCCTTGGGGCCCTTTATATTCTAATTATGTTTTGATCATTGAGGAATCAACACATGTAAACATTATCTTGTTTGGATTTAATCTCTCCCATGGGTTAATTTTAATTTCTCTCTCTTTTCGAGAGTCCATCC
This sequence comes from Torreya grandis, assembly GCA_037957365.1. Taxonomy (NCBI): domain Eukaryota; kingdom Viridiplantae; phylum Streptophyta; class Pinopsida; order Cupressales; family Taxaceae; genus Torreya; species Torreya grandis. The sequence continues at coordinate 22,831 of JARHVA010007094.1, forward strand.
CTCTTTTTAATCCCTATGCGTCCTCTTGAGGGGGCATCTTGGCTTATTTCCTTCCAACTTCTTCTTGACAACTCTTTTTTTTTAAAAGACATCACTTCACCTAAATGTGTCACTACGCCTTCTTAAATAGGGGAAAATATAGACATCCAATTCCTAACATCATTGTGTTGAAATTATCAATCTTACTTAAAATTCACTCAAATGCACAATTTAGGCCAAAATCACTTGACCATGAATGGTTCGATCTTGTCATATACAAGTGCCGATTTAGGAAAATGTATCCCTATATAGGGAAATGCATTTTATGTGATTATTAACTTTCTCAAATCATTTCGAGTCAAAATGACAAAAATACATTTTAACCCTCTAAACCACTGAATTCCTATTATTTGGAAGCACATGACATGTGCATGTGCTATTTTGTTTTGACAATGTCCTAAATGGGGTATTATCTCGTACGCAACTAACATCTTCTTCTAATTCCACTCCAATCAAATTATGACTTATTAATATGAAATTTTGACTGGTTTGATTAATAGTGTGCAAGTAATTTCCAAAGAATTTCATAAAATTTGATTAATATCACTTAGGTAAATTAATCCAAATTAAGAGCTTTAGTGGAAAATCCATGGAAGTTATTGAATATCTTTTAGTTGGAAATTAATTCTTGATATTTGCATCATCAAATGACATCATTTATAGGGTAGCATTCATAAACCCTAAATGCAACAAATATAAGGTTTAAGGCTTCCCATGCCTCTTTAATGCCCCTTCATTCAAAATATTTATGAGGATATTTATAGATTTAATCTCTAATATTAAATTAATCCATGACCACACATCTTGATCTCAAGATGGATGGTCATTATTGATTTTGATCCAAATTCAAAAATCTATAAATAGGAGAGCCAAGACCACCATTTGAAAAAAGCTTCATTTTAAACTTATTGTATAGAATTCTCTCCACAACCTTTCTTTGTGTAGTGTTATATGCTTAATTTTCAATAGGATAGCTTCATTAATATCATAGTTGTGCAGTAGACACATGGCACAAAGTTCTAGATATTTTTTTAGGGTATTGGAAACATCCAGAGTCAAGGGACTCATACAATTAGATTTAGATTACTTAAATCAAATCAAGGATATAAATTCATGCCTCACATTAGGGATCTTGTAAAAGTTTGCATTCATGTTTTTGTGAGTCATGTAGCTTTACTTTAGATTTATACTCATAGGTTTAAGAGATTTTTCACAGGGATGATCAAATCACATGAGTGACATAAGGTTGTTGTGAATATTCAGCCACATATATCTTATAATAATCTTTGGAAAAAGTTAGTTCACTTGATAGGGATAGGAGATAGATTATATGGGCACTATAGTTTGATTCAACACTTAGGCACAATGATTCTTAAGCATTATGGTTTGCAATTACTTGAGGACAAGCAATTTTGGAAAGGAAGGATTTGTTGTGTGGCCAAATTTTTCCATTCTCATAATTTTTGAGAAATAAATAAATAGTTATTTAATATTATGTGGTCTACTATAATTTATATTTTTGAAAAATGGGTCATTAAATATTAAATATTATTATTTTATTGCACAAGTGGGAATGGTTTTATAGGTGGAATTAATGTTGAGTTTCTAATGAAACTTTCCAAGTAGAGCATTGATTTCTAGGAGAGGGTATTGATGGAGGTTCAAAGAGAACTTTCTATTTTATAAGTGGGTCAAATTTTGGAAAGCTTGAGAATAGAAACCAAAGAAAGAAAAAGGAGTTAAGAGAATTATGGCAAGTGGAATAAGATGAAAACTATTAACTTTTATAGTTCATGTCTCCCAAAATCAAAGAATGGAAAATCTTTGTGTGGGAAAAATCAAAAATGTCTAAAAGGAAATTATGACATATCCTTGGTGGGATTTTTTAGGAGATAGAATATGGAAACTTTCTATTACATATGATAGATATAGAATATGGAAATATTTATTTGGGACATTAGAAATTGTGTCCCAAACATTATTTAAGATAAGAGACTATATGAGTTAGAATATTTTTCCATTACAACCAATTTATACAGAGTGTTGCACTTGTGCTTCAAAAATATGACTCGAGGATGAAACCCCTTGGGTTCTTGTTGATTAGTGGAAAAAACTCCATTGATTTCTGAAATAGAGGTGAAAACCCTTTGGTTCATGAGCATCATCTCATTCATAGGTTGCATCAGCAGTTCATAATGTTGTATATTCAATGTGTTCAATGCATGTGTGTTTTTGCAATATTTTTGAGTTAACATTTGCATGTCAAAGTTCTATTCAACTTTTAACAATGGTTTAGTATGTTATAGTTCCATTTTGTTAAGACAGGTGTAGTAGTGTGTAAGTGTGTATTTGAAAGTTCATTATGAGATCTATTATGTTAAACTCCTAATTTATACACCATATGATTGTATCTTGCTAAAATATTCTATGAATCTTCTGTAATATATTTCATGTCTTAGAAAACACTTAATGCAAGTTTGATTTTGAGGAATAGGCAAGTTTGAAATGACTTTAATTTTATTTGGATCTACTTGGATTTCTTTTGTAAAAATATGATGTCCTAAAACTATGCCTTCTTCTACCATAATCAAACATTTATCATGACTTAGAGACAAATTGGGGTCCTCAAATATTTGTAGTACATTTGAAAGATTTCTTAAAATTTCATCAAAAGATTCCCCATGAACAATAAAATCATTCATATAAATTTATACACAGTCATTGGTCAAGTTTGAAAATATGGCTAGGACAGCTCATTAGAAAGTGGCAAGCGCATTGCACAAACCAAAGGGAAAGACTCTAAAGGCAAATGACCCCATGAGAAGGTGAATCTTGTTTTGTCTTGATCCTCAAATGCCACTTGTATTTGGTTGTATCCATTAAAGCCATCTAGAAAATAAAAATATCTTTTTCCAACCAAATTATCAATTACTTGATTAATGAAGGGTAGAGGGAAGTAGTCTCTCATTATTGCTTTGTTTAACTCTTTGTAGTCTACACATACTCTCCATTTACCATTTTTATTGGGAATAATAACCAAAGGATAGACCCATTGGATATCAAAAATATGATAAATAAATCCCACTTCTAGCAACTTTTCAATTTTAGATTTCACAATGTCTCTCAAGGCAAGATTGATTCTTCTTTGTGGCTTCCTTACTAGCTTAATATTATCTATGTATATATGGTGTGTACATAAAATTAGATGAATTATTTTCATATCCTGATATTCCCATGCAAAATCTTGAGTGTGATCACTAAGTACATCAAAAACTTTCATTTTCTAATCATTTGTCAACCAATTATTTATGTTGAGTGTCTTCCCTGGTGCCACAATGATTTGTTTAGTGCTTAGATGAGAAGAATATATTTGCTTGAATTCACTCATCAATGAGTTGAGAGGACAAGGATGTGGAAGTAATGCATGAAATGTAATAGCATCTTTAACAAATTTTTCTCTTATGGGAATAACTCCAGTTAAATAACAATGAAAGGTTGTAAGAAATGAATCTTGGCCTTCATATGCCCATTGCATCACACTATTTTGAATGTGTTAAGCACATAATATATTTAGAGGGGGGTGAAGCATTATATCATATATCTTATTAAAACTTTCCCTTTATCAAATTTCACTTAAATCAAACATTCAAGATATGCATTAAAATTCAAATAATAAACATCACACAAGATAGACAGAGACACCAGATATAACGTGGAAACCCAATGTGGGAAAAACCACAGATAGCAATCTCAAGTATATTCGTGAGAAACAACCCACAGGAGCACCATACCCCTTTGCCGAGTACCAACCCAACTACAATTCATGAGCACCAACCCATAGGAGCTTCAAACCCCTTTGCCAAGAACCAACCCAACAACTATTCATGAGCACCAACCCACAGGAGCACCAACCCCTTTGCCAAGCACCAACCCAACAACAATTCATGAGCACCAACCCACAGGAGCACCAACCCCTTTGTGTATACCACACACCTATCTCTCAATGTTGTTATCTCAACAAATGATAGTTCAATACAACATCTCTTTCCTCTCTCTCACCTTTGCTCTTCTAAGCTAGATATAACAAATACAAATCATATTCATCTCTCACAATTGCTCTTCTAAGCTAGATATTACAATATCAAATCAACCTCTATCTCTCATATTACAAATGGCTTCTCAAGCCTTTATTTATAGCTTTCCAAATGACCTTTGGCCTTCCACCTTTGTGACCCTTCAATACTTATGGAAAATGGCACCAATCTTGGATGACCCTTCATATTCAAGCCTTTGAAAAGTCATGTGGTGACCCTTCATGACCAAAAATGTCCTTCCCACTTTTGTCCTTATCTTTGGTGACTTTTCGTACTCCTCAAAGTGTCCCTTCATGAGAAATTGTGTCCTTACTCTTTTGTCTTCACTTGGTGACTCTTGGTATTCCCCAAGATGACTCTTCATGGGAAAATGAGTCTCATCCTTCTTTTGTCTTTACCCCGTGGCTCTTCGACTTCTCCATGGGCCCTTATTTTGTCTCATATGCAACCAAAAATATATTCATTAATATTAAATAAATATTAACTCACATTAGCCAAGATAAACAACATTAAATGCAATGGGGCCTATATCACCAATAATGCTAGACCTTTGACATCAATGACAATATTTCCAACAATCTCCCCCTTTGTCATTGATGGCAACCTCAATCCTGAAACTGACACAACCTGTCACCTGCACATACTATCATCTGAAAACATACAGTAACTCCCCCTTACTGTAGTAACCTGTACCTATTTTTTGCACCTATACTTGTACCTGTTATTCTCCCCCTTTGACATTAATGGCAAAGGGCCTACTTGGAGCTAAATCCATCCTCTCCCAGGCCGAGCATATGCGAATGTGGTTAGCTCACCCTCACTTGATGTTGAACATCAATGGTAGGAAGTAATATAAATTACTCCCAACTCCTCTCACCAATCTTTGAATGTATCCTTTGATCGTGCCTTTGAGAAGATATTCCTGACAAAACATATACATTGTTCCCTATCCTTTGAGCATCTGCAATCAACTCATTTGAATCTTTTATTCTAATTTCACAACCTTCTTTATGAAACTTTAATGTATATCCTTGATCACATATTTGACTAACACTCAACAGATTATGCTTAAGACCTTTTACATACAAAACATTTTTAGTCTTAGTTCTACCATAATCCAAACTCAAAGTACCTTTTCCAGCTATCCTGGTAGTGGTTTTATCTCTGAATCTCATTATACCATCATTGATCTTCTTTAGAGATATGAATTTACTTTTATCTCCTGTCATATGTCTCGAACATCTGCTATCAATTAACCATGGCTGATCTTTACCTCTTACATGCAGAGTTATCTGAATCATCATAGAATCTTTAGGTTATTTCTTCTACCATGAACATGTCTGAACCTTCTCCCTGATGAATGGAGCTTTGAAACTCTGATCCTTCTTCTTGATGAATGGAGCTTTGAAACTCTTATCCTTCTTGACTGACTCGAACATGCTTCTACAATACCAAGCTATGTGTCTGAAGTTGTTGCAATTGTAACATACTATGGTCTCTTCATCAAAGCTTGATAGAGGAGCAAAAGAGTTGTGGCTTCTGCTTGACTCTACTTGACTTTTTTTCTCCTTATTTCTTAAATCGTTAGCTCTTTTTCTACATTCTAATTTCTTATGACCATATCCAATACAATAAAAACAATAGCCATAAAAATAAGACCTGTTTGTATATCTCTGACCTGATTGCCTTTTGTAGCTTTGTTCCTTCTAGCCTTCTCTGTTTGGAATGTCCTCTGTATTCTTCACTTCTTCCCTTTTTGTTTTCTCTTGTGTAAGAGCTTAAACATAGCTCTTTTTCTTTTCAAAACCGATCCCTGTCTTATCTGAATATGCTTTTTGACTTTCCAATATCTTATTCATCATGTTAGTGTTATCTTCAAATTTTGAATCACTGACTACTTTCTTAATATCTTCTTTTAAAGAGGCAATTTCAATAACATACCTTTCACAATATTTTCTTGTTATTTCCAACTGTGATGTGAGATCTTTTTAATTCTTCTTGGCTTCTTCAAAGTGTGCTTGTAGATCTTCAATCATTTCCTTTGACTCTTGTTCATTTTTCTCGATCTGGCACTTTAATCTTCGATTCTTCTTCTGAACAGCTTCTAACTCTTCTAGGGCACAAATGAGCTCTCCTTCCATATTCACTTCAGCTTCCTCCTATTCTTCTTCTTGATCATCTTCATGTATGGCCATGAATAGAATCTCTTCTTCTTCTGAATCGCTGACTCCACTATCTTCACCTAAGCTAGGATCTTTAGAATATAGGCTCTTCTTCTCAAATCCCTTCTTAGATTTGCCTTTGAAATTATTCTTGTATGTAGGCTTTTCTTCTTCATCATCATTAACCTTATCTGGGCATCTAGCTAAAAAATGTCCAATTTTTCCACAATTAAAACATTTAAAAGGTAATTTTCCTTGATATTTACATGTTCCTCTTTTCAGCTTGCGAATGAAAAGTGCTCTGTTGTCATCTTCATCATCACTGGAACTATCACTTGATTCTTGAATCTTAGCTTTCTCTTTCTTTGATGTCTTGAAAGCTACTTCTCTTCTTGAGGATTTATCTTGTTCTGTCCACATCTCATATGCCATGAGAATACCATGAAGCTCATCCATCTTTAGCTTGGCTAAATTCTTCATCTTTTCAATTGCCGAAACCTTTGCATCATATCTCATTGGTAGAGATCTCAAAACCTTTTGCACCACTGTTGACTCATCCAATGTTTTTCCAAGACCTTGAATCTGATTTATGACTTGATTAATTTGCAAAAGATAACTTGCTATATCCTCTTCTTCTTCCATCTTCAAACTTTCAAATTGCCTTCTAAAAGTTTGCAACTTAGCTTGTTGAACCTTTCCATCACCTTTGTAAATATTCTCAAGTTTTACCCAAGTTTCATGAGCAGATTTACATTGCATAACTTTAACAAATTTAGATTCACATAAACCACATAAAATAGCATGTAAAGCTTTAGCATTACATTCACTTGCCTTCTTTTATGTTGGAGTAATTGTAAATGTCTGTGGCTCTTCATATTCCTCCACCACTGATTTCCATATGTCGAATCCAAGGGCCATCAAATAAACCTTCAGTCTCATGCTCCAAAAAGCATAATTCATCCCATCAAACAAAGGTGCCTTATTTGTAGAAAATCCTTCTTGTGACCCAACCATCGTGTTTTCCCAATCTACCTTCAAGCTGTAAAACTTTTTAAAAAGGAACCTGCTCTGATACCAATTGTTAAGCATGAAATATACTGAGAGGGGGGGTGAATCAGTATATCATATATCTTATTAAAACTTTCCCTTTATCAAATTCCACTTAATCAAACATTAAAGATATGCAATAAAACTCAAACAATAAACATCACACAAGATAGAGAGAGACACCAGATATAACGTGGAAACCCAATGTGGGAAAAACCATGAAGAATAATCTCAAGTATATTAATGAGAAACAACCCACAGGAGCACCATATTCTTTTGCCTAGTACCAACCCAACTACAATTCATGAGCACCAACCCATAGGAGCTTCAAACCCCTTTATCGAGCACCAACCCAGCAACTATTCGTGAGCACCAACCCACAGGAGCACCAACCCCTTTGTGTATACCACACACCTAACTCTCAATGTTGCTATCTCAACAAATGATAGTTCAATACAACATCTCTTTCCTCTCTCTCATCTTTGCTCTTTTAAGCTAGATATAACAAATACAAATCATATTCATCTCTCACAATTGCTCTTTTAAGCTAGATATTACAATATCAAATCAACCTCTATCTCTCATATTACAAATGGCTTCTCAAGCCTTTATTTATAGCTTTCCAAATGACCTTTGGCCTTCCCCCTTTGTGAGCATTCAATCCTCATGGAAAATGGCACCAATCTTGGATGACCCTTCATATTCAAGCCTTTGAAAAGTCATGTGGTGACCCTTCATGACCAAAAACATCCTTCCCACTTTTGTCCTTATCTTTGGTGACTTTTCATATTCCTCAAAGTGTCCCTTCATGAGATATTGTGCCCTTACTCTTTTGTCTTCACTTGGTGACTCTTGGTATTCCCTAAGATGACTCTTCATGGGAAAATGTGTCCTATCCTTCTTTTGTCTTTACCCCATGGCTCTTCGACTTCTCCATGGGCCCTTATTTTGTCTCATATGCAACCAAAAATATATTTGTTAATATTAAATAAATATTAACTAACATTAGCCAAGATAAACAACATTAATTGCAATGGGGCCTATATCACCAATAATGCTAGACCTTTGACATCAATGACAATATTTCCAACAGAATGTTTTTATGATCATATAATGTATTTGAATAGGTGGAAGAGGATGAATGATTAGAAGAATAGGAAATGATACCTTGAAAAAGTCTTTTATTCAAATCTGTACTGAGTTTGTTGCAATCCCTAGCTAGTTTATTACAATTCGTAACTTGTTTGTTGTAATCCATAACTGGACTGTCAAAATCCATAGCTGGACTATCAAGATCTATAGTTGGATTGTTAATATCCATATCTAGACTATCAAAATTGGTAGTGGTTATAATACTTAATAATAACTCATCATCTACTTCCTCTACATGTTCAATGATTATAACCATAGCTCGAGAAGAGATGTTATCATGTTTTTCATCAAGTTGATCAACCCACAACTATTTGATAGTATTGATTGATAGTTGAGCAGGTGGATATAGAGAAATCCATTTTGATTTAAGACCATTTGAGATGGTCATATCTCCTGATTTACAATCAATCAATGCTACTATAGTTTCTAATCAAGGTCTTCCTAGAATCATAGGGTATCCAATATGTTTATTTTTAAGCTGAAGGATAATAAAGTTAGCAGGATACTCCCATGACTCTATAGTCAACATTATATCTTCAATGACACCTTCTAGTTTGGTAGTTAAATGATCTGCCATTTTTAGGATTATGGTGGTTGGTTGTATGTCCTTCAAAGAGAGATTTTACATGGTGTCCATAGTCATCACATTAATGGCATCTCCTAAATATACCAATATGTTTGGTATCTCTTGTTGTCTAATTTTTATATAAATGACAGGACTTATTGTGTCCCTATATTTAGGTAAAAGCAACTTTCTTTCTAATAAATCATCAAGCTTACCATCAACCTGTATGGCCTTAGGATATCATCTTTTTCTACCAAGTGTTTTGATACACAGACTTTTGATTACCTGATTTACTTTTGGGATGTCTCTGATGGCTTGTAACAATGGAAAATCTATGTTTAGTTTTCTGAGTTCTTAGATCAATTCAAATTCAGTGCTATTTTATACTTCCTTTAATCTTTCTAGAAAAGGCATAGATGGAGGTGCTATGATAATTTGTTTTGTTTTTCTAGTTTCCTCTTTGGACTATTTTTCTTTTTCTAGTTGATGTTGTGGACTTTTTTTTTCTTGTGGTACCTCTATTATGATAATTTGAGGTTATTGAACTATTCTTCCTAATCTTCGATGAATGTCTGCACATTCAATGGCTCCTACCCCCATATTTACAAAAACTTGTCTATTTTTTGGATTTACTACTGGTTGAGTAGGACGCTGAGGTTGGTTTACTTATTTTATAGGGGTGTCTTGATTTTTTTGGGGATCCATTAATACTTGTTTTTGTTTTGGATACCTTCTTTGGTGTTGTTTATTATAGTTTGGACCATAATTCTAATTTTGATTATTCCATGGCTATTTATGGCCTTGTGGCATCCATGTTTGTTAAAAAGGTTGAGGCATCATCCACTACTATGGCATCCATTCTTGGTTTCCCCATAGTGGCACATACCACATTTGTGTAGGTGCATGCCATTGTTAAAAAGTAATTCTTGAGCCAAACTATTGATTTTGCTGGAAGGTATTTCCTTATCTTTGAACATAATTGATTGCTTATAGCTTGTGCATTTTATTTGAATTGATTATTGAGACTAGGAAGATGACTACAATTCTTTCTGTCATGATCCTTAGCATCACATATTCCATAAATTTTATTTTTATCCAAAGGACAGTCTCTAAGTGTGTGTTTCAATCTGCATTTTGGGCAATAGAACTCTAATGGTTTTGTATTGGGCTTGGCCTTGGCTAGTAATCCATTTAATGTTGAATTTAATTAGACCAATATGTATATTTTAAAGTTTTTTAACTCTTCCATGAGTTGGCTTACGTCACTATATTTTCCTATTTTACCTCTTCTACCACTAAGTTTTGTTTTAGAGTAGTTTCTGCATAAGCGTGTGATTTATTGGAAATCTAGTTTAGTAATGTCTCCTTTCGCCATAAGTTTCAAAGAATCCTTCGAAGAGTCATTCAAGCCTTTAAGGAAAAGAGTTTGGATCACTTATTCAGGTAACTCATATCCACATCTATTGAGGTAAAAGGCAAACCTATTCTAAGTAATCCTCAAGGTTCTCATCTTTATTTTGTCTGATTTTGAAAAAATCTTCTTTCCTATCCTTGACCCTGCAATAGTCTTGGTATTTATCCAAAAATGTTGTTTCCATTTATCTACAAGTATGAATAGATTTCCCTCCTAGGCCCATTAACCACCTCATAGCTCCTTCCTTCAAATTAGAAGTAAAAAGTGTCAGCTTTTGGATATCTGAGGTGTAATCATAAGTCTAACAGAGAACCTTGAACTCAAAAAGAAATTGATCTAGGTCTTCGATGGATAAACCTCTGAAGGTAGGCAGATTAGCTGGAGAAATATTTTTCATTGTTCATTCATCATATTCAAATACAATAGGATAAGAGAATGTCCTCTCAGGATCATTCCTCTGAGGACTCTCTACCTAGACTACATTTTCTCCATGTCAGATAAAGTTCTATTGAGAGGAGGGGATCTTGGTCATTTAGTGTATATAATTTTAGTTGTTATAGAAGAGGATTCTTCTGGTCCTTTAGAGATATTTCTAAAGGATTATCTTATCTCTTTTTTCAATTTGTCTATTTTATCTATGACTATCTTGATTTTCTCTTATAAAAGATCAGAATATTTTGGAACAAATATACCCTATGAATCATGTGGCCTACTCATATACTTAATTTTGACAAGAGAGTGATTTTAGTTTTTTTTGTATTTTTATGTTTTATGGACTGTTAGCCTAACTTTTACCTTATTGACACCTGAAATTTTTCAAAAATGATGCCAAAAATGATGGGTGTCATTATTACCCCTTCATTTAATCAATAGATGTTGCTATCTTGTTCTTACCAAGGCGGTGCCTAAAGTTGTTTATAGTTAGGTATTTATTGATTTCAAGTTAATAGTACTTGTTTTTGAAGATTTTTGGATGTTATGCTAATGTATATCTACTTTTAACTTCTAATCTATAGTTTGAAAGGAAACACTCTTTGTAGAAAACATAAACCACTCAATCTCATCTAATTTGTAGAATTTGGAAATGTTTCACACAATTGTAAAACAAACCTACTTAATCACTCTTGAAGAATTAAAAGGATATCAAATCTTCACTTACTAATTAAAATCAATCATAAATCTATAATTTTAGAATCTAAAAGAATGAAATAAATGCTTATGCTGGAAATAACAAATTAACTATTCAATGTTCTATGTAGGTTTTCAATATGAATTATACAAACATATATCTATATCAATCCTTAATTGAAAGAAATACAAAACCAATTTATAAATACCAAATAGATTTCTTGTTTCTTCATGAGTGGGCCCTTGCTCCCTCAGATCTAGTCCAAATTAATTCAACTCAAGATATTTTTTAACACATAAATTGAGAAAGGAAACTGCTGCAATATTTTATATTTTAAAATCACCAAAATTACAATATCTTTGTATATAGTCACAAAAGTTATAGATCCAATCATGCATCTATCTATTTATTTTATACCAAGAAATTGTTGACCCCTACATCATTGGTAACAACTTAACTAATTTAAAAATAAACGATATTCTAGATAGATTGAGTGATATAGTTAGAATAGAAAGTCGTTGCAATGAGATCTTTATGGAGTCAAAGAATCCATAGATAACAATTGCCATGCCTAACTATATCAACAAAATCTTTTACATATAGTAATACCCATATCTTATATCTTCATTGTTGCAATTTAGAGTAGTAACTCCCAAATTGGAATACTAAATAGAAATATAATTATATTTATATACATGTACAAAAATGGAAATGTTGAAAAGAGTTCCCTAGATTGTCATGAAAAGGTTGAAGAATCCATATGAACCCTTTGGAATGTACTAAGATCAATTCTAGAGTAATTTGGTTCAATCCATAGCAAAATTGGAATAATTTGTAGCTTATTATGAAATCCATAGCTCAACTATCGAAATCTATAACTAACTATTAAAATTTGTAGCTCATCTATCGAAATCTGTAGCAACTTCATAATCCATAGCTGGGTCTTAGATGGTTCATTCTTTGCTTGGATCCTCCTTATCTTCACAATCTTGTCAAAAATCATATTAATACTACTATTTACCTGTACAAGTCAAAATGTGGAGCCTAAAACATGTAAATGTTAGAACAAAATACAAAGAAGATAGACTTAAACTTTACATGAGTTTGTATAGATAAGAGCATATATTTCCTACCTTATACAAGTTCTAAATATAAAGATTACATATAATGCTCAACCATTTCCCATATTTAAGGCCATAAACTATAGTAATAATGAGTCATTTTACATACTCGTTAGCAATCCAAGAACCAGTCCTGGTAGAGGAAGGGTTAGTTGTGCAAGAAATAAATCAAGCAACCATAGCTCAGCTCAATGAGCTTGGTGTACAAGAGTTCCAAGACTCTCTCTCCTTAGTTTAAGAGACACATAAAAGAAAATTCAAAGTACCTATTTGGAAGGATACCCTCTTAATCTACAAGCAAGGTGAACTTCTTCACCCTCCCACCATCTCCCTTATAAAAAGGAGCCTATTCTACAAAATATATAAAAGGATCTTACAGTCACAAGTGAACCTAGTGAAGATAATGCAAGTGTCTATGATGAGGAGATCATGATAAATATCCCAATTTATAGGGAGGAGAATGTTTTAGCTTTCAAGTTGTAGGAGCCTAATGAGAAGCAAGAGGACAACCTTCATGAACGTAGTATGGAGGTCAAGATCAGCCCAAACAGTTTAAAAGATTAATGGCAACATTTGTACTTGGATTTCTTGAGTGAAATGGAGTAGATTAATGTTTTAAACTTGTCTAAAGAGGATAATTCAAAAGCTAAACATGGGGAAAACCCTCGATGGACTATTGAAGGTCCACTCTATATAGATGAAGAAGAGGATCAGAACTAGGTGCCTAAGATTGGTCCATTTCAAGATGAGGTGTCAATTGAGGATAGCCCTAATATGTTAGAGATAGAGAAAATCAAATCAGACCTTGAGAAAGAAAAATATGATGTTTTAGATCTGGGATGGTCAAATCAACCCTCATTTGTAGTTGAAGATCAAGATGAAATATTGAGTGAGGTTGATAAAGGGGATATCTCAAGTGATTCAATTTGATGAACATACAAGTGAAGAGCCTGAATATTTATGACAGTGGTTCAATGCCATAACCAAAAAATTTGAAGAGGTGAAGGGACATGTCCTTCTAGAAAATTGTGAACATGTTACTCTAAACATGATTAGTCATAATTTACATAAGGACAAGGTAGAAGAACATGGAATTTTTGAACCATCAATTGAACCAAGTGCAGTTACTCCCAAGAGCCCAAATGAAGCCTTCATGCAAGACTTTCTCAAGATTGGAGAGAAACATCAAGAAAATGCTCCTACAGTGCAACATGAACTAGGTTTGGAAGAATTGGACTAGTATGTCTACATTGGAGACGTGTTCAATCCACTTCATCCACTAGGGAACACATCAAAAGGATTGGCCATCAGGCTGCCTGATTCACTAATTTTGGTACCTCTAATGCAAGGTATCTTCCATCATGATTTGTTGCAAGAATATGATACTAGAGGTTTCCATTTTGATCTAGGAAGACAAGTTTTGAAAAGGACTTATATATATTAGAGTAGGTTCATGCTTTTATTTAAGTGCCTTTATGCACATTTATTTAGTAAGATAGTTGTTCTTTCTTTCTTACAAGTGCCTGCGTGCATTTGCCTTTGTTGTTTTATTTTTGGTTCTTATTATTTCAAGAAGAAGTTATAGAAAGGGTTAGACTTGTATCCAATTTTAGACCAATTCAGTTGAAGAGGCTAATGACTCCATGCCCAATGGAATAGACAAGGTAGATGGAATGGGTTCTCTTGCATAGATAGGCATGCAACCCCTACAAGTCACCAAATATGTTGGCCATTTTGGCCCACATATGAAGCTATTTTTCAAAGAGGAAGATCCAAGCAGGTTTTTATGGTGCTGAGCAATTGTAGGGACAAGTCCAAAGAAGCCAAAGTTTACACGTCTTCAACTTTTGGGATGTGTTAACATTCAAATTTCCTTTGGTAGAAGTGTTCCACATAAAATCTACAGTAAAAGTACAAGGCTTTATTTATTTTGAGAATATTTTTTCCACTTCATTTGACTAAGTATTAGAATTCTTTTGGATGAATTCTTTCAATATTTTTATTTTGGCCTTTTTGTTTAAGTGTCAGGAATTATTTGGGACTTTTTATCTGAAACAATTTTTTTGAAAAGTCCTTTTCAAAAGTTTCGAAGGATATATTTTAGAGAAGTTGGTCCAAAGTAGAAATCCAAAGGGGCACTTTTTCAAGTAAGGTGTCCCAAAAACTTTTCCCTAAGGGTACTTTTATTCACCAAAGGGTCCAATACAATTGTCTTGAAGGGTCTTTTCTTGAGAAAATTGACACTTTTCAATGTTTTGAAGGACACTTTTGAAGCCAATAGACCTTAACATTTTTTTATAAGGGATTTCCAAAGTTTCAGAGGACTATTTTGAAAAAGGATAAAGGACATTTCTAAGGGACCCAATTCCTTCAAAAAAATTATCCAGGATAATTTTCTCGAAGGCAAATTTATTTCAGAACTTTTGTCCCAAGGCAAAATACTAAGGTAGAATTCCTTCAAAAATTTTGTCTGAGACACAAAGCTCGAAAGAAATGGTCCAAAATCAAAATCTTGAAGGATATTTTCAAAAGGATTTTTTTGAAATAATTTTTTTGAAAAGTCCTTTCAGAAGTTCTGAAGGGTATGTCTCTCAGAGAAACGATCCACTTCCAAGTTTCTAAAGGGTACTTTTCTTTCAAAAAGGACACTTTTCAAAAATTTAAAGGGTCAATTTCTTGGGAAAATGTCCTCTAAATTTTCTTTGAAGGATCTTCTATAGCAAGGTAGACCCAGTCAAAGAACCATCAAAGGGTCCCTGACTGAATACATGCTTGACAAGTGTCTAGATGTTGGGAGCCTGGATCAAATCTAATGATGAGTGGTGATTGGTAGGTCAGTGGGTCCAAGTAGATCTAATGGAGTGCATTTGAGTGTACAAAGATAGATCAATGGCATGAAAAAAGAGTCAAAGAGTCAATGAGCTAAGGGGCTGACATGTGGCATAAGCATGAGAGTAGATAGATTGGCGAGCATATCCAAGGACCAAATGTATGGGTGTCAAGTGTCAATAACATGTTAGATTAGTTAGAAGATCTAATGACATGTGTTTGACCTATCATAGGAGATCTGATAGAGTGAGCTGAGTCAAAGGGTCAATGGTATGAGTTGGTTTGTCGATAGCTAATAAATAAAGGGTCAAGCTAGGTAATTTTTGACTAAGGTCAATGGAGTAGTTTGACTTGAGCAATGCAAATGAATGGACCTGAGATGGTAGAAGATACATGGAACCAAGCTTGAGCTTCACTTGAGTTGAACCAGGATAAACATTAAGGACAAAACATTACTAGTAGATCTCCATAGAGTTAGGATAGGTCTTTTATGCCTAATATAGGCTAAAGGGGTGGCAACTTATTATGAAAAGGACAGGGCATCGAGCAAAGTTCCATCTATATATACTATAGTATAACTAATAATTTTAAATTGGTTTTCAATATATAGTAGGCCTAGGTTTAGTAATCAATGTAAGGAACATCTATGTGTAATCAATAAAGGAACATCCTGAGCCATGCTTCCAATAGATAGTTGCCCAAAGGAGACATAACCAAAGCTCAATCAAGTTCATAGATGTAAGGATTTTATCCTTATAAATAAGTAGTTAATTATAAAATGGTGTAAATATTAAAGATAGAGATCTGAATATCTTTTTCATGATGGATTATTTCCTTTTTGGACCAAATCATGGTGGAGCATTCCTTTGAAAGCTAGCAGCTCATTAATTGTTCTCAAAACATGTTCCCCCTTCTTTCATCTTCCCTTCTCCTATTTTATCCCATTCTCTTCTCCTTAGAAAAGGTTCTCAAATTTTAATTTTTTTATCTTTCTGAGAGACAAGGATACTCTTTGAGATAATGCAAAGTATGCTCAGCTTAATTAGGCTCGACCATGTTAGAGCTAGAGAAAAGTAAATTAGACCTTGAGAAAGAAAAATATGATGTTTTAGATCTGGGATGGTTAAATCAACCCTCATTTGTAGTTGAAGATCAAGATGAAATATTGAGTGAGGTTGATAAAGGGGACATCTCAAGTGCTCAAGTGATTCAATTTGATGAACGTACCAGTGAAGAGCCTAAAGATTAATGACAGTGGTTCAATGCCATAACCAAAAAATTTGAAGAGGTGAAGGGACATGTCCTTCTAGAAAATTATGAACATGTTGCACTAAACATGATTAATCCTAAATTACATAAGGACAAGGTATAAGAACATGGCATTTTTGAACCATCAATTGAACCAAGTGCAGTTACTCCCAAGAGCCCAAATGAAGCCTTCATGCAAAACTTTCTCAAGAGTGAAGAGCAACATCAAGCAAATGCTCCTACAGTGCAACATGAACCAGGTTTGGAAGACTTGGACTAGTATGTCTACATTGGAGACATGTTTAGTCCACTCCATCCACTGGAGAACACATCAAAAGGATTGGCCATCAGGTTGTTTGATTCACTAATTTTGGTACCTCTAATGCAAGGTATCTTCCATCCTGATTTGTTGCAAGAAGATGATATTAGAGGTTTCCATTTTGATCTAGGAAGACAAGTTTTGAAAAGGACTTATATATATTAGAGTAGGTTCATGCTTTTATTTAAGTGCCTTTATGCACATTTATTTAGTAAGATAGTTGTTCTTTCTTTCTTACAAGTGCCTGCGTGCATTTGCCTTTGTTGTTTTATTTTTGGTTCTTATTATTTCAAGAAGAAGTTATAGAAAGGGTTAGACTTGTATCCAATTTTAGACCAACTCAGTTGAAGAGGCTAATGACTCCATGCCCAATGGACTAGACAAGGTAGATGGTATGGGTTCTCTTACATAGATAGGCATGCAACCCCTACAAGTCACCAAATATGTTGGCCATTTTGGCCCACATATGAAGCTATTTTTCAAAGAGGAAGATCCAAGCAGGTTTTTATGGTGCTGAGCAATTGTAGGGACAAGTCCAAAGAAGCCAAAGTTTACACGTCTTCAACTTTTGGGATGTGTTAACATTCAAATTTCCTTCGGTAGAAGTGTTCCACATAAAATCTACGGTAAAAGTACAAGGCTTTATTTATTTTGAGAATATTTTTTCCACTTCATTTGACTAAGTATTAGAATTCTTTTGGATGAATTCTTTCAATATTTTTATTTTGGCCTTTTTGTTTAAGTGTCAGGAATTATTAGGGCCTTTTTGTTCGAAACAATTTTTTCGAAAAGTCCTTTTCATAAATTTTGAAGGATATATTTCGGAGAAGTTGGTCTAGAGTAGAAATCCCAAGGGGCACTTTTTCAAATAAGGTGTCCCAAAAACTTTTCCCTAAGGGTACTTTTCTTCACCAAAGGGTCCAATACAATTGTCTCAAAGGGTCTTTTCTCGAGAAAATTGACACTTTTCAAAGTTTTGAAGGACACTTTTGAAGCCATTAGACCTTAACATTTTTTTATAAGGGCTTTCCAAAGTTTCAGAGGACTATTTTGAAAAAGGTTGAAGGACATTTCTAAGGGACACAATTCCTTCAAAAAAATTATCTAGGATAATTTTCTTGAAGGCAAATTTATTTCAAAACTTATGTCCCAAGGCAAAAGACTAAGGCAAAATTCCTTCAGAATTTTTGTCTGAGACACAAAGCTCAAAAGAAATGGTCCAAAATCAAAATCCTGAAGGATATTTTCACAAGGAATTTTTTCAAAACAATTTTTTTGAAAAGTCCTTTCAGATGTTCTGAAGGGTATGTCTCTCAGAGAAATGATCCACTTCCAAGTTTCTAAAGGGTAATTTTCTTTCAAAAAGGACACTTTTAAAAAATTTGAAGGGTTAATTTCTTGGGAAAATGTCCTCTACATTTTCTTTGAAGGATCTTTCTACATCAAGGTGGACATAGTCAAAGAACCATCAAAGGGTCTCCAACTAAATATAGTCTTGACAAGTGTCTAAATGTTGGGAGCCTGGATCAAATCTAATGATGAGTGGTGACTGATAGGTCAGTGGGTCCAAGTAGATCTAATGGAGTGAATTTGAGTGTACAAAGTTAGATCACTGGCATGAAAAAAGAGTCAAAGAGTCATTGAGCTAAGGGGCTGACATGTGGCGTAAGCATGAGAGTAGATAGATTGGTAAGCATATCTAAGGACTAAATGTATGGGTGTCAAGTGTCAATAACATGTTAGCTTAGGTACAAGATCTAGTGACATGTGTTTGACCTGTTAGAGGAGATCTAATAGAGTGAGTTGAGTCAAAGGGTCAATGGCTTGAGTTGGTTTGTCGATAGCTAATAAATAAAGGGTCAAGCTAGGTAATTTTTGACTAAGGTCAATGGAGCAGTTTGACTTGAGCAATGCAAATGAATGGACCTGAGCTAGTAGAAGATACATGGAACCAAGCTTGAGCTTCACTTGAGTTGAACCAAGATAAACATTAAGGACCAAACATTACTAGTAGATCTCCATAGAGTTAGGATAGGTCTTTTAGGCCTAATATAGGCTAAAGGGGTGGCAACTTATTATGAAAAGGACAGGGCATTGAGAAAAGTTCCATCTATATATACTATAGTAGAACCAATAATTTTAAATTGGTTTTTAATATATAGTAGGCCCAGGTTTAGTTATCAATGTAAGGAACATCTATGTGTAATCAATAAAGGAACATCCTGAGCCATGGTCCCAATAGATAGCTGCCCAAAGCAGACATAACCAAATCTCAATCAGGTTTATAGATGTAAGGATTTTATCCTTATAAATAAGTAGTTAATTATAACATGGTGTAAATATCGAAGATAGAGATTTGACTATCTTGTTCATGATGGATTACATATTTTTTGGACTAAATCATGGTGGAGCATTCCTTTGAAAGCTGGCAGCTCATTAATTGTTCTCAAAACATGTTCCCCCTTCTCTCATCTCCCCTTCTCCTATTTTATCCCATTCTCTTCTCCTTAGAAAAGGTTCTCAAATTTTAATTTTTTTTATCTTTATGAGAGACAAGGATAATCTTTGAGATAATGCAAATTATGCTTAGCTTAATTAGGCTTAACCCTGTCAAGCATTTATAAGAACTACCTCTTAATGCAATAAGACTTTCTTTGCCTATCTCTTGCTTTAGATTTAGTTTGGTGAGTTGTGCATAATGGCATTGTGTGAAGGAGAATCTTCCTCATCCATTGTCCTCCTTTTTTACCTTGTTTAGGGAGTTTTCAATGTTATTTGCAGGTCTAGATTAGTATTCTAATTTAAACCTCTTCTATGAAATACTTATGCAAATTAGCTTGACCTTGAGGTTGTGTGAGCTAGTATTGTCTTTAACAGATCTAGTGTGGGTTCAAGCTCATGGGAGTTTCCACTTCAAATTTTTTGCATCACCTAATTAACCTTCTTAGGATCCCTTATTCCATTTCTAACCATTCTCTTCATGAAGCATTATCTTAGCGTTAGTTTAGGTGAGCAACAAGAAAAAATCGCCCCTCTCCAGAGGTTCAACCCCACTACAAGATACCCACAACCTAGGGTTGTCCTAATACTATAGCTTATTTGGAGAGAGCTTGAAGAACCCTCTCCAAGGGTTAAAATTAAGCCTATAACACTTCCATGATATTGCATTGCATCATCAAGTGAGGACTAGAAAGAGACTAGTCATGAAGGCAAAAGGTCATTGAATGGTCTAAGAGAGTGGGTTAATCCATCTAGGTAAGAGTTTTGTATATAGGCCAATTTTAGCCAACAAGTCCTCATATGATTTATCTGGTAATAGTTCAAACAAATCTATGGGTTTTTTGGTATAGGTGTGGAATTTTATCACAACTACTAATGGTACTACACACTCTTCTAGTGAGGTCATAGTCATTGTGGGTCCAACAATTACAAGTATTACTTGTAGTATCAAAAAGGGACTAAGTATTCATCTGTCAAATGATGCCATCAAGAATAGGATCATAATGTTCACCATCTCTAGCTATGACATTGTAGATGTAGTTAATATATTCATTTGTGCTAACAGGTTCTATGTATGGGGTCCCATATGCTTGATCCAGTAGAATGATGACTCATTGATCAACATTTTAAAAATTTATATAGTGCTTTTTGAAACTTAAGTCTACATTATTTACATAACACTAAGACTGACCCAATAGAGTTGGGAAATCATCATCTTCAGCCAACTCAAGAACTTCAAAATCAGCTTTGAAAGGTACCCTAAAGATATCAATATTTTCATTCTTAAGAATGCCAATTTGTAGAGCATGGGTTTTATTAGCCATAAACAACATGTGATGTGATCATTGTTCTATTGGGATAGCCATTTTCCATCATGCATCCTTTGTGAAGACATTAACCTTAGTTTTAGTGTCAACTAAAATATCCAAGATCATCCAACCATCTATGGCAACATTCACCAGTATTTCCTTGTCCTCTTAAGGGCTAGGGGGAATAGAGGTATCTTGTCACCAAGCATGATTCAATTTATGATCTTTGGTTGGTTTAAATAATGACTCGATTATGGAACAACGTCTTTATCTAATAGATGCTTGAGGTTCCATGGCTTTTTGCAAATCATCATGTTAGGTGGCTTCTCGGACTTTAAGAAACTAAATTTCCCCTTGTAGTTATTGTATCAACACCATAGTATCTTAGAGCATGTATTTATATTGTTGGGAATTAGAATACTTCATTGCACAAGGCTCTTTGTGTTATATCTTCTCAATAGGTGGAATTAATGTAGACTGAGACTGTCCTCCACTATGCGTAGTAAAATTAACTTGTTGGTCCATTGGAGTGCTAGAGTGCAGTTGTTAGTGAGGTTTATCAATATGAATCATACTAGCACCTTTTTCATTTTTTTCTTAGTGATGGTTGTGTACAAATCAAGGCATTCCTCCAATCAATTCTATTTTTTACAAAAAGTACATTCTAGGTAGACTAGACAATCTCATTGATAGTGATATGGAGATCCAAACTTATAACATGTTCTTGGTGGAAAATGACCAACTCCTCATCCCCATCCTCAGACTCATCCATGATATACACCATTATCTTGATTGTTTGAAATAGAGGTTTGATGTATACCATGCACACATGCATCATGTATATCACTAATCAAATAGCAATCATTTATGTCATGGGTATAGGCATTACATATCTTACAGTATTCAGACACTTTATAATGTGTAGCCCATTGTAAGAGAGGATAAGAGCATACATCATGCTCTTTATGGAAAATTTCACAAGACTACTTTAGTATAGAGTGGAGGTTCTTATGAGGGTAGTTACTTCTATTATGACCTTTAGACTCATAATCTGTATACCAAATACTAGTATGAGTGTCATACACATTGTTTACAGTCTGCTTTTCTAATTATGATGTCATGGAAGCTATTTGAGCTTCCATAAAATGACTAATCCCAGTGTCGATGTTGTCAATAGCTTTAACATGGAGGGCAGTTTCTAGGGCCTCGTGTAGGCTAGTAAAGGTCCTTTAAGAGATCATTTATCTAAAATTAAGTAGCAAACCTCTCAAGAACCCTTGGGTATAGTGATCAACATTAATCTTGAATGAAATCTTAGATAAAAATGTTTTAAATCATACATCATACTCTCGTACACTTTCAGTGAGATCTTGTTTTATATCATTTAGTGCAACAATACTTTGTTGCTCAAATTTGGGAATATCAAATTCTTAAATAAATGTCTTCTTGAGTTGATCATAGTCAATTACCACTTGTTGAAGGTCAAAATTCCTATACCACTTGTGTTCTCTTTCTGAAAGTGTGGTTGCAAATTCTATGGCCTTTCACTTAGAATAAATTATACCACATGCCCTCCAAATGAGTTCATACTTATGAACATGCTCTACAACATTCTCCACACCTTGATATTCAAGTAAATGAAGTGTCATTACATAATACACTATCAGCAGTTGAGGTACTTGTGACAGTGGCTATTGAGAACCACCAGCTCCTGTTCCTAGAGGTGAAAATGCACCACTTCCTCCTGTTTTAACTCCTAGTCCTCCTATGCCTCCAATAGCATCACCCAAGATGTTAGGCATAGTAACAGGTTAATTTATAATACTTGGGTCAGTACTCTTCCCACTATGAATGTTAGGTCCAGTAGGCATACAAAGTTGGACCATGAAATTTATTTAAAAAGGAAAAGAAGGTGTCAATTCACTATGAGTTAAAATTGGCTCAGCTATTATTTTTATTATAAGATTAGTTTTTGACTCTACATTATCTATATCCCAATTATGTATGATTAAATCATCTAGCTCAAAATCATGAGTGCCCATTATGGTTGGGGAATTGGGTTGATTCAAATGTGGTTCTTCAGACTTTTCTATCCGGCTAGTTTCTCCCTCATATGATAAAAGTATAATTGGTCATGGTTTGAAATTTGGTGAGTCTTCCTTGTACCTTTCTACTTCCCTATGGATCCTAAAAACACTTCTTGGGTCATCTACTGATCTTCATCATATTTATGCTTTTACAATTCCCACTGACTGGCTACCATTCTGAACCAAAAATTCTTTACCAACAACTTTGTATTCCCCTCCCAACTATGTGGCTCATGCAAGGATTGATTTATCCCTCCATAGGTAAAGTTTTAAGTCTCAAATCAATAAATAAATTCTTTACCTCTAGTGGAAAGTGTCTAATATACCAACCACGTGGTTCTCAGATAAATTTGAACTTGGATTCTTTAGGACAAGAGTAAGTGGTTACAACATATTCCAAAATGTAGCTATTCAACACCCCTCTCCACCATATATTAACAACCTATGTCCATGGTGGTCCAAAACATGTTAAATCCCTTTGACGTTTGATCGTCCAAGCTTGCCTCCTTCTAAAACTTCGTGATCGATTTTGAGCATAGACTAAGAGCCAATCATGCAAATAAACAGGGACTTCAACAATGAAGGTTTCAAATAATGAGTTTTAGAGATGTTGTTCCACCCATGCATGTGTATAAACTCCTAGTTCAAGATAGAGAATCACAAAATTATCCTTGATCTTGGTAATCCATGGTTCAAAACTTTCAAGGGATAAATGTTCAAGCATTTTCCATTACTATACAACAAGTGTTATGGGTCCTAACGTAAGAACCAAAATATTGGGTAATTTTCTATCACATTTTACTTAAGGCACCTAAGTGTCTAGTCCCAACAAGCTTATGCATTGGCTTTTCATGTAATATTATGCTCTTTCATGCTCACCCGAAGCACGTAACAAGAAACCAGTTCCCTTGGGTTTTGTTGTGCAATAACACACTTATCATATACTTTAGTTTATTCATATACCTAATTAATGATTACACAAAAAAGGAAATACATGAATGTGGACCTTATCTCATCAATGCAAACAAATAAGAACACAAAGATATCTGCCATGAGGTTTAAAGTGTTGATTACTCAAGATCATACAATGCATACTATATATATATATATATATATATCATAGTCAATTATGAGCCACATATTACTCAATGAAAACCCATTATAAATGTTTTAACTATCAATCAATAGAAATATAATAAAATTATTTATTGTAACTTCTGTAACTTTGCTATTACCATAAAGATTTGTTACATAATACCAATGTTCATTCCCCTTACACATCTCTACATAGGGGTATTTATACTTGTTTTTCCCTGACTAATTATTTACATTATTAATGATAATTAAGTGACTAGCCAATGATCTCCAGTAGAGTAAGAGTCATGGCAGTCGTTTACTTGTTTTCTCCTAAGAAGATGGACCTTTGTGCCCCTTATATTCTTGTTTGATGCTGGATCCTTGCTACCAAATGTCTTCCTTTGTTTGGGATGGTGCGAAACTCATGTGATGATTAGAGTCTTATTTTTCCTTGAGAATATCTCCTCAACCATTTCTTGCTTCCCTTATGCTCCCCAAGTCTTTCATCATTGCACCGAGTCTTATGCTCTCAAGTTATCCATAATTATATTTTGTCTTTAATTGGGTCTTTTCACATTGTTATCTTTTGCATTGTTGTCCTTTTGTACAGCCTATTTTATGCCTTGGTCTTCCCATGCCATGCTATTTCCATAGCATGGTCTTCCTGTGCCATGCTTCTCTTACACCATACTAGTTCCATTCTAAAATCCAAAATACTTAGTCAAAATTTGGGGTCCAACAAAGATATTATAATAAATAAGAAAAAATGGTACTTAGCTAGTTTAATGTGTCTAGATAGATATGGAAGGAAACATATGTAAAGTATGTGGGATAAGTGTTCTAGAGTAGTCTTTAGATTCTATAAATTATACTTTTATGTCTTCAGACATTGTTGTCAACTCTAGACACTACCATTGACACTATTGTCTAACTGTGACACATGTGTCTAGTACATAATAATGATGAGATATAGATGCAACCAAATTTGTTTTTCTAGGTTTTATGTTGCCTTTCTAGTGATATATTTAGATCTAGGATATAGGTCATTACTCTTTTTTAATTGATAAAACTCTAGCTCTTCACACTTCTTCACCCTTGGAATGAGTTTATTGGAAAATGGTTTAGTGGGCTCACGATATCGAGCTAGGCCAAAGACCTTTTTGTCCATGGGCACTACTTACATAGCTTATACTCCAAGGAGGGCCTAAAACTTAAGTAATTCTCCCATACCTATGGGAAAGTGTGTGCATAAGGGTACAATATACTATATGAAGATGCATGCAGTGATTTAAGTTATAATTTGACAAATATCACTTAGAGGATGCTCCTTTAATACTTGAGGCTTATAATATGACTTATCCTATGATTGATATGAAAATATGGATGAATAGGGAATATTAGAGTGCTTGTGCAATTGATTGATTTAGTTTTGGTATGTGTTTGCTTGGTATTTTCTAATTGAGGAATGAGAAGGCTTAGACTTGTATTTTTACCACACCTTTTGAAAATATATCATGGTAGGTTCCAATAAGACAATCAGGCTAATCCATGGGTTTCAATCATTTTGGATGAATTTTGGCTATTGGACACTAGATAAGGATCTAAATACTACCATCAATGGTAGTGTATCCCTTTGTGGTTGGTAGTGTCCAGAAGGATAGAAAACATGTACAAATCTAAAACTGATAGTAAATGATGTTTATTAGGTTTTAATATTTATGTGAAGTGTAGGATAACTAGGTCATCATAATGATATGGATAAAACTAAGAGATAAGCATTTAAACAAAATGAAATGGTAAATTTAAGCCTTTCAACAATAGGGAGGTCTATAATTGAAGATTAAGATGTATAATGTGAAAGACTAAGATGTTATAAATATTCAATTTTAGTATCTACATATACCCCCATTTAATCTAGTAATGCACAAAGATGAAAGTACTAATTTAAAGGAACATAAATGTACTTGGGTGTATATAACACATCTTGCCTTTGATTGAGCCTGTTTTGAGTGTTTTTTTGGTGTATGACCTATAACCAAGGGCATGTTACAATATAAATTGTTGGATGAATATTTTGTCACCAGCTAACTAATGAGTAAAATAAGTCTCTTCAACCACAGCATAAGGAGATTGGTCAGCCAAATGTGTAGGTTTACCACATCAGAGGTGGAAAAATCTCTCCTCTCATCAAGCGGAGGTTCCCTATTAAGTATGAGGAGCTATATACTATGTATATAAGCAAAAAATAACACTCAGGGGTAGGACTACACCATCCATCTCTCTTTTTTCAGAGATGATGTTCACAGAAAAAGGAGAAATCTCGGAGATAATACTAAAGGCACTTCTCTTCTTTCAGAAGTGGTCTTACAGCAAGGCATAGGAGTTCTTTCTAGTGGGTAACCAACAGGTAACAAGGGCACGGTAACCAACAAGATGAAGTGTAACACAAAGTCTAAACCTCAACTACCCAAAGAGTGAAATACTAAGGATAATGGGGGCACAAATTCATCCCAAGATCCTATACATAGAAAGAAACTAAAAACACACACTGAAGACAATTGTGACAGCACAAATTCTTTCCACAATTGGTTTCAAGACCCCTTCCTGATTAATTCCACTAGTTCTGCTTGTCAAATTAAATAAATAAGAAAGCTCTTAGGAAATAGACATAAGAACAATTTCCTAGAATAACACAAGCTATAACAACACAAAGTCTGAAAGTAACTTGCTTTCTCATTCAGATAAAGTAATATGATCAACAATCTGAGCTCAAAGTCTCAGTCATCACCTTTCAATTTGGGCAGAGTTTTGATTCTACATTGAAAAATATCTCCTTTTGCATCAAACAAGAGATTATAATATATGGCAGCCAAGAAAGGCTTGGCACTTTCTTCCATGGAATGGCCCATGCTGTGTTCAATGCCTTGAATGCATTTTCAATTCTGTCAAGGGACCATGTTCAGAACAATGCATCAACGTTAATTGTGGCATGACAATTCATCTAATATGTATCCTCTAAAGTATAAGTTGTCTGGTCCTTTCCTCCTTAGTTGCACAACTATCCACTTTACCTTTACTTCATGGAAGAAAAATAGTCCACATCCTTGATTTGGTGTGCTCAGAAGTCTACTTGGTGGACTGTTTCACCTATTAGAAATAACTCCTTTGTAGATATTTTTGATATTTTTGTATTGTTCTCTCTTCCCTGTAGCAATTTGAGCTCTCGAGCTCTCTCCTTCAGTCGGTCACTTGGTTCATCCTTCAAGTTTTGTGTTATATTTGAATATTAATGGATATTCCATTACTTTAAATTTGACATCCATAGGGACGTCAATGGTTGTTGATTCTTTGAACCATATTAAACTATGAACCTTTGAACCTTTGAAAGTTCATTGGTTCAATAGTTCAATGGTTCAGGTAGTCTTTATCGGTTCTTTGGTTCCATCACTTCCCTAGTTCAATCATTTCCTTGCTCTTTGGTTGAACTATCCCTTTGAACTAGTCTCTAGAAACTTCCATGTTTATCCTTTGCTTGGGGCTATCTTTGAACCGTTGAACTTGTGAACCATTGAACTTTGAATTCTTTTGGTTCAAGGTTCAATCAGTTCATTGGTTCATTCTTTGTTCCATTGCTTCCCTTATTTTTCTAAGTCCTTAGAAGCCTTGAAATTCCTTCATCTCTATGTCTTTGGGACATCCCAAAGGGAAGGTGTCCCTTCGGGCCTTTGAGAAAGGTCCATTTTTTTGGTGCTAAGAGCCCCCTGCAAGGGTACCTGCCCTTTAGGGTCCTTCGGGCGGTCTTTGGGTTAATTCCCTCAGGTTAATTCTTTTGGACAAAATGTCTGAAGGAAACCTTTCCTTTGCCTTGTCTACTTTTCTTCAGGGTTTTCCTTTTCCTTTTGGGTGAATTCCTTCGGACAAAAGTCTGAAATAATTCCTTCAGACATTTTGTTCGAAGGATTTGCCTTAGTCATTTTTCCACAAAAAATCTTTATGAAGGAATTTTTTTGGTTCCTTTACTTAGTAATTTCCTCAGACAAAAAGTCTAAAGGAAATCTTCTCTTTCGGCTTTAGTCACTTTTTGATCTTTGAACCAATGTTCCCTACCCTCCGCAAGGGCACTTGTTCATTCAGCTTTGGGGCAGTCCTTTGAACCAACCAATTGAACCAAATTTGTTTCAACAGTTCAATCTTGCGTTTGAAGCCTTCTTTTCTTCTAATTCTTTTGATCTCTTCGAACCCATTGAACCCGTTGAACCCATTGAACCATTTTGGTTCAAGGTTCAATGGTTCAATGGTTTATTCCTTTGTTTTTTGCTAAGTCTTTTAAAGGAATTAAACTTACTGAAGCGGTTGAACTTTGAACCTTTGACAAAGTGCTTAACTCTTTAAGCTTGCCAACGACGTTGAACCTTTGAACCCATTGAACTTTGAACCTTTTTGGAAGTGGGATTCAATAGTTCAATGGTTCAATGGTTCAATCCTTCCTTTGAAGCTTGCTGATGAACATTTTTGGTTGAACCGAGGTGTTGAACCAATCTTGAAATTGCCTAAGTGTTGGAAACTTGTTCCTTTGAGAGAGCTCATCTGTTAAAGCCATTGAACCTATTGAACTTGATAGTCCCTTAACTGAAAAAACTTAAATAATGAAGAATTTGAATGCTCAAAAAAAATTGAGAAGGGAAGAGACTATTTTGGCCTGCAGGATCAAAACAGTTCATATGTTGTCCCAAAAATGAGTGACAAATTTTTGGGAACAACAGTTGGGTCCAGTTGGAGAACTTCCTTCAGTTAAAAACTTGGAACAACTAAGGGGAGTAGAAACTAGAATCTCCAGTGCCTTGAAGTATGTCATTGGGCTATGGAGTCATGCTACTTAAAAATAAAGGTGCTAGAAATGAAAACAAACAATAAAAAATAGAACTAAAGACTATACAAATATACATATGTATAGGTGAATTTATCTGATACTTCAAGAATTAAAGTGCTTTAGATGCTGCCCATTGTGAGGCAAAGAAAAGGGCGTGCCATCTTGATACTTCAATTGGAAACTATGTCCACCATTGAGCTGATGGATAGTAAACAGGCCTCTCCAAAGGGAGTCAAATTTCCCATGCATTTCCTTTGGTTCTCTTCTCTTGTCCCACAACAAGACTTGATCTCCAATCTAAAAATCATGGTTTTTTGCTTTTTGGTCGAAGAGATTCTTCACCAAACTTTGATGCACAACAATTCGGTCCACCACCATAGTTCGTTGCTCATCTAGCTCAGTTAAGCACATGATCCTCTTATCGATGGAGCTTTCATATGTCTGATATTTGACTGCCTTAGCCAATTTCAATGCTACCAATTCTAGGGTGATTGGTATCTCAGCATTGAGACCATAAAGAATTTTGAAAAGTGACATACCAATTGCCCTCTTGGGTGTAATTTTGTCTACCCATAAAGTATCAACCAATGCTTTATGTCATGTTCATTGATTGTCATCTACCAGCTTCTTGATGATGGTCACCAGGTTCTTGTTGCTTGATTCTACTTATCCATTCCCTTATGGAAAATAATTAGATGAGTGGGAGAGGGTAATTCCATAGTAGAAACAGAATTGAGTAATCTCTTGGGAAGAGAAACAAGCTGCATTGTCTGTGATAATATTGGTTGGGACCCTAAACCTGGAAATGATGTTCTCCTTGAGGAAATTGCACACTACTTCTAAAATAGCATGCTTGGTTAGAATAGCTTGCACCCACTTGATGAAGTAATCTATGGCTGTGAGGACATAATCATGTCCAGCACTTGAAGATGGGTTTACAACACCAATGAAATTGATTCTCCATTGTTGAAATGGCTCTTCTATCACCACTGGATTAAGAGGCGGAGCAACCAACTTGGGTCTTCCAATGAACTATTGGCGTGGCTCACATCTTCGTACCCATTTGTATGCATCTTGAAATAGAGTAGGCCAATAATCCCTGGCTTACAAAATCTTATGGGTAATTATAAGAGCAAAAAAATGTCCTCCATAGGCCAGATTATGGAAGGACTTCAAAAGTTGATTATGCTGCTCTTTATCCACGCAGTGAAGGAACACTCCATCAAGGCTCCTCTTACGTAGACCATTGTCCTAGAGGACAAAATTGGTAGCTTTTAACTTGACAATCCTCCTTTCTTTATGTGGCAGGTAAGCATGATACTCACCATAAGTAAGGAAATGATCAATGCTTGAATACCACTCATTCATGGTGGAGATAAAGAAGATTGTTGGCATGTCTTCAATTTCTTCTTCTCTATACTCTATTTCTTTTGGTCTATTATCAGCAATCAATTGGCATAGGCCCTTTCCCTGCACCAGCTTCATTAGTTTGATGACTAGATCAAACTCCTAGATTTTAGCAATCCAATTGCCTCTTTTCATTCCAAACTCATGTTGAGTTAATATGGATTTGACTATGGTGTCAAGAGCCAGGGCAGTAGTGTGTGAACTTAGGATGTAAAAGTGGAAATGATTCACTACCTTTACCACTGCATAAGCATGCTTCTCCATGTTTAAGTACTTCAGCTCATGAACTTTGAGAGGACAACTCATGAAAGAAATGGGAGATTCCACACCTTCTTGGCTCTGTTGAACTAGAATGGTTGAAAGTGTGTGATCAGAAGCATAACTATACATTGTAAAATCCTTAGTATAATCTGGGCAAACTAGAATTAGGGCGTGAGTAATAACTGTCTTGATGTCCTAGAATGCTAATTTTCCTTCTTAAATACAACTGAAGGTAGCCTTTCCCTTCATCATGTTTACAATATGGCATGTCTTCTTAGCGAACTCAGGGATGAATCTTCGTAAAAAATTCACTTTTACAAAAAAAGAGTAAACTGTAGTCTTACTCGTGGGCAAGGTAAGCTCCTGGATGGTTTTGACTCTTTATGAGTCAATCTTTATGCCTTCTCATGATACAATGTATCCGAGAAGCTTCCCTTATGTTACTCCAAAGATAGACTTCTTGGGATTTAAAGAAATGCCATTCTGGCGGTAGCTTTCCAACACTTATTGTAAATGGTGCACATGATCAAGACGATGCTTAGAAAAGACTGTTAAATCATCTAGGTAAACTATAATGAACTTACCCATTTCATCTTTGCAAGCAAGGTCCATTGCTCTCTAAAAAGTGGCGCTAGCATTTATCAGGCCAAATGGCATTCTCTGATAGGCAAATGTGCCCCAAGGTGTGGTGAAGGTAGTCTTATGTTGGTCTGCTTCACCAAATTTAACTTGATTGTATCCTAAGAAGCCATCTAGCATTGATAACATTTCTGAACTAGTCACTGTTTGAAGCACTTGGTCCATGATGGGGAGAGGATAGTTATCCTTTAAGGATGACTGATTCAAATTTTTGAAACCCACACAAAGGTGAATTTTGCCAATCTTCTTCCTCATAGGGACTATGTTGGCAATCCATGTGGAATGATGGATTGAGAAAATTATCCTAGCATTCAACATTTTCTATATTTTAGATAGAATAGTACATGATATCATTGGATTGTACTATCTAGATTTTTACTTGTAAGGCATTGAATCACTCTTGAGAGGAATCTCATGGTGAATTTCTTCAAGCCTGAGTGACTTCAAATCATCATAAAAGTATGCTAGGACATCCATGTACTGGCAGAGCAGAGAAATGAACTTGAATCTCTCCTCAGGAGTGCAGCAATTCCCAATGTTCACCACCTTAGGATTTTCTTTGGTACCCAAATTCATTTGATTAAACTCCTAAGAAAAGCTTGAATCTGTTTGTTGCTATTTGATGAATCTATCATGTTTGTCAAATAGCTTCTCAAGAGAAACCAGGCCTTTTGGGATTTTATTTCCTTTAAGTTGTAGAAATTCCTCACCTATGTTTGCACTTGATTCAGGGGTTGGTTCAAGCTTAGGAAGCTCACTGCCTTCAAAGTGCAGCCGTTCAAAGCTGTCTTTTTGATCCAAGAAGGCAATGATTTGGTTTTCATTGTTAAACACGTGCCAATGACTGGCATTATCAAGTACACTTGGTCGAAAGACCAGCTCGATAGTGTACTTATCTCCTTTGAAGTCTGGATGAGGGACCAAAAGAGTTGCTGAAACAACCAATGCATCAGCTCAGTCATTGGATTCTCTAGGTATGGCAAAGATGTTGAAAGCATCAAAGCTTTCAATTTGATCCCAGACTAGATTGTGGTAATGGTGCAATCTATCATTTTTTATTTGATACAGGTTCCTTACCTAACAAACCACCAGTTCAACATCTCCTTTGGCATGAAGGAGTTTGATGCCCCTGTCTCGAGCAGCCTTCAATCCAAGAAATAGAGATTTGTACTCAGTTGTGTTGTTGGTGTTGCTAAACTACAACTTGTATGAAGAAGGAAAAATATCTCCTTGAGGAGATATCAACACAATCCTAGCTCTTGAACTAATAGAGGAGTAGCTACAATCAAATTTCAAAGTCCATACCTCATTAGACACTAATTTTTCTTTGGATTCTTCTTCATTTGGAGAGGGAGATTCTTCTGAACTTGCACTGTGCTCCACTAATTCTTCTGTTGTTCCATCTAAACCAATTTTCATGTTGACACATTCAATAAATTCATCAAACGTCTCATAGACTTCCTCCGTAGATAAAAAGTAATTACCCATGCCTAAAGACTCAAACAAAATTTGAGCTTTAGGCGTTGATGTTTGAGTAATCACATATTTTGCTTCTTTCTCAAGGAGCAATCTCTACATAACACCTTTGATTGGGATCCTCACCTCTGATAGGTCCATGCTTAATTTGCCACCAACATCCTTGCAAAAAATTTGCCCAAGGAGGATGTCGTATGATGCTTAGACGTTAGCCACCAAGATAGTCATCTTGACTCTCTTATCTGAGAACGCTGTAAATGCAAATTAGGCATCCTTGATTTGTCCCAGCAGTGGCACTTGTTTGTTTTCCATGGAGAAACATCTCCCAAATGTCTTGGTCAGTGTGAGACCAAGGGATTCTACAACTTTGGCAGGCATGACATTGTCTAAACCTCTGGAATCAATGATGCAATTGCTCAGCTTGTGACCGTTTATCAATAGGGAAACATAGAAAGGCTCTATTTTCCCAGGGGTAGCAGGAGGAGTAATGACAAGATTGTTTGGGATGGACATGTTCCTTGGGGGATCATGAGTTACCTTCTTAGCATCTTCTCTTGTAGGGACAGTTTGATTTTTTACACATTGAACCAACTTGTCTAACTGATCAAGGTTGGATTGCAGGAATTCAAATTCAAACATTTGAATTTTAGTTGTCTTTATATGATCAATTATGTCAAATGTCTGGAATGAACTAGGAGCAGAGGATGAGATTCCATCCTTTTGGTTTTTGGGAGGGGGAGGACTAGTCTATGAATTTGAAGTAGAAGGTGTAGGGATGTTTGATGTACTTACCTTTCTTACAATCATCGGCTCCTTTGGCTAAAAAGGCAGAGTGGTTCCCCACTTAGCAATTGAAATTTCTGGTTGAGGTCACTCCTCTGTCTTTTCTTTATAAGCTTGTTGCGCTGATTGGTTCTTGGACTGGGTGAAAACAACATATGATCCCTCAACTACTTTACCTTTACTTTTGGGTTCATCTTGGTAATTTAGGAAACCAATGTTAGAGTCGCTAGCTAATTCTTCTTCTTCCTCTATGAAGAAATTAACGTCACCTTCTATATTCAACTCAGGCTAGAAGGAGAAATTTGATTCTACTTCAAGATACCCAATTGCTAATTTGTTTGGAGGTGCTTTAATGGCAAGGTTCCCCCATGGGGGAGGAAGATGATTTGTTTGCCCTTGATTTCTGACAGCATTGCCTTGGTATGATTGATTGGGGAATGTCCTCCTTAGTACATCCTTGTATGAAGGAGCAGATGACATCCCCTATGCCATTTGCTTTTTAAGAGCAAGCAATTTATTTGCCAACTTCTGCACCATTGGATCAGTGGTGACTGTAGGTGAGTATTTAGAGGATGAAGGGGATTTACCTCTGTTATGATCTCTCCTTATCTTTCCTACCAAGATAAGGTCATCTTCTACCTCAGTATCCAAATCTTGAGCAGTAGCAAGGTCTATGTGACCAGCCTATCTCAACAAAAAACTCACTTTAGGCAGCTATGAGTTGATGAAGAAGCATTTGAGATTTTCAGCTGTGGGCTGAGCAATTGTAGGAATCTAGTTCCTTAGCTTGTCAAAATTTGCTATGAAATCCCTCATAGGTTCATGAGGTTCCTTCTTCATTTGTGTGAGCTGAGCTAGTAAGGCATGTGGATCATCCATAGGCTTAAACCTAGCTTCAAATTTATCTTTAAGAGTGTCCCATTAAGTCACTGACCGAGCCTACAGATGGTAGAACTAGTCTGCAGTAGCACCTTGCAATGTTTCCACAAACAGCCTGACTGTTATGTCTTCATATTCCACACCTATCACACCACAGGCTATGCTGAAGGCTGTAATATGTTCATCAAGATGAAATTTCCCATCACCAAAGAACTTGGGTAAATTCTTCCTTGAACTACGTGGAAGCTCATGTAGAGGTGGAGTAAGATTGAGTGGACCAAAAGAGTTACCCCAGGGGCTTTGAGCTGCCATGATTTGATTATGGATAGTGGAGATGACAAATTTGGGTGGAGTATGGATAGGCAAAGCTCTACTAACAATAGAAAAAGAAGCTCTACCTTGTGTTTGTGACATGGTATGGGTAGGAGGAACACTCCTAGATCATTGAACTTGAAGTTGGGGAGGGAATAAATCAAAATTACTCTATTGCACCAACTCAAAAATAGGGTCAATAACACCCTGGGCTCTCTAGTTTCTAATATAGCATGGAGTTGCCAGATTGCATAATGAAAATGGAAAAGAACTGGACCTACTTTAGCTTGAAGCTTGAGGCTTCAAACTGTGTGCTCTTCCCCAGTAGAGTCACCAAAAAACTATTGGGTGAATATTTTATCACCAGCTAACTGATGAGCAAAATAGGTCTCTTCAACCACAGCATAGGGAGATTGGTCAGCCAAATATGCAAGTTTACCACATCAGAGGTGGACAAATATCTCCTCTCATCAAGGGGAGGTTACCTATTAAATATGAGGAGCTATATACTATATATATAAGCAAAAAATAGCACTCTGGGGTAGGACTACACCATCCATCTCTCTTTTTTCAGAGATGATATTCACAGACAAAAGAGAAATCTTAGTGATAATATTGAAGGCATTTCTCTTCTTTCAGAAGTGGTCTTATAGCAGGGTGCAAGAGTTCTTTCTGGTGGGTAACCAATAGGTAACAACGGTGCAGTAACCAGTAGGATGAAGTGTAACACAAAGTCTACACCTTAACTACCCAAAAAGTGAAATACTAAGGATAATGGGGGCACAAAGTCATCCCAAGATCCTATACATAGAAAGAAACTAAAAACACACACTTTGTGACAGCACAAAGTCTTTCCACAATTGGTTTTAGGACACCTTCCTGATTACTTCCACTAGTTTTGCTTGTCAAATTAAATAAACAAGAAATCTCCTAGGAAACAGACATAAGAACAATTTCCTAGAATAACACAAGCTATAACAGCACAAAGTCTGAAAGTAACTTACTTTCTCATTCAGATAAAGTAATATGATCAACAATCTGAGCTCAAAGTCTTAGTCATCGCCTTTCAATTTGGGCAGAGTTTTGCTTCTATATTGAAAAAGATCTCCTTTTGCATCAAACAAGAGATTATAATATATGGCAGCCAAGAAAGGCTTGGCACTTTCTTCCATGGAATGGCCCATGCTGCATTCAATGCCTTGAATGCATTTTCAATTCTATCGAGGGACCATGTTTGGAATAGTGCATCGGCCTTAACTGTGGCATGCTAGTTCATCTAATATGTCTTCTCCAAAGTATAGGATGTCTAGTCCTTTCCTACTTAGTTGCACAGCTATCCACTTTGCCTTTACTTCATGGAAGAAAAATAGGCTACATCCTTGATTTCGTGTGCTCAGAAGTCTACTTGGTGGACTGTTTCACCTACTAGAAATAACTCCTCTATATATATTTTTGATCTTTTTATATTTTTCTCTCTTCCCTATAGCAATTTGAGCTCTCGGGATCTCTCCTTCAGTCAGTCGCTTGGTTCATCCTTCAAGTTTCACACTATATTTAAATATTAATGGATATTCCATTACTTTAAATTTGATGTCCACGAGGACGTCAATGGCTGTTGGCTGTTTGAACCATATTGAACTATGAACATTTGAACCTTTGAAAGTTCATTGGTTTAATAGTTCAATGGTTCAGGCGATCCTTATCGGTTCTTTTGTTTCATCGATTCCCTGGTTCAATCATTTTCTTGCTCTTTGGTTGAACCATCCCTTTGAAGTAGTCTCTAGAAACATCCATGTTTTTCCTTTGCTTGGGGCTATCTTTGAACCATTGAACCTGTGAACCATTAAACTTTGAACTCTTTTGGTTCAAGGTTCAATCAGTTCATTGGTTCATTCTTTATTCCATTGCTTCCTTTATTTTTCTAAGTCCTTGGAAGTCTTGAAATTCCTTCAGCTCTATGTATTTGGGACATCTCGAAGGGAAGGTACCCCTTCAGGCCTTTGAGAAATGTCCATTTTCTTGGTGCTGAGAGCCCCCCGCAAGGGTAGTTGCCCTTCAAGGTCCTTCAGGTGGTCTTCGAGTTAATTCCTTCAAGTTAATTCTTTTGGACAAAATGTCCAAAGGAAACCTTTCCTTTGCCTTGTCTGCATTTATTTGGGCTTTTCCTTTTCCTTTCAGGTGAATTCCTTTAGACAAAAGTTTGAAGGAATTCCTTCAGACATTTTGTCTGAAGGATTTGCCTTAGTCATTTTTTTGTGGAAAATATTTTTGAAGGAATTCTTTCAGTTCCTTTACTTAGTAATTTTCTCAGACAAAAAGTCTAAACAAAATCTTCCCTTTCGGCCTTAGTCACTTTTTGATCTTTGAACCAATGTTCCCTACCCTCCGCAAGGGTACCAGCCTTTAGTTCACTACCCTCTGCAAGGGCACTTGTTCCTTCGGCTTTGGGGTAGTCCTTTGAACCGATCGATTGAATTGACTGATTGAACCAACTTTGGTTCAATGGTTTAATCTTGCATTTGAAGCCTTCTTTTCTTCTAAGTCTTTTGATCTCTTCAAACCCATTAAACCCATTGAACCATTTTGGTTCAAGGTTCAATAGTTTAATTGTTCAACGGTTCATTCCTTTGTTTTTCGCTAAGTCTTTTGAAAGAATTAAACTTACTGAAGCGGTTAAACTTTGAACCTTTGACAAAGTGCTTAACTCTTTAAGCTTGCCGATGACATTGAACCTTTGAACCCGTTGAACCTTGAACCTTTTTGGAAGTGGGGTTCAATGGTTCAATCCTTCCTTTGAAGCTTGCCTATAAACATTTTTGGTTGAACCGAGGCGTTGAACTAATCTTGAAATTTCTTGTGTTAGAAACTTATTCTTTTGAGAGAGCTCATCTGTCGAAGCCATTGAACCTATTGAACCTGCTAGTCCCTTAACTGAAAAAACTTGAATAATGAAGAATTTGAATGCTCAAAACAATTTTTTGAGAAGGGAAGAGACTATTTTGGCTTGCAGGACCAAAATAATTCATATGTTATACCAAAAATGAGTGATAGATTTTTGGGAACAACATAGATCATTGCATATAATCTAAAATTAGAAATAATTTAAATGCTTGAAAAGTAAGAGAGCAAGGAAGGAGTACACATGTGTGTCAATGCAACCATATTGCCTCTTGATGCTTTGACTTGGTACAGATGCTTCCTTCATCATGTGTGCACCCTATTTTGCATGTCTCTTACTTGAAGAAGGTCCTTGGACACAATGTCAACACTTGGACAGTGCTTCCAGAATTTGATGCATAAAGGTCTCTCATTTTAAACTCTAATTCTATCATTAGTAAGTGCTCTCATTCACTCCATAATTTGTTCATCCTTAAAGTTATAGTATAGTGGCAGGGGATGTAACCAAAAGATGCAACTTGGATACCTATTTTTTCCATTCAGCAATAATTTCCTCACCTTAAGCTTTGATGGCACAAATTTTAAGGGGGAGGAAATGTTAGGACCCTTCATCCTAACCATCTTTTTTTAGTTTGTTTATTTAATAAAAGGCTATGGACACATATGCTTTATAAGACATCCCTCAAGCTCATTATAATAGATACAATAGTATAATGTAATATTGTAATAGTAGAATAATCCCATATTTATGGGGAGTAGTAGTTATCTAGTGATAGATTACTATAAATAGGAGCTTAATTTAGTATGAAGGCATCCATGAGTTATATTGAATTGAGCTTACTCAAAGGAGGTTTCCCCTTCGAAGAGGGCAGTGATTATGTAATTATGTTATTGTAATGCAATTATGTTTCTTTGAATTAATATAATACTATTTTTTTCAATTTTGTATAGTTGCAGTCTGGTCTAATATATTATAGGAAGGATCCTATCATCAATGTACCATTTCTATGATAATATGATTCTATCATTCTACAACACTATATCATTGAGGAGTGTAGGTGGAGTCATATGTCAGTGAACTCTATGTTCTTTGAAATAAGGTAAAATGCCTTATTGGTGTATTCTTCCCCTCAATATGAGTGGAGAAACTTGATTTATGACCAGTTTCAGTTTCCACAGTGCTTTGAACTCTTTGAAAGTAATGAAGGCTTGGTAATTAGTCTTTAGATAATATACCCACATTTTTTATGAGTAGTCATCAACAAAGAGCATGAAATACTGAAACCCATAGTGACGAGGTCTCATTGGTCCACATAGATCAGTATGCACTAGATGTAGCTTTCTGAATGCTCTTGAAGAACTTTAACCAAAAGATGTTCAATGTTGTTTAATAGTGAGAGAACAAGGGCAAATGTAAGTATTTTTATTCAATTGAGGAATTCCATAGACCATGTTTCAATGGCTTAGTGTTTTTAGGTATCCAAAATTAACATGACCATATACGTGATGCCATAAATTGGTTG
This sequence comes from Torreya grandis, assembly GCA_037957365.1. NCBI lineage: Eukaryota > Viridiplantae > Streptophyta > Pinopsida > Cupressales > Taxaceae > Torreya > Torreya grandis. The sequence goes on from JARHVA010007094.1 coordinate 61,971, forward strand.
AGTCTGAATCTTTAGCTATAATTTCTTGATTGTTCGACTGGACAAATCAAGTTGGAAATTTTTCCCAACTTCTGAGGCTCGTGAAACAACTTTTTAGTGTTTTAAGTTATCTTTGATCAGATACATATTTTGTCCACCTTAATAGTCAAATTCAAGCTATAGGTTGTAGTCAAGTAACTGACTAACAAAGAGTAGATTATTTTTAAGTCTTGAAACATACATGACATTAGGAATATTGAAAGCATTTTGTCCAAGTGGTAAGGAGATGTTACCAATGCCTTTAACATGGTATAATGAACCATCACCCAAAGGGATATGATTTTTTAGAGAAGCCTCAATCATACTGTAGAGCTAATCTTATCTTCCAATCATGTGTTGAGTTGCACATGAGTTGACATACCAGATAGAACTTTGTGACGTTAATTTTTCTTGATACTATGTAGCATATTGGAAGTCCTCATCAAATTGGGTGTCTTCCTATTCAATAATGTTTCCTTGTTGATTGGATTTTTTCTTCCAATTACCTTTCTTATGACCTTGACCTTTTTGTAGATGTGATGATTGTTGGTTATCTGGCCCCATGTTTCTTGAGGAATCCTATGGAAATAATTATACTAACAATATTTTAGGTCATGGCCTTTGTTTCCATGACTAAGGCAAACTTTTTATTATTTAGTCCCTTGCGAATTATGTTGTTGACCTTGATTTTATTTACAAAATTTGATCTATCTCTTCCATTTCTATTTATGAGAGGCAAAATCATGTTCTTATAATTATTCTTCCTTTGTATGCATAGATTCTTCCTATTGTAACATGCTTACCAACTTGTCAAAATATGGTTTATATTTTTTGATATTCAAAGTAGTCACAAATATCCTATAGGAAAGTGGTAGTGCTCCTCATGATTATGGGTAGAAGAGAGGCATTTATCACTTGCTCGCCCAATGCTTGGAATGAATCCCTCAGAGTTACAACACATATTAGAAAAACTTCCACTTTTTTACTGACTTCAATTTGAATGAATGAGGTTGACTCTACAAATGGAGAATGGCACCTTCATTTTTGGCCTCATAGACTATCTAGTGTTTATCCCAAACATCTTCTGTTGTTGTAGCCTCATGGATAATAGGTTGTACCTCATCTCATACCTGAACATTATTATCAACTTTTCCTTCTAGTTTGCTCTATCAAACTTATTCTACTGATCAATGTCAATGGCATGTCAAGTGAGTACACTATTCACAATAGGCCAAATGTCTTCAAATTATAAATGTGTCATGATTTTTGTTTTCCATGTGGCATAGTTGTTGCCACATAGAAGCTGTGAGTTTGGAAAAAATAATTTTGGACCATTTTCGACCATTGTGTCGAATCTGACCAAAGGTGATGGATTGATTTCTTATCACTTCAGGTATTAAGGTCTCCATTTATATATACCATTAGATTGATATACCAAACATTTTTATATATGTGCCCTTCATATATATTTGTTAGTACATGAAAGAAGCTCTCCATTTCTATATACCTGATGATATGTGAAATAAATATGAAAAAGAATAGTATGTGGTACATAGATAGTACTAAAATAGGTTTTACCAATCATTATCACTTACTTATATGTAATTTTACATATGTGGGAATAACTGCCCTATATACTTAAAATTTCCACCTATCTAGATTTACGCCTTTCGATTGTATCTAATGGGTAATGGAGGAATGGCTAATGAAATATTTAACCTTATTTCTCTCTAATAGTTTTATAGGGTCAATGTTCAGATATTGTTATTACAGCTATGTTAGGCTATGAATGTTGTAAATCAATCACAATAGTTGTACTTGTAAATGTGAGTCAAAGGAATCGCTTGCACTAAAATTTGTTATTGTGCAAAATGCACTCTTTTGTTTTTGCTTTTCAAATGTATTTTCCATAAAATAAAAATATTTACAATTCTTTTTAAAATTACAATATTTGGAAAGCAAAATTATATTTAGAGAGAAAAAAGGAACCCCCCCTTCTTTGTTAATTTTCAGAACAATTTTCCCTTCTTTAAAAATAAATATTCAATAAACACCCCCTTCTATACCTAATGTATTTTTAAATAAAAATGATATTTTGAGGACTCTTGACCTGTGTAGTGGTTCAATATTTAACAAAAATAAATTACTTCCAATTGGGCTATCAATAATTTCATGTATGTAAGGGGAAAAACTTAGACTTGAAGTTTATATGCTAAAGCTCTTGATGCAAGCAAAAATAAAAACCACCAACCTGGCTCATGTGAACCACTTTGTCAGGAGAACCTACAACAATCAATATGCTCTGATACCAACTGTTAGGTGACCCCTTATCCAACGAAAGCACAATTGATTACTTTCTTATAAGCAATTAAACACGGAATTATACCAGAATGATAAAGTAACTAGAAACTTGAGACAACAAAGAATTTGAGAGACAATACACATTCTTGTATTAGATATTACTAGAAGAAAATACAATAAGGAAGATGCCACTTCTTCCTCCACCTCAAAGGCTTGCCACACCTCGAGACCTTCTTCCCTCTCTCTCTTGCTCAACACAACAACTCTATAGCCTGAGTTATTATCCCTCCTTGAATGCTTCAGCTGATCTCCTTGACCTTACACCTGTAGATCTCCTTGACCTTGCTTGCTTCAATGATTTTCCTTACCTTCTTGATAATTATAATACATGCCTTATGGGTCTTTAAATAGGATCCCATGCTTACAAAAATATAAATCTAACTACAATAATTAGACACGCAGCTCGTGACTATAATTAGTCATTTGACATGCAAACACTCGCTTCACTTAACTGACTGTTCGTCAACAGCAGTTCTAGAAATACACAGGTGACCGACGCCGGTCCCTGCTTGCCTGGTGCTACCGACGTCGGCTGACGTCCTGCCGTCGCCGATTTCCTTCTGCACTGAATCTGACTGACGTCGGTCATGCTGCTGACGCCGGTGCTTCTGGTTCTTCAGCATCCTCTTCTTGTGTCTGCAAACAGTTGAAGCTTTTAGCTCCACACCCTAACAATATCCCACTTAGAGATAAACAGCTGCAACTTGTACCTGTACCTGTACCTGTAGACCATCTATTTTGTTCCTTAGGCTCTGTATACCTCTTCAAAGTCACTCTTGAAGACCAACCACCACTGAAACCTGTGATGCTAAACCTGTCACTTATGCCAAAAGAATTTTGCTGCTCCCAAATTCTTCATGACATACTTCTGAACCAACTCTACCCTTAGCTCAAAAAACTCCCTATATATGAAACCCTGCAACAAGTAACACAATACAGTGACAGGATAATGTAGCTAATATTATCCAACCTGGTAAAGATAAAATACAATGGTCAAACCTCCATTGCCTGCAGCTTACTCAAGACCATATACCATAGCCTTCTGTCTCATGTGTCCATCCACTCTCTTCTCTAAAACGGGAATCCATCCCTCTATCCAGTGCTTTCTTCCAGCTGACAACTCTACCAACAAATACCTGTTTGGTTCTTCTCCAAGGACTCACACTCCTCATCCATGTCAAGCTCCCACTATTTTTGGATTCTACCTGCATTGCTTCTTCCATCTTCCTAGTTCTTGACTATCAGTAAGCAATATAAAGAAGGTGAACAATGAATATGAGGTTCACATACCTTTTTTGACCTCCACATGGGTGTTTGAGACTTATGGATCCACCCAACATCCATTCCAGTGATCAACCTCAGCCATCTCCCAGACTGCTCCCGACCGATGTCGGTTCCCTGCACTGACCCTGACTACCGATGTCATTTTCCTCGCTGACACCGGTGTCCCTCCTACCGACGTCGGTCCTTATGACCCACATCAGACTTCTCCTGCCTGACCTACCGACCCTGCTGGTCTACACATGACCGATGTCGATATTTGGCTGACCGATGTCAGTCCCATGTGACCGACATCGGCGTCTGTGTGTTCCTGTAAGTGATGAAATTTTCATCCGTGAGCTCTTCTTGGATCAAACCTCTGTCCATGTTGCCCTACTCAAATTTATTCAGCCCCTGTGACTGATCTCTATCCTTCATCTCCTCCATAAACATAAAGGCTTCTTTGTTCCTGTCAAAAGCATCAAATTTCCTATTTCTGCAATGAACTCTATCTATGCTTTCCAAATTTGAAAACATACCTTTTGAATCAAGAACGTCCATTCCCTTCTTATTCACATGACCAAGCCTATTAGACCACATCTTTGAATCTACACCAGAAGTAGAATCAGTAATACAAGTAGGTAGATAAAGAGTACCTACTTTCTTACCTCTTGCTAGAACAAGTGCTCCCTTGGTAACTTTCCAAGAGTCCACTGTGAGGGTTATTGTGCATCCCTCATCTCCCAACCTTCCTACAGAAATCAGACTCTGCTTCAAAATCGGAACATGCATGACCTCCTTCAACACCCATGTGTTGTCAATCTGCAATCTCAGCTGCACTTTCCCTTTGCCAACTATCTGACAAGGCGTACCATCCCCTAAATAGAGCACTCCAAAGTCTCCCTGTTCATACTCATGAAAGAAATCTTTTTTTGGGGATGCATGAAAAGATGAACCAGAATCTAAAATCCATGATACTACCTGACTATCCAAAGAAAGTATGAGAGCATCCTGTACCACAATATTTGCATCCTTTGCTTCTTCAGTACCTACATGTTGATTCTCTTTATCTCTCAACCAACACTCCTTCTTTGTATGTCCTTTCTTTCCACAAAACCAGTAGGTAATACCTTTGGACTCAGATCTCCTTCCCGACCTTGATTTCCCTTGCTCAACCTTCTCCCTTTGCCTTCCCCTGCTTTCTGCACTTAGAGCATTCCCTGATGATTCACCTGTGCTTCTCCTGCATATTTCTTCATTCAAGGTCACACTCACAACATCATCAAATTTTAAGATTTTAGAAGCAGATGCAGAATTACTTACTGCCATAACCAAACCATCCCAACTTTCAGGCAAAGAACATAAAATCAAGAGAGCCTTTACCTCATCATCAAAAACAATATTGACTGAAGCTAATTGGTTTACCGAACCATGGAAATCACTGAGATGAGTATGTACCGATCCACCTTCCTACATTTGCAAAGTAAATAGCTGCTTCATAAGATATACCTTATTAGAAGCTGAGGGCTTTTTGTATAAATTTGCCAAAGACTTTATCAACTCTTCCGTTGTCTTGCACTGTGGTAAGTTGGAAATCACAGACGATGCAAGGCTCAACCTTATGGAACCGAGAGCCTTCCGATCAAGAACAGTCCATTCTTCATCCTTCATATATGTGGGCTTGCATGCAACCCCACCCAACGATAAATACAAATCCTTCTAATACAGATAGTCCTCAATCTACATCCTCCAATGTTGATAATTCTTGCCGTTAAACTTCTCCATTTGTAGCTTACTTTCTTCAGCCATTGCTGAACTCCCACTCAATCAGAAAACCCTGTGAATGACCTGTAATCAAAAAACAATAACCTGCTTCCTGCAAACCGTAGCTCTAATACCAACTTGTCAGGAGAACCTACAACAATCAATATGCTCTGATACCAACTATTAGGTGACCCCTTATCCAACGGAAGCACAATTGATTACTTTCTTATAAGCAATTAAACACAGAATTATACCAGAATGATAAAGTAACTAGAAACTTGAGACAACAAAGAATTTGAGAGACAATACACACTCTTGTATTAGATATTACTAAAAGAAAATACAATAAAGAAGATGCCACTTCTTCCTCCACCTCAAAGGCTTGCCACACCTCGAGACCTTCTTCCCTCTCTCTCTTGCTCAACACAACAACTCTATAGCCTGAGTTATTATCCCTCCTTGAATGCTTCAGCTGATCTCCTTGACCTTACACCTGTAGATCTCCTTGACCTTGCTTGCTTCAATGCTTTTCCTTGCCTTCTTGATAATTACAATACATGCCTTATGGGTCTTTAAATAGGATCCCATGCTTACAAAAATAGAAATCTAACTACAATAATTAGACACGTAGCTCGTGACTATAATTAGTCATTTGACATGCAAACACTCACTTCACTTAACTGACTGTTCGTCAACAGCAGTTTTGGAAATACACAGGCGATCGACACCGGTCCCTACTTGCCTAGTGCTGCCGACGTCGGCCGACGTCCTGCCATCGCCAGTTTCCTTCTGCACTAAATCTGACCGATGTCGGTCATGCTACCGACGCCGGTGCGTCTGGTTCTTCAGCGTCCTCTTCTTGTGTCTGAAAATAGTTGAAGCTTTTAGCTCCACACCCTAACACACTTGATTGGGTGGGAGGTTCTAAACATAATAAATGAAAACTTCATTTCACTTTACTTGAATATACATCTCTGGGTAAATAAATCTTTGTTAAAAAAATGAGCAGTGGTAGTGGTCTGAAATGAGCGAGAAGTATTCAATGTGGATAGAACAAGTCCTAGCAGGATTTACCAATTTGATTATTTCTTCCTATTCATCAACATCAACAGGGGCTGGTTGTTTATTTTTTGGATTTGATATTGGTTGTGAAAGCATTAAGGGTTGATTGATTTATCCTTGTTGCTGAATAAATGGGGGTGGCATAATGGTTTGCTATTAAAGTGGTCTTCTTAGTTGGGTGAATTGTGAATGTGGGTTCCACTGTTGATTCCATTGTTGATATGGCTATGGCATCCAATGCTACTGTGGTACCCATTATTGCTGTGGCACCATCCATGGAGATGTTGGCATCCAATCTTGTCCTGCCCATAGATTTTGAATTGATAGAATTTGGGGTTGATTCCAAAATGGTGAAGGAACTGAAACATTCCATGGTGCCATCCATGGATTAACTAGATTTCTCATATTAAACTATCCTTAAGCCTGGTTTTGTGAGCCAAAGTTTTGTCTCTAAATATAATTTACTTCTTCAGTGGACTAGACTTGGGTTTTCATTTGCTTCTTTAAAATAGGAATAAGGGTGAAATATTTGGTATAATGATTTGTTGCATCAAAGATCCCACATGATGAAATATTAGTTCTATCTAGAGGGCAGTCTCTAAGGGTGTGTTTTTGTCTGCACTTAGGACAGAAGATTGCTAAAGGCTCTATTGCAGTTGCCTTAGCTTGAAGGCCATCCAAAGTATTGTTTAGTGTAACCAAAATATCTATTTTGAGATTAGTAAATTCTTTCATTAATTTACCCACTTCATTAGATTTCCCCAACTTTCCTTTCCTAATTTTAGGTTTTATTCAAGAGTAATTGGTACAAAGCTCAGAAATCTGATCAAAAGCCAATTTATTTATATCTCCTCCACCCATCAAATTTAAGGCATCTCTAGTGTCTTCGTCCAATCCTTTCAAGAAAATCAATTTTTGAATGTCTTCAGTGAGTGGATAATTGCTTCTTTTATAAGTGAACAGGAATCTATCCAAATAATCCTCTAAATATTCATCCTCATTCTATTTGATTTTGAAGAAATCCTCTTTTCTTTCTTGCACTCGGTAGTAATCTTGGTATTTGTTCAAGAATTGTATTTCCATGTCATCCCATGTTTTAATAAAATTGCTAGGTAAACCCATAAACCATCTCATAGCTGCATCTTTAAGTGTAGAGGGAAATAGTTTTAATTTCTAGGTATCAGTTGTGTAATCATAGGTTTGACATAACACCTTAAACTCAAACAAGAATTGATCAAGATCTTCTGTAGATCATCCCCAAAAATTTGGTAGATTAGCTGGTGAAATATTTTTCATGGGGGTTTGATCATTAGGATCTGCAACAATAGAAAAGGAAAAAGTCCTTGGTTGTGCGAATTGTTGATTTTGTTGGAGAGCCATTTCTTCTTCTGATGATATTTCAACGCTGGGATGATCTTCCCACTGAATGTTTGTGATCTTAGTTATAGGTTGTTCCAAGTTCTTAGAATTTTATTCAGCTATGGATATTTGAAATGCTTCTTCTAATTCTTTAGCAATCTCTAAATAATGTCTTCCTACATGAGATTGATCTTGAGGAATTTATCCTATGGGGCTTGCATGTGGCAATGGCCTAGTTCCTATCCCAGTTTCAGAAGATTCTTGAAAATAGGTTTCACTTGTATCTTTTGGTTCACTACTCAGAGATGTTGAAGGAGTGTCCACTTGTGTTGTTGGTGGAAACTTTAGAATAAATCATCCTTTAGAATCTCTAGGATGGTACATCAATTTATTAATTATTTTTGGATTTTTATGATTTGTATGATTTTTTTAGCTCTAGATTAATAATTATTACCTTACTAACACCTTGTGTTCCCCGATAATGGCGCTAAAAATGATGAGTGTCATCTAACTCCTCATGTAACCAATATTCAATTGGTGTCTTATCAACCAGGGTTGGTGTCCAAAGTTGTCTGCAGTAAGGTATGGGATGGTAGATCTAGAGGTCTGTTTATGGGGGTGTTTGTTAATCCTATTCTAACTTTGACTAAACTACTTGATTCATGCTTTTGCTAAAAAAAGAAATCAAATCAATCCACTCTTTTGTTGGAAGTAAAATATCACACTCTTATTTTACATTTGCAGGGAAAGTAAATTCACACTTCTACTTACGAAAAAAAAATTGTTTCACACTTCTGCTATAAAAGAAAACATACTTTGCATAGAATAGAAATGAAATAAGAAAATACTCTTTTTAAACTATGAATTTGCTTTGATTTTTTTATAAATAAATGCAAGTAATAATAAGATTCTAACTAATAAAATAGAACATAAATACCATACACAGTTCCTGGTTCCAAGGAGAGTGGGCCCTTGCTCCTCTCAGACTTAGGAACAAAGATTAATCAATGCTAGAAACTTGAAGTATTAATTCATGAAAATGAAATGATTACAATCTGATTGAAACCTATATGCTTCTAAAATATCTAATTCTTGATTTTCTATTTTCTCTATATCCTCTATTTCTTCTCTCTCTTTTCATAGTCAAAAGTCTTACACTTATACTAATACAATCAACTCAAAATAGGATGCAAAAGAATATGACTCCTAGTCGATCCCTTCATCCAAAGATAGAAGATTGGATTTCCAAGAGATCCAATTATTTTGATGAAATAAATATCCTATCCTATAATGGTCCTAAAATTTGATTACATACAAATTTATCAAAACTAATTCCTTCAAAACAATAGGCGGTTATTTTCCTTATTTGATTCTAGCTGGAATGGTTCTTCCTTATCCTATCTAGTCATCAGCTTCCCATTTTTGGCGTTGTCTTTATAGAATTCTTGGAATTGACCCGATGGATTCCATAGAAATGAGCCTATGGAGTCCATAGAAATAATCCTACAGAGTCCATAGAAACAAGCCTGCAAAGTCTATAGAAACAAGCCTATAGAGTCCATAGAAACAATTCTACGGAGTCCATAGAAACAAGCCCACAGAGTTCGTAGAAGCAAGCCTATAGAGTCTGTAGTTCTGATAGATGGAGATCAAAATGGAATGTTCACTATACATCACCTGTGTCTTCTTCTTGATCATTCTTCACACCAAAGATCACTAAAATATGCTATGTATTAGACATTAATGACAAAGTAAAAGTTCAGTCTTTGGTTTAATATAAATAAGACAAATATCTATTTTCCATGTAATAGCTATCTAAAAATCTAAGATTTGATTAAGATAATATCCTTCAAGAGATGATTTGAATGAAATAACATGTCAATAATGAGCCATATTTTGATCTCATGATTTCCCCCAAGCTTTACCTTTTGCAAGTCCCATTACAAACATTTATTAGCATTCATAGCTCTGGCTTCTGCTTTCTACACTTTGACTCAAATCATATTCATCAAACTCATTGGTTATGTGTCTATCTAAATTATTGGTAATCCCTGATGTGTTTGAATCATTTGTTTCCATATACTGAATTTCTCTTTTGATTGTGGAGCCCAACTCTACCATCTTTTAATATGTATGATTAGCAAAGGGGGTCTATATCTCATTCCAATCTATTTATGTTCTCCCCAGAGTTGATTACCTCTATTAAAATTTCTATAATTGAGGATGCTCTCCTCATACTCCATCTTAAGTTATTTGGGGACATGACTTCTCACCTTTTAAGAGGTATTGAAAGTTGGTCCTATCTATTTATACCTGCAGTCATTACTAAATCAGAAATCTATCTTATTAAGAAATCAAAAGAAATAGTACCATCATATAGAGCCTATAAGTAATGTGTTGTAACCTCATTATTTAACAAAGCACAGTTAAAATTATATTTGATTAATCTGGGAACAGGAAAGGCTGGTCTGACACATAATCCTAAAGTCTTAACATGATTTGTATAGTCCTCAAATCTGCCTTTCCATGTTATTCAATTTTTGAATGTAGAATGTAATGATCTCAATTGAACTTATCCTACATGAAGATTTATCAAAAACTTATTATGCTCATGATCTCCTAGAATCAAGTCATGCAAATAAAATTCACAAAACAAATCCTGCTAATCAGGTTCAGCACTATAGAAAATTTTCAAAAATGTTGTTGGCTACAAATTTTTTTAAGGAAAATGACAGGAGATCCACAGAAGTTGTCATCTATAAAATTATTCAAATAAAAAAAACTGTATGTAGGAGAAGGATTCCTACATCCCAAAAGAGTTTCTTCTAATTTGCATGCATCCTACAAATTTTCTTCTAACTCTTGGACTTTAGCCTCTAATTCTTTCTTTTCATTTTCCAAGAGTTTGTTTGAAGAAGTTGCATCTTTATTTTTCTATTTTAAGTATAGAATATTCTTCTTCAATTCGATGTAGTATTTGCAAAGGAGGAATACCTGGATCACTTGTTTGAAAACCATGGTCAACAAATACCTTAGGAGGAGAAAGTGCAACAGCGGCTGCTTCGAAAGAGTTTACCAAATTTTACAATCTCTTGTTTTCCTTCTTTAGAGTTTCTACATATATCCAAAGACCAATCTATTCATCTTCATGTTCTTTTATTATTTCCTCTAATCTATGAATTTTTATTGCATGATCAACAGATACTGTATCTAATTTCTACACCAAAGATGAGTTAAGATGATCCTTGTTTTGCAATTGACTGATCAAGTTAGAAGTGTCAGTTGTTTGTTTTTGTTCAAGAACTTGAGCTTGAGAAAGCTGCAAATATAGCTACATAATAGGATCATTTAGATTTGATGATTCACCTTTCTCATTGGTACATACAATTTTCCCTTTATTCATTGCAGTTTCAATTGGAATAGGTGGTTGTTATGCCATACTTAATTCTTCTATTGTGTGTGGTTCTTCCTCTGGATTTGGCTTCTGCATTATGATTAGAGAGTTCCTTTCGAAAGGAATTTATTTAATATCTACAGGTACTGTAATATTTTGATGTATGGGGGAAGGAGACACCATTTTAAGACTATCTAAAATATCTATAGCTTCTTGTTCATCTTCTTCTATTAAAATGAGCCTTCTCCTTCTTTTAGTTACTCTTTGAGCTACACTTGGTTGATTTTCCTTTTCAACCACCAAACCCTTGGTTGTCTCAAGTTTTTTAGCGACCTTCCATCTCAATTTTCTTCTTCCTATCAAAGGAACTAGTTATACTATAGACTCATGAGGTTCTTGTGGGGACCTTGAAATGTCATGGTTTTGAGACCTTGTGATTCTTTTTGAAGAAGAAGAGATTTCTGGGGAGTCTACAGTCTGAGATTTTTTTCTTGGTGTTATTTTCTCAGTTGATGTGGCAAGTGGAGATGATTTTTCTTGTGGTACATTTGGAATTTCTTGTGTAGGTAAATCTAAAATTTGTTATGTTATATTGTTCTAAAATTCCCCCCAGACCTCTTGACCTTGTTGAAGGAAATAATACTAGATAATAAGCTGAATAAGGCCATAATGCCTAAGAGCAGTAGTAGGGGTTGTAGACATAACTTGCAGAGCACCATATAAGAAAGATGGGAGGTTAACTTTGTACTGAGGATTTTTTCTCCCATTCTTAAGATGTATTAACATTTTCATGGTGTCTCTCCCTAAAAGACTGTGTTGCCCTTCACAAATGATATATTTAAGTACCCACGTGGCTACAGATTTCCAAGGTTTAGGAAGTGAATTTATTTTAATCTCTTTTAATTTTCCCTTGGAATCTAATAGACATGAATTTTTGGTCTACTTATTACCATTAAATTGACTAATTAAATCACTAAATGAAACTATACCTGTAGCTCTCATTCTTTCTTCTAGAACTTGTATAATTTGGCTTATGATTTGAGTTGTGATAGGATAACAATGCCTTTTAAAATTGATATATCAGGGGTGAGATTGGTAATGAATTCACTTACCATTGTTTCCTTGAAACCCTATAACTTTTCAATGAAAGGTAGCCAGCAATTGGCTCTAAACACTGTTATAAAAGCTTTATCTTTATGAAACTTTGTTGGATCCTTCAGCTCTGATCTTGTCTTCTATCCCATTTTTATGCAGAGTCATAGTCAGCTTGGTTCCTTTAACTCTAATTAAGGTGTAGACCAGTCTTTTGTTGAAGTCAGTATAAAAGAAATGGTTCATTTGAAATGCTACAGTAGCATGAGTCCGTAGTGTGGTATGATGATTTCATATAGTTAGGCACCGCACATTTATATGGATGGTGCCAACCATTTTATCTCATTAATACAAGTTATGTAAAATGATGATGCGTCACATTGATGGTGATGGTGATTCATTACTTCATTTAAAACCCCTTTTTATGACATCCATCATTGTGATACTTGATGACCCAATTGATGATATCAAAGCTACACACTTATCTATACACCTTTGGCGGCTCAATTGCATGATTTTTCATTATTGCATGTGTCATTCTATTTTGGAAGATTCAAATTTAGGTCATCTTCAGAGAATAGGATCTTAATCAAATCAAAAATAATTAGTTAACTTAAACATAGATAAATAAAATATATGTCTTACTTTAACCTTTGATGTTATCCTTTGCTCGCCACTTGTCCTGCACAAATAGGTTTATTGCATGCAAACGACCAATCATAGTGTCATGATGAGATTTTCTTATAAATGTTTTGTCTTTGCCCTTTGGCCAGCCATTGCTAGTTTTCTAGCCAAAGCCCTTTTTTATTATTATTATTTTTATTTTTATTTATTTTAGATTATCAAGGAGCAAGTTCACTAGAATAAGTAGAGATTTCTAGAATAGCTACTTGATCCTTTATTTTTTGAATAAATTCATCTTTATTGAGAGGTTTTTGATAGAGCTTCAATCTATGTCCATTGACTAACAGAGCTCTTCTACTGTCATCAATATGTATCAGCTTAACAAAACCATTTTCATAGACCTCTTCAATATTATAAGGTCCCAACCATCTTGTTTGTAGTTTTCCTTTGAATTGTTAAAATTTAGAATCAAACAACAGTGCCCAATCTCCTTTTTAAAACTTTCGTTGCTTGATTTGTGTATCATGCCAAACTTTTCTTTGATATTGTACCAGTTCAGTTCTTTGTATTGCTTCCATCCTCATTTCATCAAGTTGATTAAGCTATAGGAGTCTTTCTTTCTATATTTCTTCTAATTCAATTCCTACTTCTACAGCTATTATCAAAGTTTGTAATTCAAATTCAACAGAGAATAAAAGCTTCTTACCATAAACCAATTCATAAGGTGAAAATCCAGTTGTTGTTTTCCAAGTAGTATTATAAGCCCAAACAGCTTCTGGTACTTTATCTACCTAATCTTTTCTACTAGAATTAACAACCTTGGTTAAAATGGTTTCTAGTTCTTTGTTGGTGACTTCAACTTGTCCATTCACTTGTGGATGGTATGGAGATGTTTTTCTATGCTGAGTTTGATACACTTACATGAAATGTTTTATCATGTTTGACATGAACTGCGGTCCTTGATCAGAGACTATCTCTCTTGGAGCACCAAATCATTGCATGATTTTAAAATATAAGAAATTAGCAACCATCTCTTCTCTTGCATGAGCTAATGCTTCCACTTCTACCCACTTGATCACTTAGTTTGTACATACTAAGAGATATTCTTTTCCTCTAGAAAGAGGATCCACTAGACTGATAAAATCAATTCCCAATTTCTCAAATGGTTCTAAAATCAATTGAGGATGAGGATGTAAAGGCATCTCTGTTGAAAGAGTAGGCTATCTAATTCGCTTACAAGCATCATAGTGTCTGACATATCTTTTTACTTGTTAATGAAGATGAGGCTAATAATATCCTACTCTCAGGATTTTATGTATAGTTCTTTGAGTTGAGTTATAACCTCCTCCTGGTTCATCATGACAAGCTCTGATGATATCATAAGCTTCACCATTTGTCACACACCTGCGAAACACATGATCAAGGCCAAGTTTAAATAACATTTCATTAATCCATTTAAAAGAAGAACTTTCTTTAATTAAACATTTCTTTTCTTTTTGTGAAAAGTGCATAGAAAACTTCTCTGAGGTGAGGTAATTGGCTATATCAGCAAACCACAGAGATTGTGTTGAAATAGCAAATAATTGTTCATCTAGAAAGTCATCTTCTACTGGTTCGTCTTCACCTATAGTGTTCATTCTTGACAATAAATCAACAACCATATTAGACTTCCCTAGTTTGTCTATAATAGTAACATCAAATTCTTATAAGAGCAATAACCATCGAATAATCCTACCTCCCACAATTGGTTTGTTGGTAAGATATCTAATAGTTGAATGGTCTATATAGACAAATACCTTGTAGCCTATTATGTAGTGTCTGAATTTATTGATTACATAAATTATAGCTAAGAATTCTTTCTCAGTTGTGGTGTAATTTCTTTCAGCAGGTGTCATGTTTTTGCTAATATAATATATAGCATACATGTTACCATCTTCATCCTTTTGTCTAAGAACTACTCCTAGTGTTGTATTGGAAGCATATATGTATATATGAAATATCTTAGTCCAATCTGGTCCTCTCAATACTAGAGCAGTAACAAGTTTAGCTTTGATGGTCTCAAAGGCCCGCTGGCAACTATCACTCCATTCCAATGTACTATCTTTTGTAAGCAAGGCAAACATAGGGGCAACTATTTGACTAAACTTATCTATGAAGTGTCTGTAGTAACCAGTATGTCCCAAAAAACTCTTAACTTTAGTTTGTGTTTGTGGAATGGGTAAGTTGGAAATTATTTCAACTTTCTTTGGATCTACTTGAATGCCTTTTGCAGAAATATGGTGTCCCAAGACTATTCCTTCATCCATCATCAACAAACATTTCTCATGGCTCAAAGATAATTGATGTTCCTTACATCTGATCAATACTCTTTCTAATTTGGTAAGATCTTCTTCATAAGTTTCACCATAAATAGTGAAATCATCCATATATACCTCAACACAATCATTTGTAAGGTTAGAGAATATTGCCAGAATTACTCTTTGGAAGGTTGCTAGAGCATTATAGAGTCTAAATGGAAGTACTCGCTAAGAAAAAGTTCCCAAAGGGTAGGTAAATGTGGTTTTATCTTGATCTTTAGCTGCTACCATTATCTGGTTATACCCACTAAACCCATCCAAGAAAGAAAAATATTTCTTCCCTACCAAGTTATCAAGAACTTGATCAATGAAAGGTAAAGGAAAGTAATCTCTTAATGTTGTTTTGTTTAGTTCTCTATAATCTACACAGACTCTTAACTTTCCATTTTTCTTGGGCACAATTACCAGAGGTGACACCCACTAGCTATCTGAGATGGGGTAAATAAACCCAACTTCCAGCAACTTTTGGATTTTTGTTTTGACTATTTCCTTTAATGCTGGTTTATTCTTCTTTATGGTTGTCTGACCAGTTTGACAAATTCTGTGTAAATGTGATGAATTGCATATGTTGGGGTGAATTCCTTTCATGTCGGTATAATCCCAAGAAAAATCCTTGATATGTCTTTCTAATGCTTCAAAAAGTTGATCTTCCTCTTCATTTGTCAACCAACTATTGATGTTCAAAAAAATTCCAAGTAATACCATAATTGGTTTTATACTTGGATAGTTGGATTCTATTTGCTTAAACTCACTAATTAATGAGTTTAGAGGACATGGATGAGGAAGTAGCTTATGAAACATAGATACATTATCAACAAACCTTTTTCCAGGAGGAACCAGTCTGGCTAAGGAACAATGAAATGCATCTGAGAAAAGAGTTTGATGTTGTTCTGCCAATTTCCACACACTTTCCTAAATAAATCTATGATCATATGATGAAGAAGTACTAGAAAAAGTTAAAGTGGAGGTTTTAGAATTTTCTAACTGACCCAAGAATCTTAAACTAAGGTAGTCTGTAGTTTCAGGATTGGCATAGTTCGTAGTTTCTAGACTGGCAAAGTCTGTAGATTCTAGACTAACAGAGTTTTTAGATTTTGGGTATAGGTCTCCATTCAATTATTCTAAGTTTTTTTCAACTATGATCATGGCTAAAGAGAAAATGTTTAATGTGTTGTCTGATTCATCCACCCAAAGTTCTTGTATGCAATTTGTTGATGGTTTTTCAAGAGGATACAAGGAGATGCATTTAGATTTTAACCCATTGGAAATGGTCATGTCTCCTGACCTAAAATCAATGAATGCTGCTATAGTAGCCAACCATGGTCTACCTAAGATTATAGGATATCCTTGATTCTTTGTTTTGGGTTACAAGACCATGAAATCTACTGGATATTCCCAAGATTCTATTAATACTTCAATATTTTCTATAGTTCCCTCTGGTTTCATCATCGACTGGTCTGCCATTTGAAGAATGGTAGTTATGGGTTGCATTTTCATAAGAGATAATGTATGGAGAGTATCAATTGTCATGACATTGATTGTTTCTCCCAAATCTACCAAGATGTAAGGAGTTTCTTTCCCTCTGATTGTAACTGTGATCACTGGGCTTCCCAGATCTGCATATTTTAGAACTAATAGTTTTCCAAATAATAAATTAGCAACTTTTCCATCAACATGAATGGTTCCTAGATATTTTGCTTTCTTCCCAGGTGTTTTGATACAAAGGTTTTTGATGGTCTTATTTAATTCAAGGATATCCCTAATAGCTTGTAGAAAGAGTACCTCAATATTGATCTTTTGTAACTCATGAACCAAGTTTGAGTCTAGTTTAATATCAGTTTCTCTTAATCTTTCAAGAAAAGGAATTACTAGTGTCATAGTGTTTCCTTTATTTACTTCAGGGCTCATTTCAATTTTTCCAGTGCCTAATTGAGATGATTTTGTCTTTTCATTTTCATTAGGTATCTCAGAAATAAGTACATGAGGTTTTTGTATAATTTTTCTTGATCTCAAATGTATGTCTAAACACTCAATAGCTCCAAGATTGATTGTTTCTTCCTATTCATTAACATAAACAGGTGTTGGTTGTTTATTTTTTGGATTTGATATTGGTTGTGCAAGCATTAAGGGTTGATTGATTTGTCCTTGTTGCTGAATAATTGGGGGTGGCATAATGGTTTGTTATTAAAGTGGTCTTCTTAGTTGGGTGAATTGTGAATGTGGGTTCCACTGTTGATTCCATTGTTGATATGGCTGTGGCATCCAATGCTACTATGGTACCCATTGTTGTTGTGGCACCATCCATGGAGATGTTGGCATCCAATTTTGTCCTGCCCATGGATTTTGAATTTATAGAATTTGGGGTTGATTCCAAAATGGTGAATGAACTGAAATATTCCATGGTGCCATCCATGGATTAACTGGATTTCTCGTATTAAACTATCCTTGAGCCTGGTTTTGTGGGCCAAAGTTTTGTCTCTGAATATAATTTACTTCTTCAGTGGACTGGACTTGGGTTTTCATTTGATTCTTTAAAATAGGAATAAGGGTGCAATATTTGGTATAATGATCTGTTGCATCAAAGATCCCACATGATGAAATATTAGTTCTAACTAGAGGTCAGTCTCTAAGGGTGTGTTTCTGCCTGCACTTAGGACAATAGATTGTTAAAGGCTCTGTTGAAGTTGCCTTAGCTTGAAGGCCATCTAAAGTAATGTTTAGTGTAACTAGAAGATCTATTTT
The DNA here is from genome assembly GCA_037957365.1 of Torreya grandis. Lineage (NCBI taxonomy): Eukaryota > Viridiplantae > Streptophyta > Pinopsida > Cupressales > Taxaceae > Torreya > Torreya grandis. Next base: position 80,004 of record JARHVA010007094.1, read on the forward strand.
GAGATTAGCAAATTCTTTCATTAATTTACACACTTCATTAGATTTCCCCAACTTTCCTTTCCTAATTTTAGGTTTTATTCGAGAGTAATTGGTACAAAGCTCAGAAATATGATCGAAAGCCAATTTATTTATATCTCCTCCGCCCATCAAATTTAAGGCATCTCTAGTGTCTTCATCCAATCCTTTCAAGAAAATCAATTTTTGAACGTCTTCAGTGAGTGGATAATTGCTTCTTTTATAAGTGAACATGAATCTATCCAAATAATCCTCTAAATATTCATCCTCATTCTATTTGATTTTGAAGAAATCCTTTTTTCTTTCTCGCACTCGGTGGTAATCTTGGTATTTGTTCAAGAATTGTATTTCCATGTCATCCCATGTTCTAATAGAATTGCCAGGTAAACCCATAAACCATCTCATAGCTGCATCTTTAAGTGTAGAGGGAAATAGTTTTAATTTTTGGGTATCAGTTATGTAATCATAGGTTTGACATAGCACCTTAAACTCAAACAAGAATTGATCAGGATCTTCTATAGATCATCCCCAAAAATTTGGTAGATTAGCTGGTGAAATATTTTTCATGGGGGTTTGATCATTAGGCTCTGCAATAATAGGAAAGGAAAAAATCCTTGGTTGTGCAAATTGTTGATTTTGTTGGAGAGCCATTTCTTCTTCTGATGATATTTCAAAGCTGGGATGATCTTCCCACTGAATGTTTGTGGTCTTAGTTATAGGTTGTTCCAAGTTCTTAGAATTTTATTCAGCTACGGATATTTTAAATGCTTCTTCTAAGTCTTTAGCAATCTCTAAATAATGTCTTCCTACATGAGATTGATCTTGAGGAATTTATCTTATGGGGCTTGCATGTGGCAATGGCCTGGTTCCTATCCCAGTTTCAGAAGATTCTTGAAAATAGGTTTCACTTGTATCTTCTGGTTCACTACTTAGAGATGTTGAAGGAGTGTCCACTTGTGTTGTTGGTGGAAACTTTAGAATAAATCATCCTTTAGAATCTCTAGGATGGTACATCAATTTATTAATTATTTTTGGATTTTTATGATTTGTACGATTTTTTTTTAGCTTTAGATTAATAATTATTACCTTACTAACACCTTGTGTTCCCCGACAATGGCGCTAAAAATGATGAGTGTCATCTAACTCCTCATTTAACCAATATTCAATTGGTGTCTTATCAACTGGGGCTGGTGTCCAAAGTTGTCTGCAGTAAGGTATGGGATGGTAGATCTAGAGGTTTGTTTATGGGGGTGTTTGTTAATCCTATTCTAACTTTGACTAAACTACTTGATTCATGCTTTTGATAAAAAAAAAAAAATCAAATCAATCCACTCTTTTGTTGGAATTAAAATATCACACTCCTATTGTACATTTGCAGGGAAAGTAAATTCACACTTCTACTTACGAAAAGAAATTTGTTTCACACTTCTGCTATAAAAGAAAACATATTTTGCATAGAAAAGAAATGAAATAAGAAAATACTATTTTTAAACTATGAATTTGTTTTGATGTTTTTATAAATAAATGCAAGTAATAACAAGATTATAACTAATAAAATAGAACATAAATACCATACACAGTTCCTGGTTCCAAGGAGAGTGGGCCCTTGCTCCTCTCAGACTCAGAAACAAAGATTAATCAGTGTTGGAAACTTGAAGTATTAATTCATGGAAATGAAATGATTACAATCTAATTAAGACCTATATGCTTCTAAAATATCTAATTCTTGATTTTCTATTTTCTCTATATCCTCTATTTCTTCTCTCCCTTTTCATAGTTGAAAGTCTTGCACTTATACAATTAACTCAAAATAGGATGCAAAAGAATATGACTCCTGGTTGATCCCTTCATCCAAAGATAGGAGATTGGATTTCCAAGAGATCCAATTATTTTGATGAAATAAATATCCTATCCTATAATATTCCTAAAATCTGATTACATACAAATTTATCAAAAGCAAGTCCTTCAAAACAACAGGCGATTATTTTCCTTATTTGATTCCAGTTGGAATGGTTCTTCCTTATCCTATCTAGTCACCAGCTTCCCGTTTGTGGCATTGTCCTTAAAAAATTCTCAGAATTGACCCTATGGAGTCCGTAGAAATGAGCCTACGAAGTCCATAGAAATAAGCCTGTGGAGTCCGTACAAATAAGCCTACATAGTCCTTAGAAACAAGCCTGCAGAGTCCATAGAAACAAGTCTGTAGAGTCTATAGAAATAAGCCTGCAGAGTCCATAGAAGCAAGCCTGTAGAGTCTGTAGTTCTGTTAGATGGAGATCAAAATATAATGTTCACTATATATCACTTATGTCTTCTTCTTGAGCATTCTTCAAACCAAAGATCACTAAAACATGTTATGTATTAGACATTAATGACAAAGTAAAGGTTCAGTCTTTGGTTTAATATAAACAAGACAAATATCTATTTTCCATGTAATAGCTATCTAAGAATCTAAGATTTATATAAGATAATATCCTTTGAGAGATGATTTGAAGGAAATAACATGTCAATAATGAGCCATATTTTGAGCTCATTAATTCACATGATCATGTCTTAGCCTTCCTTTTATATTCATTTTCTTTGTTGATACTCTTTGATCATGTTCATGTGATTTATATCCAAGCCATCCTTTTATATGTTAAATACTAATGCTCATTGATCGTGGTAATTTGATTAATGTATAAGCCTTCCTTTTATAATCTTTGATTGTGCTTGTGTGATTATTTATGCAAACTATGAAATAAAACATGAATTGATCCCAAATTTTAGTATTTCCTAATAAGAACATGGATGGATCCCAAATTTCATTATTTCCCAATATTTCCATGAGAACATGGATGGATCCCAAATTTTAATATTTCTTAATATTCCCATGATTTGGTAAGTATTTTGACAAGGTTTCACATAAGCTAGATTAAATAGGTAAATTGGAATTAAATGATTTTGTCCAAGTATTTTGACAAATTTTCCTATGAACTAGATTAAATAGGGAAATTGGGATGAATTGGTTTTAAATTCACCCTTAATTTCTTAATACATATGTGATAAGGATTCAATTATCTTTAAATAATCGTATTACATCGTTGTAGGCACTAGAAAACTACACACTTGGAGTTTTCGATGACTAAATGCCTTGTGACCCCCTAAACCTTCCTAACCCCTAACAAACCCCTCTTAACCTAACTAAATCACTATTCTCTTATTCACATAATACTATTCAAAATTACTATTCACTATGAGACCCACTATCACTATTCATGATTACATGGCAAGTGACATGGCATGTGACATGTCAAGTGACATGGAAGATGATTTGCAGGTGATATGGCAAGTGACATGGCTTATAAGTGAGGTGGATTTATGTGGGACATCATACCCCACTTGGAACCTTTTTATAAGGTACTTGATTACTTCATTTAAGCATCACAAGGACCCCCCTTGAAATATGATGAATTTCCCCTCAATGGACCTTTAGACATGAAATTAACCTTCAAAAAAGATACCTACCTCTTTAGTACTTTGGGAAAGACAAAGGGCACCCATTTTTGACTTCTTAACCCAAATGGGACACTCACCAACCCAAATGGGAAGCTCCACCCACCTCATTTTGACTAATTCATCCACCATATAGAAAATGGTGCCATACTTCTACTATTCCTCTTTTGGCATGACTCTTCACAACATATGCTATAAATACCCCCCTCTCCTTCACCCAAGGTTAAGTTGGAAGTTAGTCTTTTGTTATCAACATCTTGTTGCAAGTTTTTTTGAAGGAGGTTATAATTTCTGAGGTCATCATCTTGGACGATTAAAATAATTCAAAGTAACGAAGCTCTACCCAAATTGTTGCAGGAATTTATCTTCAACAACACCATCAACTTCATCATCAACAAAGCTTGGAAGGTAATATCCATTTATTTTGTATTTATTTTAGTCTTTTCTTGTTATTACCTTGACCTTCACTCCCTTTGTCACCATTTTCCATCTTAATCCATTGATATCCTTTGCCACCTTTGATCATTTTAATTCCATTTGCCATCTTTGTCATTTCACCACCTTTACCCTCTTTACTCCTTTTAAACCATTCATCCCTCTCATATCTACCATCCTAATCACTTTAAAACCTCAACCCAACTATCTTTACCATTACCAAATTTCCAAACCAAAACCACCACTTTGCCTTAATCAATTTTCAGTACTAGTTAATTTATCTAGTCATAGTTTTGACAAAATATTTAACTTATTGATTTTAAATTTAATTATTTTTTGTTATTTTATATTTTTAGTTTTAGTTTTTTCTTTATGCAAAATATATCATTTATATCTATCAACTTAAGTGTTTAGAGTAGGTGGATTGACAGCCTCCTACAAAGCTTTCGTTTCTAGGATCTAGGTCACACTAGGCAATCCACCCATCTACTTGTCTAACAAATAATTATCTTTTAGTGTTTTTTTATTTACAGGTCATCATTCCAAGACAAATAATATCTCTCTATAATCACTTGTATCTAATTCATGCACTTTTACAAGTCTTTTTACACACCCTTCATAACTAGTTTCTTCTTTTCACACTTAAGAAAAAAAAAAATTAGATAGAAACATTTTGACACGTCTGATGGGACCCTTAAGTTTTTTTGGGTTAATTAGTTGTTTTAATACATTTAGTTGCATTATTAAAATGAAATTTATATGTAATTTCATTTCAAAAAATTAATCATTCATCTCTTTCAAAATATAAGTTTTAGCTTCTTTTATTTAGAAAATTAGAAAAAATAAGAAAAGTAGAAAATTTCATTTTTTTTCTTACATTTCTAAAAAAATAAAAATATAATACATATTAGGATTAGGATTGAATTTGCATGCTATATTTAGGTGCATGTTAGTTGTTCTTGTTTTCATAAAAAGAAATTTAAAAAAAAAATCTTTTGGGTTAAAATTAACTGCATACATTGTTTGGTTGCTTACTTAATTAGTTCACCTAGATTAATTAAAGGAAAAACAAATTAATCATAGTTCACAAATGTAAAATAAACAACTTACACCAAAAAAAACATAAAACTTACTTGATACAAGGCTCGACTAATATTTCATCACCTATCATATCACTTTACCCTTTCCTAGTTATCATACTTGGATTTAATCACCAAGGGGATAACCAACTCAGCTCTCTAGTTGAGTATAAACTCTGATAATCGATATATATTAGCTAAGAATCCACACTATATGTGGGATCGTGAAGTGAGGGGAGTAATCCCTAAGCACTAAGCCACATACTTGATCTAATACATACTTCTTCTTGAGTGCCTAAACCCAACCTGAAACCAAATATAGATTGCTTTCTAGGACCTATTCAAGCCAATTTCCCCTTCACACTTTTCTAAGGCATAAGCCAAAAGAGAGATTAAAATTAATCCTAGGACTTAATGAACTCTTAGTGAATGTATTGTTTACCTTGAATTTATTTAACTGCTCTTTGTTTTGAGGTATGAGTTCGTACCAATCTTTTACTTATTTCTCACATGGTCTTCACTAGACAACAGTTGAGAAACCAAACAAATCAAGAACCACTTCTCTCCTGTCCTTCCTCCATGGAGTACCCATAATATGTTGAAGGATCACCTCACATTTCCACTCCTCTTACCTTTCCTAAGTTATTTTCCCAAGGTGATATAGACTTTGCCACTTTTATTGATAACAACCTTGTTTCCCTTCAACATTACCTCCAAACTTCAAACTATCGCCTTCCTTTTCCAATTCCTCCTAGTGACCCACTTTTGGGCATGCCTTCCCATCTCATGGTTAATCCTACCCAACCTCTTGTCACCCAAACATCATCTTTAATTAACCCAACCTATGACCAAACACCACCTACACAATCAAACAATCCTACTAATGGATACTACCCCCAACCAACACCCAAACATTAACCCATATAACATCCACCATAGGGATAAGTTCACTACTAGATACACAACCTTTGTCCACAATGGGAATACCTTATACTCATGCTACTACTACCCCTTCCATCACCACTAACCCATTTATCTCCACTCTGCTCCAAAAATTGGCACTTTCTATACCTTCCATCTTACCACCTATAATCACTTTGGTCACTACCCACCTTTAGCTAACTAACCCACTAATCATTTCAATGCCACACATAAACCCCCCAACAACAACTCTCCAACACATTTCCATTACATCTTATCAATATATTCCTAACACACAAGGATACTTACCTCCACCTTCCACCCAATCTTACGTGACCTCACACACACACGTGACATCATCCCAACCATCCACTAGTTATTCTCATGTCACCCAACCCCAACAAAATGTGTCATATACCTATCCAACACAATAACCCCAAATGGACTTGGTCAAGATGCTAATGGAGAAAATGACTAACATTGAGTCATCCATCTCAGGATCACATAACCTTATCTATTATGACCAAATTTGTAATGAACCCATCCATCCATCTGTCTCTCTCTGACCATATCCTCCACAATGGGAATTTCCAAAATTCTCTATTTTTCAAAGCAAGGAGGACCCCCAACAACATTTAAGAGCATTTAGGCATGCATATTACTTGATTACCCATGATGATGCTCTTCTACTTCATACCTTTCCTATGTTCTTATCTAGACCAACATAAGATTGGTATAGTGCCATCCCAAAACACTCCATCTTCTCCATCTCCTAACTAGCCTAAAATTTTTTGGATTACTTTTTGATCAATATATCCAAGAAAGTTTCTATTGCCGACCTCTACTCCATTTGACAATTCAAAGATGAATCTATTGCTGATTTCATGGCTCGTTGGAGGATCCTAATCAACCAACTTTCCTTTTCATTGCCTCAACTTGAGATTATAGATCTCTTTGTCTGGGCATGTGGAAAACACATTTCATCCACATTGCGTGTCTAAAGATTCCAGACATTTGATGAAGCTTTTACCATGGCTCACAAACTAGAGAATAAAGCCATTGATGAGGGAAGATTAAATTTAAAGAACAAGAACCTAACTTACAAACCTAATGATCCCTATTCTTTCAAACCACACAACCAAACCAATACCAACACTAAAAACAAAGCAATCGCCAATGCCATTGTCCTCAAAGTTGCACCACCACCATCTACCAACCAATAGAACCTAAGGAACCAAACCTTTCACACCTCTAATTATTCAAACTAAAACTAAAGGAATCAAACTTGGAATAGTAATAACAAGCAATTGAATCCACTTGGGGAGCCTTATCCTTCCATTTTGGAAAAGATACTAAAAGCCAATATCATCTAGCTTCCACCAATTAAACCAACCCAATAGTTTAATGCTTCTCATCTCGTGCCCGATTGGTTTAATGAGAGTGACCATTATGCTTTTCACCAAGTCATAGGACATGACATCAATAGATGCAATACCTTTAAATACCTTGTCCAATCCCTCATTGATAAGGGGGAGCTTACATTGGACAATCCTAATGCACCATCGAACCAAGCCCTCGACATATTCTATAAGCCTTTCCCTAATCATGATTCTTCTACCCCTCATTATGAAAATAAACCTGAACCATCTTAGGAGGCACATACTATTAATGTGGTTACTAATGAACCCATTGATGAAGGAAATGTTACCTCAACCACCTCTTTCCCAATCCCCCTAATGGAAGAAAAAAGACTGCCTTCTATTCCTTTGGATACATATTGTCAATCAGACTCGCACCCTTATGAAGGTAGTTTCACGCCTTCACATTCTATTGAAATATAGAAATAATTCTAGGTTGTGGGTAACCTAATCAGTGGATTGAATCTCTAGATTGTAAGGGCTAGCTCCCTTTGGCGTATCAATTAAGACCTTTACTTTTCGCTACAAACTACTTGGGAAAAGGGAAAAAGAAACTTGAAAGAAAATCCTATCTAATGATGGTGATACACCTAAATTTTGACTTGATCCACTCAATTTGAGCTCCTAAAAACATTGATTTAGACAAGAAAATGGTTGAATTTTCAACTCCAATTGACCAATATGCATAAGTATTACATGAAAAGATTTTATCCAGTGATCCAAGCTTGAGAGAAATGAAAGAATAGGTTTGATTCAAGGCACTAACCAGCCACTTATATCCACTGTAACTTTAGTTAAGAGATGTTTAAACATAGAATATGACCTACATAATCTGATCAGCTAGTAACTAGGTAAGAATCAAGACTTGTCAAGGAAGAAAAATTCTATCACATGTGCAAATCACTAACATAAATACACTATACCAGTATATAGAAATTGATAATAGTCCTATTAATCTGAAAAAAAGGTTACAAATTCAATCTTTGGCAAAATTTGATCTTGCCAAAAGAGGGATACAGTTCAAGGCTAAAAAGCTAACTTATATAAAAAATTATACAACCAAGAGATTGGTACTGAACATAGAAGAAGAGGTCAACTCAGTCCAACTTGTGTTATTTTAGCGTTTAAATAAAATCTATTTTTGTCTTATGCCTTGCATGAAAGCTCGTTGGCGTTGAAAATGGACAGTGAGAGCAAGCTTGAGTCAAAACTTCCAACATGCATGATGCTACGCCAATATTCAAATATATAACTCCTCTTGAGTTGTTGGAACATTTTAAAGGCTCTTCTTTACATGAAATCAATGCTAAAACTAAATTTAGAACTCTACTTAAACTATTGGAAATGTTTGAAAGGCTTGGATTAATAAAGAGTGCATGCATGAAATCTATGTTACGCTCTCCAACGTTAAACTCCTTGAGTCCTTCATGCAAGTGAGTCTCCATTTTAGAACTAAAGGTGCCATGTTTGAAACGATTACACATTTTAGATGTCTCTAATCCTATTTTGGGCCACTTTGCATGCTGTAGAATGTGTTAATCTATTTATTGGTTGTCAAAATATCTTGCATTTTAGTTTATGGCTCTTCACTTCTAAGAATGTATTTCTCCATCATTTATTTGTTTTATCCCTTTGTAATTGTCTTAGACTTATTCCTTCCTACTCATTACCTTTAGACTTATTTCTTGCAAATTATTTCTTTCCTTTGGTTTGAACAACTTCCTCGAATAAAAAATCTAAAGGAATCATATCTTCGGTCCTTTTGTCTTTTGTCACTTTATCATTTTCCCATGGACAATTTTGTCCATGGGAATTATCTCTTCATCTCCTTCAGCTATTTTGTTAATTCCATTTCCTTTGGACAAAAAGTCCAAAGGAAATCTATCTTTTGGGCTTATGACAATGGTCCCTTTCTTTGTAAACTTCCTTAAGATAAAAAGTCTGAAGGAATTCATTCTTTCGAATTACCTTTTAAGATTTTTGAAACGTCCTTTTTTGAAGGGATAATAACCCTTTGGATTTATTGTTTTGAACTTTCCTGAAGGGTAGATACCCTTCAAGTTTTTTGTAATTGATCCTTTTCCAAAGGGATTATACAATTCAAAATTCCTTGCAAAGTGACTTTATTTAAGGGCACGTACCCTTCAAAAAAAATGAAACGTCCACTCAAATCCTTTGAAAAGTCCTTTCAAAGGGAACATACCCTTTGGCTTTCTTTATTGGTCCCTCAAAAAAGTTAAAGTGACCCCTTCGGCTTTTGTAAAGGACCTTTTCTAAAAATACCCTTCAACAACTTGAAAATGCCCTTCGAGCTTTTGCAAAGTGACCCTTCAGTGTTTCATAAATGTGCCCTTTGAATTTTATCCAAGTGACCCTTTAGCTTTTCATAATGGTACATTTTCCCCTAAAAATTCCTTCAGGATTTTTGACTTGGTCGCTTTCTTTCGGCTTTTTTGTCTCTTGGACAAAATGTCTAAAGCTCTTCTTTATACACTTTTCCTTTAAACAAAAAGTCCAAAAGAATTGTCTCAGATTTTGAAAATGAACTCTCTAAAGGAAAATTACCCTTCGGAGTTTTAAAAGTGTCCCTCATAAATTTTAAATTGCCATCTTTTGAAGGGCACATACCCTTCAACTTTCTTGATTGGTCCCTTGAAATGCCTCCTCTCGAAAGGAAAAGACCCTTCGAAATTGTGCAAATGCCCTATGGAAGAATGAAATAGACACTTCAAATTCTTAAAAGAACCCTTTGGAATTTTGAAAAATGTCCCCTTCAGCTTCTTTCAGTTGTTTCCTTTGGACAAAAAGTCTGAAAGAAATTTATCTTCAACTTCTCCTTTTAAAATCGACAATTCTTTCGGATAAAAGTCTAAAGGAATTTTTGTATAGGAACTATTGAAAATTTCCCTTCGGGATTTTGGAAAAAACTTTCTCAAAAGAATGAATTCTTCAATCAACTTGTAATAAAAACATGAAGTCATCTTCCTTGAGAACCTGAAATCTTTTTCCTATAGAGCTTCAAATGGTAGAGGTTACAATTTGACCTGTGGGGTCAAAATTATCAACATTTTAGTGACTCAAATGGGAAGCATGCCTACTATGCTTGAGAATTCAAACCATAAACATGATATTGAACTCATAAAACAATGGTAAACTTGGTCCATGACTGCAAATATCCTTTGACCAGACATGAAGTAACCTTCATCCTTCAAAATAAGAAGGAAAAAACACGAAAATAAGAAAACTAACTAAACCAAGCAAATGTGCAAACAAGCACTTATTTGGGACAAAATATACTAAACTAATGTGCTTGAACAACACTTGAAGGAAAGGAAAACAACTATGTACAAGGATCTTTTGCTCTTTAGTAGCAATGTTTCATATGTATCCCATTGAGTAAGATTGGAAGCTCCTCACCATCTATCTTTGCAAGTTGGAAGGAATTGTGAGATTTGTAGCTAGAGATTATATATGGGTCACTTCAAAGGGAATCAAACTTTGTGTGCCTTCCTAGTTTATCTCTATCCTCATCCCACTTGAGGATCAAATCTCCTTCTTTGAAACTTCATGAAGAAGCTCCTTTGTCAAAAGCTCTTTTCACTTGTGCTTGATGAATCTCCATGACTAGCATGGACTGATTTCTTATCTCTTCTAGCTCCATAATCTCAGCACACTTGATTTCCATAGGCTCATTTTCCAATAACTCAAGTTGATGCATTAGTTCCAAAGTGATAAATTCAATAGAAATGGGTAACCTTGCTTCTTTATCATATACCAGCTTGTATGGAGAGTTGGTTATTGATCTTTTGTAGGTGATCCTATCAGGCCATAGAGATTACTTCAACTTGAGATTCCATGACCTCTTATTGTCTTCAATAGTCCTTCTTATGATCCTCAATAGGTTCTTATTCATAGATTCAACAAGGTCATTGCCTTGTGGATAATAGTTTGATGAAATGCTTAGGTAAATTCCATGTTGGACAGCCCATTGACTGATCCTAAATTCCACAAAAGCCTTTTTATTATCAAAAATAATAGTTTAAGGATATCCAAATCTAGTAAGTAAATCTTCATATAAATCTAGAAGATTGGTTTCATTTGCTTCTTTCAATGCTACTGCTTATGTCCAACATGTGAAGTAATCTATAGTAGTGAGAATCCATTTGTGCCCTGAACTTGAAGGAGGATTTATGAGACCAGTAAAGTATAATCCCCATTAGACAAAGGTCTGATCCACCACAATTTATTTAAGAGGTAAGGCTGCAAGTTTAACTTTTCCTACAAACATAGCACATTGTTTGCACTTTCTAACCCATGTATGGCAATCATCAAATATACTAGGCCAATAGTACCCACCTCTCATGATCTTAAGGGCTGTAGTTCATGCAAAAAAAAAGTATCCACCATGTCCATCATGGAATTCTTCAAGCAATCTCTAAGTTTGACTTGGTTGTATACATCTTAGTAACATGCCATTGATATCTTTCTTGAACAACACACCATCAGTAAGCAAAAATGGAATTGACTGCAACCTAAAATATCTTCTTTTTGAAGCACTTAGATGAGAGGGATAAATGCCATGTTGGACATAGCTTACCAAGTCATGAAACCAGTTGGAAGGTGAGGTATGAACAACTGAAATCTCTTTATCATTTGACACCAAGACAACCTCATTAGTCTCTTACAAGTCTTGAGCTAGTTGTTCACAAAGTTCTTTGCTACTAATTAGCTTTGTGACCTTAATTTTCATATCATACTCCATTACCTTGGTTATCTAACCAGCTTTCTTATCATTTATATCTTTGTTCAAGAGAAACTCTTTAATGCTTAGATGGGAAAACCATTAGATATATCTTATTATTAGACAACAAGTGTCTAAACTTCTTAAGAGATCTTATCACTGAAAGGACATGTTTTCCAACAAAAGAATACCTTGTTTCATACTCTTCCAAGCCTTGGCTGAGGAAGGCTATTGGTTGATCCAAAGCCTCATAATTTTGTTACATAATAATGCCTAAAATGGTGTCCATATTATCATATGTATACAAAATAAAATTATTTATGAAATCTAGATTTATAAGTGCAGGAGCACTAGCTATGGCCCTCTTAATATCTTCAAAACTGTTTACTCCTTCTTTGGACCAGCTGAAGCCCTGATCTTTCTTTAACATGGATGTAAGTGGCTTTGCTAAAATGGAAAAATCTAAAATATATCTCCTTATGAAGTTGATTTTCCCAAAGAAGCTTTGCATAGCCTTTTTGTGCTTAGGAAAGGAAAGTGCAAGAATGGAATCAATTCTTTTAGAATTTATGCTTAAACTATGCTTTGAAACAACATGTCTAAGAAGCTTACCTTCATGAATGAAAAAAACACACTTTTTATGATTTAGAGATACCCCAAATTGCCTACACCTTTCAAACACTTGTTTAAGATGAACCATGTGATCTTCTGTATTCTTTGAAAACACTATTACATCATCCAAACAAACAAATATAAACCTATTACGAAGGCCATGGAATGACATATACATGGCTCTCTAAAATTTTGCGCCAGTATTAGACAAATCGAATGGCATCTTTCTGTATGCAAATGTCCCTTACTTAGTTGTGAATGTTGTCTTAAATTGGTCTTCTTCCTTGAACAAAATCTGATTGTAGCCACTATATCCATCCAACAAAGAAAACCTCTCTGAACCTACAACAAGCTATAAAATTTATTCCATTGATGGCAATGGATAGTGATCTTTAAGCAAAGCCTTGTTCAAATCAAAAAAAACAACACACAAACAAATCTCACCATTCTTCTTTCATACTAGAACAAGATTGGCCACCCAAGTTGAGTGCTTGATTGGAAATATAATAGATGATTATATGAGCTTGTGAAGCTCAACTCTCATCAAAGGCTCAAGCTTAGGATTGATCTACCTTTATCTTTGTCTTACTAGTTTAGTCTCCTCCTCTAGCTCAATGGTATGTTGAGTCAAACTTGGATCAAATTCCTTGAGATCATTATACTGCCATGCAAATATATCAGAAAAACTTATGCATAACTCAATGAAAGCTTGCTTTTGTGAAGGAGTGCATACCTTACCCAACTTTAAAATCTTACCAACTGTAATCTCTACATTGGCATAGTGCTATTCTTCTATTGACAAGGATGACTTCTTCTTCCTTAGCTCATCATCACCATTGAAAATGTTTTCAAGTGTAACCAATCCCTTTGGAAACTTATTCATTCTCAGTTGCACAATTTGATGACCGTACTACTGCAAGTGCTTTGATTGGTTTCTTAAAGAAAACTCAACCTCCTCTTTCAATAATATCATAATTAGATTATCATCTTTGAGCACTTGCCAATTCTCATGATTATCTGGAACAAAAGGCCTTACAACCACCTTTATATGTGACTGAATTTTCTCACTTTTTATATCAACTGAGATACTGAATTGTGACCCAATGGCAGCCAACCTGTCAACATGTTTATTCTCACCTCTTGGTATTGCTTGAATGTTAAAAGCTTGGAAATATTCAAGTAAGTCCCATATTCTATGCATGTAAGACTTCAGCAACAAATTTTTACATATGTTTAAACCTCTTACTTGGTGAACTATAAGTTCACTATCATCGAAAACTTGCAAGGAATTAACTTTCATCTTCCTAGCCCACTGCAAATTGTGAACTAGTGTTTCATACTCAACACCATTATTTGAACAACTAAACTAAAATTTAATATAAGAGAAATACCTTTTTTTTTTTGAGAAACCAACATCATTCCAACTCTGGTTTCATGCTTATTTCTTGATCCATCAAAGTACAATTGCCACAAACCTTCATTAGACTCATCTTCTTTGACCATGGCTAGAATTGGTGCATCATTCTCATGAAGGAAATACACACCAAGTCCTTCTTCTTCAATCATATTGTAGGGATCATGACCATGCAAGTTATAATCCCACTCATTAAGGAACAAATCTATAACTCCATCCAAAGGTGATTCACTTTGTACTTCACTAGCTTCTACAACTTCATCTGAGATGATATAGTTAGTATTCACAACACTTGGCATATATGGCTCCATATGAAAATGTGAAATAGGTTTAGAATGAATTTTTATCTTGGTACCATACATGGTTCTAAACATCAAATAAGTCCAATTAGTTGATAAATATCCCCCAATCTTTGAGGTGAAGTCTCTTGAAAGGCACATAAAAAAGTAAGGAGGCAAGTCTACCACAACCACATCATGTTGAATAGTAACATTGGGACAAGCATGTAATGTCAATTTCATATCTTTGATGATGCCTACCATCTTTGTTGGTGACCCATCCAATTTCCATACTCCTTTAGTGTTTGGCTCATAAACAAGTCCAAGCTTGTCTACAATCTATTGAGGCATGATTGTACTACTAGCTCCACTATCCACCATACAATTATGAACCAAAGTATCACTTACTATCAAAGAAAGGTAAAAAAGATAAGTTTTATTTGATTTTACCTCAGTTTTTTCCACTTTTGACATCTTATTTACTTGTTGTACCTGTTGCTTTATTGGTTGATTTGAATTAGTTAAGACAACACCTTCTTTCTCAACCAATTTTGGAGATAATTTGAGAGCTGAAAGCTATTAGATGAGCATATATTTTTGTCCTGAAATGGAAAGAGAATCCCACATGCTAATATTTATGTTATAATTCTTCATCTAGTCTATTATACTAAAATGAGATCCACTAACCTTTGGTTGTACCTTCTAAAGTATTGGCTATTCACGAACTAGAGGTAGTTGATGAACCTTACCAACCTCTATATTCTAATTTTTCTATGTTATAGGGATAAAAAATTGCTATTTTGTAATCTTAGAAACAACCCTAGGAGTACTTGAAACATTTTTTACCTCTTGTCCCTCTTCAATGGCTCTTTTTTTAGCTCTAGTAACAGCTGCAACTTGACCACTTAAATTGTTAGTTTTAACACCTTGAGTAAAAGCAACATGATCATCTACTTGCCAATTTACATTAATGGCATCAGGCTGCCCTTGAACTTAATGAGTCTCTCCTTGTGATGCCAAACTTGTGACTTGTTAATGACCTCCTTGAAAATAAAACTCTTCTTGTGTCATTTGAGGCATAGTGATGTTCTGTGATACCAAGGCTTGGTTTTGAGCATCATTGAGATTTGAGGGCTACCAACCTAAATCCTACATCAAGTTATTTTAAGGTGGGATGGGAAAAATATCCTTTGAAGTGGAAGGAACATTAGGATCAAGGGCAACATATGACTTAGTTGGAGTTATGGCTCCTTGTGCTTGATAAGGTAGTCTATTCTCTCTAAAACCTTGATAAGGAGGGCATTGATCTTTGAAGGGCTGATAGGTGTTCTAATTATGTTGTTGATAGGGCCTATTAGACTGATATTACTATCTTTTGAGTTATGATATTTCATTCCCAAATGATTTTATCAAGTTTTTCAACTCTCCTATCTCACTACCTTGACTAGTAGGTGCTATAATTTGAGCTTGAGGTGCTGAAATAAGAGCTAAGGATGGAATTTGAGGAATTTTGGGGGCTAGTGTAGAATTTATTTCTAAAAATATAGGCATTAGAGGTCTTGGAGAAAGCTTACCAGCTTGTATCAAACTATTTTATGCCCTTATTACAACCTCATAAGCATCTGGCAAGGTAGTACCACCCATGGATTGTATCATCACACTAATGTCAGAGTTAAGAGCTTTCAAATAATACAAAAATGCATATTCATGGGATGGTCTTATCAACACAAGTGTTATACTCTATATTTTTTAGAATCTAAGATCAAAATTAGACATAAACTCATGGCGAGCCTTTGTTATGGTGGTCAATTGCTCAACTAAAGATAGGTGATCAGATTTGTCCTCAAATTACTTGACTAAGGATGCACCCAATTCATCCCAAGTAGAAATGGAGTTTAGTGGAAGGTTTCTAGACCATTGCAATGCTTTTCCTTTAAAGGAGGTAACAAGCAATCTAATAGTAACATTATCCTTAACAACATTATAAACTGAACAGAGATTAGCCACATCTTGGATATGCTCAATCAGGGTTATTTGTTTTCTCCTAATAAGAATGGGATGTTCTTGAGGACAGACATCAGAATGTCAAAAAATTAGGCTAAATTCAGTGGGCTAACTCTATTAAATGGAGCAAACACCTAATTTATGATGCCCATTTGGGTAGGGGGGTTGTAGTGATTAGAATAGTAGGATGACCAGGAGGCAAATACTATTTTTGAGGATATGGTTTTGTCCTCCTAAATCTTGATCTCTTATAAGATATAAATTTGAAAGAAATACCTTTACTTGAGACATTGTGGTAACTTTTGGCTTGAAATAGCTACCTGAATGCAGATATGAACTTTGCAACTTGAAGAATCTTTAGATTGTGATGAAGATGAATATTCTCTTCTCCTGCAAAAAAAATTCAATTTTGAACTTCTTCAGATCTGCAAAGATTTCTTTATGGTCCCACTGGGCATGCCAAAAACTATTTTCAATCAGACTTGTACCCTTGTGAAGGTAGTTTCAGGCCTTCATAGTCTGTTGAAACATGGAAACAATCCTAGGTTGAGGGTAACCTAATTAGTGGATTGAATCTCTAGATTATAAGGGCTAGCTCCCTTTGGTGTATCAATTAGGACCTTTAATTTTTGTTACAAACTCCTTGGGAAAAGGGAAAAAGAAACTTGAAATAAAATCCTATCTAATGATGGTGATATACCTAAATTTTGAGTTGATCCACTCAATTTGAGCTAATAAGAACACTAATTTAGATAAGAAAAGGATTGAACTTTCAACTCCAATTAAACAATATGAATAAGTATTTCATGAAAAGGTTTTATCTGGTGATCTAAGCTTGAGGAAAATGAAAGAATAGGCCTAATCTAAGGCACTAACCAGCCAATTATATCCACTATAACTTCAACCAAGATATGTTTAAACACAGAACATGACCTGCATAATCTGATCAGCTAGTAACTAGGTAAAAATTAGGACTTATCAAGGAAGAAAAATTCTATCACATGTGCAAATCACTCACATAAATACATTATACTGGTAGTTGGAAATTGAAATTAGTCCTTCTATTAATCTAAAAAAAAGGTTACAAACTTAGTCTTTGGTAAAATTTGATCTCACCAAAAGAAGGATACAATTCAAGGTTGAAAAGCCAACTTATATAGAAAAGTATACAACATCCAAGAGATTGGCACTGAAAATAGAAGAAGAGGTCAACTCAGTCCAACTTGTGTTCTTTCAACCTTCAAATAAAATCTATTTTTGTCTTATGCCTTGCATGAAAGCCCTTTAGCATTGAAAATGGATGGTGAGCCCAAACTTGAGTCAAAACTTCTAACATGCACAATGTTATGCCAATCTCCAAATATGGAATTCCTCTTGAGCTGTTGGAATGTTTGAAGGCTCTTCTTTGCATGAAATTAATGACAAAACTGAATTTAGAACTCCACTTAAACTGTTAGAAATGTTCGAAAGGCTCATATTAACAAAGAGTGCATACATGAAATCTACGTTAAGCTCTCTAACATTGAACTCCTTGAGTCATTCATGAAAATGAGTCTCTATTTTAGAATTGAAGGTGTCATATTTGAAATGATTACACATCTTAGATGTGTTTAATCCTATTTTTGGCCACTTGGCATGCTGTAGAATGCATTAATCTATTTATTGGATGTCAAAATCACTTGTATTTTAGTTTTTGGCTTTTCGTTTATGTGCATGTATTTCTCCATCATTTATTTGTTTTGTCCCTTTATAATTTTCTTGGGCTTATTCCTTCCTATTCATTACCTTTAGACTTATTTATTTCAACTTATTTATTTCCTTTGGTTTGAACAACTTATTTAGATAAAAAGTTCAAAGGAACCATATCTTCGGGCTCTTTGTCTTTTGTCACTTTATCATTTTCCTATAGATAATTTTTTCCACAAGAATTATCTCTTCATCTCCTTTGGCTATTCTGTTAAGTCCATTTCCTTTGGATAAGAAGTCTGAAGGAAATCTATCTTTCAGGCTTATGACAATGGTCCCTTTCTTTGTAAACTTCCTTCAGACAAAAATTCCTAAGGAATTCCTTCTTTTGAATTGCCCTTCAAGATTTTTGAAATGTCCTCTTCTAAAGGGCTAATAACCCTTCAAATTTCTTATTTTGAACTTTTCTGAATGACAGATACCCTTCAGGATTTTTATAATTGATCCTTTTTCAAAGGGATTGTACCCTTCGTAATTCCTTGCAAAGTAACTTTCCCAAAGGGCACATACCCTTCATAAAAAATGAAATGGTCCACTCGGATCCCTTGAAAAGTCCTTCTTCTAAAGGGCACATACCCTTTGGCTTTCCTTATTGATCCCTTGAGAAGGTTAAAGTGACCCCTTCAGCTTTTGTAAAGGAACTTTTCTGAAAATAACCTTTGGCAACTTGAAAATGCCCTTCAGGCTTTTGCAAAGTGACCCTTCAGATTTTTGTAAATGTGCCCTTCGGATTTTCTCCAAGTGACCATTTGAAAATATGAAATGGTACACTTGCCCTTGAAAAGTCCTTTGGGATTTTTGACTTGGTCACTTTCTTTTGGCTTTTTTGTCTCTCAAATAAAATGTTTGAAGCTCTGCTTATTATTCTTTTCCTTCAGACAAAAATTTTGAAGGAATTGTCTCAGATTTTACAAATGAACTCTCTGAAGGGAAAATACCTTTTGGAGTTTTGAAAATGTCCCTCAAAATTTTGAAATTGCCTTCTTCCAAAGGGCACATACCCTTCAGCTTTCTTGATTGGACCCTTGAAATGCCTCCTCCCGAAAGGAAAAGACCCTTTGGACTTGTGCAAATGCCCTTCGAAAGAATGAAATAGACCCTTCGACTTCTCAAAGGAACCCTTCAAACTTTTGCAAAGTGTCCCCTTCAGCTTCTTTCAGTCATTTCCTTTGGATAAAAATTCTGAAGGAAATCTATCTTCGATTCTCCTTTTAAAATGGACAATTATTTTGGATAAAAGTCTAAAGGAATTCTTGTATAGGAACTATTTCAAATTGCCCTTCGGGATTTTGGAAAAGACTTTCCTAAAAGAATGAATTATTAAATCAACTCGTAAGAAAAACCTAAAGTCTTCTTCCTTGAGAACCTGAAATCTTTTTCCTATAGAGCTTTGAATGGTAGAGGTTACAATTTGACCTGTGGGGTCAAAATTATCAATAATGCCCAAATAAATAAAATCATCGTACCCATACCCACATTGAAAGATACCACACCTACCTCCCCTATCATAAAACCATCCACCCAACCTCTAATTTCAAAGCCCTCTATCAAAGGATAGGACAAAGGTAAGGAGACTAAACCAGAACTTCTAACCCCTCATTTGACAGACCAACATAGCCCTTCTAAACCAAGTAAAACCTTTACCCAACCAACTAAAACCTCCTCCAAATTAATCAACCCTAAAAAAACAACTAAAGTATCCAAATCCCCTCTAAAACCAACAAATAAAACAAGCAAGGAAGTAAAACCACCAAAAGGCCCAAAACCCCAAATTTTACTTCCCTTAACCTTGCCCTCCATTTTGGGTCCTCATCCCTTTACCTTGAACACAAAGTCCATCATTCTTACCAAAACCCCACCACCTTTGTTGGTCTCACCTTCATACTTGAAATCAAATACACCTTTTCCCACTACACTGATAATTCCTAAGTTACCTACCTTACCATCAGTTGCCTCTATCTTATCAACCATCTTACCCAAACCAAGACTATCAACCAAGCATACCACTTTACCTAAGACACCTATCACCAAACCCATGTCCCCATAACCTTCTACTTCAACACCCAAAACAAAAACTGCTAAACCTTTACCACCTTTAGCCGAATCTTACTTGACCATCCTACAATAGTTATTACAAACTTCTTCCTTGAGCCTACCACCCATGAAACCCTTTGCCCAATCACACACCAAAACATCTTGGCTCAATGATAACTTGATATGTGCATACCATAGGGCACCAGGGCATAAGAATTGTAAAGCTCTCTAAGTGCTTGTTCATAGTTCATATGAAGATGATGATCTATTATTAGATAAACCTCCTTCATCCCCATTGCCAATACAACCACCAACTCAACCCATCTGATCTTTAATCTCACCCAAAGGTAAAGAGGAGGAACCAAAACAACCACCCAATCCAGAAAACCCCCTTATCCACACTATTCACATGGCTACCTAATCTCAAGCTCAACAGAAGGATAAAGAGAAGGCTAAGGCATCCATTCCTTAGACTTACCCTACCTTGAACTCCCAAGAAAAAAAAACCCAACCTTATACATATTCAAACAAACCTAAGTTATCTATCTTAGGTGCCTCCCCATCTAACCCTCCATATCCTAACCCATATGCAATATCCATCCAGAAAGTTATCCTCAAATTGCATCACAAAACTCCAGTAAAAATGAGCTTATATGAGTTAGTCTCTACCTCTCCTCATCATTGTCAAGCACCTCTAGCTGCCTTTGTTGGTGCCCTTTGAACTTCCATCCTTATCACCCTCAAAGATTTAGAAATACCTTCTATTCATTTGGAGGATCTTGATCCCCCCTCTTCATTACATCATACATCAATCAAACCCATGTCAAAATGGTGATGATCGATGGGGGAATTAGCGTCAATATTATCTATTTTCATACTTATGACTAGTTGTAGTTACCTAAAAACATCATGTCTAAAATCTCAATGGTCCTTCATTATTTCACTGATATTATGGCTACCACCTTGGGCACAGTTGTCTTCCACATCTGTGTAGGGCATCGTACTATTCTTGAACTCTTTTATGTTGTATAAGGAGAGTTCTAATACAACATTTTACTCAAATTCCCTTGGATTCATGCCATGAGTTGTGTCCCTTCCACCTTACATCGATGTGTCAAGTTTGAACATGAAGGGCAAGTTGTAACTATCCAAGCTGACCCTAGTCCTTTTACATCTTGCAATATGACATATCAAACCAATGATGTCCTTCTTCCCCCTTCATCCACCTCATAGCCATTTGCTAACAACACAAGCTCACCAACCAAAACCCATAGCATTTCCACACCTAATGTTGATGAAGCTTCCACTAGCTCATATATCCCCTCTTCTTAGATTCCTATAGAAGATCCCATGACAACCACATTCTAACATCTTTCTTTTGAGGAATATAGACTCTTAGCCTTAGATGCCTTCCCTGCCTCCCAATAATAAGGGAATCTCAGACATGCCCCTTCTTACGACCCTAACATTAGAACTATCATCCCCTTTGGGATCCCTAACTATCAAACAAATTTCATTCATGGGGGACTTGATCTTCCACTTCCATCCCCTACCACTACTTCATCCATCCAACCATTTACCTCTAAATTTTCCTATCTTAGTAAACTAGAGTTTGTTAAACTCTATCTCTGTAGGTGTGCTTGGAAAATATTTGGCTTCGTTCACTATGAATAAGGGCCTCATGAGTTACCTCATATCAAAACATTTTAACCTCATGAGTCATTTAGCCTTGGGTATGAGCCACCTCAAGAATCCACCAACTCATTGAAACCCATTGTCACCATGGGGGAAGATATCCCATCCTTTCCAACCTAACCACTTTCTTTGCCTAAAGACCTTGATATCATCCCTCCTAATGTTTTTTTATCAATACTATAATTTTTGGCGCTCTCATCTAACAAAAGAGTGGCCAAACCAATGTCCTTCCACTCGTGCACACTAAAATGGTAGAAAATGATTCTCCTACCATCAACACCATCTAACATCAAGACGATGATTCCATTCTTACTTAACTCAGTGCAGGGGATTCTTTTATCCACAAATTCCTTCCTATTGAGGCCTCGATAATGTCAAATGAATCCACCACAAATATCAATTTGGGCACTTTAGATAACCCCCACATTGTTAAATTGGGCCAATCACTGAATGTAGAATAACTTCAAGACTTTTCCTCTTTCCTCCAACACTACAACATAACATTTTCTTGGTCTTATAGTGATATGCTTAGGATTGACCCCATCTTTGCTAGCCATAACATAGTCACTCATCATGATGCCAAGCCTGTTAAACAAAAACTCTGATGCA
This sequence comes from Torreya grandis, assembly GCA_037957365.1. Taxonomy (NCBI): domain Eukaryota; kingdom Viridiplantae; phylum Streptophyta; class Pinopsida; order Cupressales; family Taxaceae; genus Torreya; species Torreya grandis. Next base: position 102,500 of record JARHVA010007094.1, read on the forward strand.
TACATCCTCACATAACCCTTCTCGTCAAAGAAGAGCTTCAGTATCTCCTCTCTGTAAACTTCATGCAACCCATTGACTACTCCTAATGGGTCTTGAATATTTTACCTATCACCAAAGTCACTGAGGGTCTCCACATTTGTGTGGATTGTCATGACCTTAATCTCGCCTACTCGAAGGATGACTTTCCTCTACCTAGCATTAACCAACTTTTGGATCTCATGATTAGCCATGAGATGTTATCTCTCATGGATGGGTTTATGGTTATAATCAGATCTTGATTTCTCCTAAAGATCAGCATAAAACCACCTTTACCACCCCTTGGGGGACATTTTGTTATAGATTCAAGCCTTTCAGGTTAAAGAATGTTGGTACAACCTACCAACGTGCCATGACTTATATCTTCCATGATATCATCTATAATAATGTAGAAGACTATGTAAATGACCTTCTTGAGAAATCCAAACTCTGAACAGATCACTTTATTGTTCTTATAATCATATTTGAATGCCTCGTCCATTATCATGTTCGCCTTAATCCTAAGAAATGCATTTTTGGGGTCCTTTCAAGAAAGCTTCTTGGATTTATCATCTCTCTTCATGGAATTAAAGGAGACCCTGCTAAAGTCAGAGTAATTTTGGACATATCTCCTCCAACCAACCTTAAGCAGCTTCATAGCCTGTAGGGAAAACTTCAATCCATTCACCATTTCATTTCCCAACTTTTAGACTGACGCCAACCTTTCTATCACCTTTTGAAGAAGGATGTCTTTCAAATGGAATAATGATTGTCAAGAGGCCTTTGATTCGCTCAAATAGTACGTTTTTTCATCATCAATCCTCACCTCTCCTAAGGATGACCACACCTTTTACCTATATGTCTCTGCCACTGACCATTCCCTATGGGCAATGTTGGCTCATTGAGATGAACACCACAAAGAGAAAAACATATACTACATTAGCCACATGCTTGTAGAATATGAAACTCAGTATACACATACCAAAAAACTCTACTTAGCATTGACCTTCATGGCCACCAAACTCTGCCATTACCTTCTTATCAATAAAACCTATGTCATAACTAATACCAACCCGCTCAAGTACATACACTCTCAACCATACCAAAATCAACACATGGATACGTGGATCATGATCTTAGTTAATTAGACCTTGAATTTTTATAATATAAGTCAATTAAAGGTCAAGTCATTACCGACCAATTGATCGAATCTCATTTATCAAATAACCAACCACCTCCTCTTGCCTTTCTGGATGAGTCTACCGTGACTCTTTTTCAAGAAGATGGCATCACCTACCAAATGACCATGTTATTTGATGGCTCGAAGTGCCAATAAGGAGGGGGTGTTAGAGTCATTCTCATTCCTCGCGATGGCGAACCCCTTCCTCTCTCCTTCAAACTTGACTTTGAATGCACCAATAATATGGCTGAGTATGAAGCCTTAGTGATAGGTCTTCGAATTGCTCTAACCTTGGGAATTAATACAATCCATGTCTTTGGTGATTCCTATCTTGTGGTCAAATAGGTTAATGGCTCTTATCAATGTAAGAATGATGTCTATCAAAAATATAAACTTTTAGTTGACAAAATCCTAACATCATTCAAACATTACCTGGTCCAATCTGTTCCTTGATCTACCAATAAATTTGTAGTTACAATGGCCTATCTTGCTTCCCTGATCCTTTCTTAGCCTTCCATTTCCAAAATATTTATCACCATTCATCATTTTACCACACACTATTATAACCAATCTGACCTCCATACCATTTTTAATATGGAAGAATCCCCATCTGACGTTTGGTATGACCAAACTTTCAACTACCTCAACCTAGGCATCATTCCTCCCAACCTCTCTAGGAATGCCCACAAAAACTTTATTCATATTACATCTTGTTACACCATACTAGGGGGGATCCTTTACAGGCATGGTTTTGATGGTCTCCTTCTTTGTTGCCTACGTAGCTATGAAGCTTCCCATACCATAAAGGAAACACATGATGGAATATGTGGGGGACACTTTAGTGGCCTAGCGGTCACTGAACGTATCCTTCACCTTGGCTACTATTGGCCCACCCTCAACCAAGACTATTGTGATTATGTAAAAAAGTGTGTTAAATGTTAACAGCACACTAATTTACATCACATGCTAGCCAATAACCTCTAAATATCTAAGGAATTTTAGCCTTTCTCTCAATGGGGGCTTGGTCTCATTGGAGAAATTAACCCCCATTCTTCATAGTGTCATATCTTGATCATCACAACCACTGAATATTTCACCAAGTGGGTAGAATTTATCCCTCTTATCTCAACCAAATCAGAGAAGATTTTCAACTTTATCAACCATCATATCATTTGTCGCTTCAACGTTCCTCATATGATCATCACCGATAATGGTAAATATTTCAAAAACAAGTAGGTCTAAGTGCTATTTGACATATTTGGCATCAATTTGAGATTTTTCTCACCTTACCACCCATAAGCAAATGGACAAGCAGAAGCCTCTAATAAAATCCTTAACAAAATACTAACCAAAGCAGTCAATGCTTCAGATCGAGATTAGCACTTACACATCCCATTTGATTTATGGGCCTATTGTACTAGCATTTAAACCTCTATGAGTGTTACCCCTTTCTATTTAGTCTTTGGAGCAGAAGCAGTTTTGCCTCTTGAAGTCCAAATCCCCTCTCTTCACATATCTTTGTAAGAACTCATTTTTGAAGAAGATTTCCAATCAACATTATTTAGCTCAACTTTATCTACTTGACAAGCATCATTTAGTAGCCCTCAGCTACCTCTGTATCTATCAATAACGTATCAAATATGCTTATGACAAGCACCTCAAATGATAGGAATTAAACATCAGAGGCGTCGTCCTAAAATAAAACCAACATGTAACCAACATGGAGAAAAGTAAATGAGGCAAGCTTGCTTTCAATTGGCTTGGACCCTACATCATACCCATAAGTATGGATTAGGATCTTGTCATTTGTCCTCTCTTGAAGGCAAACCAGAACCTGACCCTCTCAATGCTTTGCATTTGCATCCATTTTGTTGTTAAGGATCAAGCTCACTCTTTTTTATAACTTAAGCTCATCCCTTGATTATGAGGTTTTAACCTTCACCCATCTTTCTCCTCTTTTTTAAGGACAATTGATTACAACATAGAACCATGTGATTAACCGTCACAGTCATGGCCTAATCCTAAATATGGGTAGCATGGCTCTACATATAGCATGGTTCTCATGGATACTTTTCATCTCTAACAAGATGGAATCCCATGGTCATTGTCACTCAAAACCACACCCTTTCACATATCATTGACCTTATTGTGTAAATTTTTTCCCTCGTAAAGTTAAACCTGTGAACCTAATTATATTGGTCCATGTCTAAACACATTTCATCTTGCAAAAATTACTTCGGTCAATATCTTAAGCATTGAAGACTGCTCTCTCGAAGGAAAACTTCCCAAAAACAAAATAAAAACTACCAAATGTAAGGTAGATTGCTCCCTTGAAGGACAACTATCAAGATCATTAAATAAAGCTAATAAGCTTATACCACTCCCTTGAAAGATGGCTAAGTTCACTTTGTCAAAAGCAGAGTAATTTCTTGAGAGCTTCTCACATCAATCAGCTTCTCATATACATATATATAGCAAAAGACCCAATATCACAATAAATTCTAAAGCCACAATTATCTCTTAAGCAACATAATAAGTTGGAAGCCACAATCAACTTTCACATGTAGACTTCACGCATTGATTAATCTACATCTACCATATGACATGGACTTGTCTCTTACCATTCTTAGGCCACCTATATAAGGGGAAAACTAATTCACATGAGGTTATCATACATATCTCCCATTACGCTTCACACCACCTATCACCCATACTCCCTTTAGACTATCTATAAATCAAGGGATTTAGAGCTTACTTGACACCCTGTGATCAAAAAACATTTTTTATCAACTAACGATCACTCATGCACAACATTTGAAGGACTTATATTCATTAATTTGATCCCACTTCAAATATATTTTCAGTCCTTATCAAAAACAAAGCATCACGCCCTATTCTTATCTTAATGTGCTTGGTTGATGTCTTCATCATGACTTTTACTATCTAGTGTTACAAAAACAATGATCATTCTTTTTAAATTAAGCAAGATTATAACAACCATAACCATACCTATGATAACCATAACCATAATATTCATTAGTATCCACACAACCTTAAACATGATAACATCCAACCAGTGGCATCCAACACATTTTGTACATGTTTACATCAAACTGTGCAATATTTTATTTAGGGTGCAAAGAGTCTCACGACACATACATAGTCATCAGATTACACATTGCCTAAAGCACATGCATACATTATTTTCCTACCTAAGTATTAGACCAATTATCTGGTGACTCTAGATTTATGTTTATCCATCCTTCTACATGATTAATCCCAAGAATTACTTATGAAGAAGGCATCATTTATTTAGGAAAGTTTGTGTATTCCATAGGAAAAAATGTTCTCGAGTAGACCATGGTCAAATAGATTGGGTGCAGGCTAAGAGCATTGCAGTGTGGGATGTGGGGACAACACTCCTATTTGTTTTTTCTATTGTTTTTTATGATGAATGCTCCAATGTCTTTCCTTACTTTGTCATCTTGCAACCCTTGTAGGCCTGGTGGTCATTTGTATCATTGTCACCTTAGACATAGTTGATGTAAATTGGCTTCCAACCATGGGTTTTTGTAACAATCATTCCTTCAAAACTGCCACTTTTAATGGTGGTGGTAACTCCCAAGTCCTTGCCATTGTAGAAACTCTTCCATCAAAGGTAGGTTGCCATAAATTCATGATAATACATTCACCTTCCTGTCCCCTCTACCCTTCTATTACTACTAGCTCATTGCCATAAGCTCTAAACGTCAGACCCTAACCATTGTAAATGTTTGCTCAAACATGACAGTCTTTTCTTTTGTGCCAGCTGAAAGTTCACCCATAGCCAAGGAATGATCACTATCTGATCCAAATGTATAACCATTATCGTGGACCATGTAGCTCCCTACTACAAGGGCCTCTTCTACGTGGAACCCCAAGTCATCAATTCTAAGGAATTAAGATAGAGGATGCAAACATGGCCACCTTTCATCTAGCCTACCCATGTAGCTATTAGGTCAGGCATAATCCATCCTCTATCACTCCCCATGCTGCCCATTGTCTAACTCATAGAATCTACTTAGCCATCAAATAAATTATTTGCAGTTCATCACTTCACTACTACCCTTAAAACTTAGCTCATAACGGTGATGAAACTTGGCTAAAGTGACTATACAGATCCTAATAGAAGCCCATTTCTTAAAACTCAGCTCGTAGTGATAGATGCTATCTCCAAGATTTTACCCTTACATAATTTTAGAAGGTGCAACTTCCTCACAAAGGCACCTCTTCTTTGGATTAGCTCCATTGAAGATCATTTTTGGTGCTTAGCATTATGTTCCCTTATTATTTATCGTACCTTACCCATCTTTGTCTCTCATCCTACTAAACATGGGATCATTATGGTAACTATTTATCAATCTACACCAGTAACTTCACCGTCACCATCACCAAAACCTATAACCTCTATTTTACAAAAACCTTCCTCTTCCATTAGCCCAAACCAACCCATGTGGTCCATCAAATGAGAGAAACCAATTTGAACACCACTCACCCAACCCTTGTTGAACTACATTGGCCTGATGTCAATGGACTATGTAGGCATTGCTTCACTTCTATGGATAGCTAGGCGACTAACAACTAATTACCATCCCCTTTTTCTTCTCACTTATTTCCATCGCTAACAGTGCCCTCTTACTTAGGGCATCCTACATCAATGAAGCTTTGAATTCTTTCTTAAGAATACTTATGTTTTAACACCATCTAATACTTCCTCTTAAGTTTTTTTCCCATTGTTGGGAGAACTACATTGGCTTGAGGTCTTTTTAGACTATATAGACAATGCTCACTTACTAAGGTCATCTCAGCCACATCCTTTACTTTATTTTTTCTCACCTAATACCTTTCCCTACACCCCTCCACCTATCTCCTCACCACCTCCCTCCTTTTAGCTTGTCAATCTCTTTTAAACACTTTTCCAGCCTGTCAATTTCTTTTAGCACAAGGATTGGCAGCCTTCCTCATTGGCCCCTCTTATCTCCCATAAAACCACCACCTACTCTACTTCGTTACCCTCCCCATCACCTTTCCTTACACATGATTCATAGCTCACTCCACCTAATTTTTATGTTTCTTGTCCCTCTCTCGACTTCTTACCAACCAAGTCCTTTATCCCCTTCAACTTCTTTCACCATCCTCATCATCTTCCCTCATACTTGGATATTTATCATATCCTCTTTATAACTCTCTTTTCCTCACCAATTCCACATCATACTATACATCTTGCAAGCTTTTTATTTCTTTTGTTGCTACACTTTTTCTTTATGTGTGCCACCACTCTCTGTCGATTTGACACTCTTCCCATTTTTTTCCTCCACAACTAGCTTATAACTGGGTCTTTAGCCTTTGAGAAGCCTTCCATAATTGCCTTTTTCTTCTTTTCTCTTCTTGCCTTTTGCACTTTGATTTCTCCTTTTCCTCCTTCCATCTTAGTACTCACTTATCTTTTGCATCTGTGTGAGTGTCCATGATTTATATCCTTGCTTCAATTCTTCCTTTTTATCATCCCTAATCTTCATCCATTGTTTCATCTCATTCCCTTTCATTGTGTTCCTCTATTTCTTCACTACCTCATTGCCTCTTTAACTTGTCAATATCTTCTAATCACCCATTCAACTTGTCAATCTCTTCTAATAAGATGATTGATGCCTACCTTATCTCTTCACCTTCTTGTCAACTGATCCTTTACTTACCCTCATTCTATCATGTTTTCATCTCCAAAACCACCATTTGCTTTGATTCATTATTCCTCTCCTTGCCTATCATCAGCCATGCTTACTTGGTCAAGATACCACTTGCTTCTTCACTCTCCTGTCATCCTCTCTGTGTCCTCATTTCACTCCTTTTTCATCTTATTTCTTTTTCTTCTATGTATTTATTTGTTTTTCATTTTCATCACCAAACTATTTTCCCCTTACCCTTCATGATTGCTACACTTCTTTCCCCGTCCTTTTTAATTTTCCAATCTATCATTCTTTAGTGCATTCCTCAAACCCCCATCTTCTACCTTTTATTTTTGTTCTCTTTTCTCCCTTTCATTTCATTTTTTTCATCTCCCTCAAGGACATTCCTTTTTCTTCACGAGCATCTTTTTCCTCCTATATGGCCATGATTGGCTCCTTCCATCCTTCTCCACCTTCATCTTTATCTATGACCTTGTTGTTTTCTCTACCTATTTATTCATCCATCTGCTGGTCTGCCTTCACCTCATCCCTTGTTGAAACTCCTCTATTCTCTCCCAATGGCACTCCACCTTCTCACTCATTAGAGTGCAGTCACCAGTTGTATTGCTTCTGTGTACATCTCCTTGTCTACTTCCTCATGTCTTCCACACCTTTGCCTTAATGCATAAATCTGGTTAGGTTCATTACTTCAGGTGCATCCCTTTCTTCCTTTAATGCCTTTGTGTGTGGAGCTTAGACCCTCTTTTTTGTCCCTCTCTAGCTACTCCCTTCACCTAACCTATCACCTTTCTCCCTTTTAAACCCTCTACCCATTTTGAGCATGATACGGTCTCAAAGGTCTTCCACTCAATTTTGGTTTACTGTGAGATATATACCAATCCTACGACTTTATGACACAATTTTCTAGAACCATGGGCTCATACGACCAACTAGCAAGACTGAGCACTGCTAAGCCATCAGGATAAAGATTCCTTCTCCACCCCCTCTGATCTTGCTTATTTTAAACCCCTTTTACTCCAACCTTCAAAGATGTTAGAATCAAAACTAAAACCACCTTCAAATGGAAGATTTGGGATACCTACATGGGGATGATAGTTATACCCTCTCACATGCCCTACCTTCCCACCAATAATTTCCCTTGATTCTTCCTTCACAGACTACATCTTCTTATGTCTTGAAATAGCCTTACTCTTTCACCACATTCCACTTAGTAACCTCTACTAGGAGTCACCTCTTCCATCAAATTATTTTCTCCTTGGTCACTTTTAGACCTATTTCACACCCCATTCCTTTTCAACTCCCCAATCTATTTGTCTTTGCACATTGTTCTTATATTTTCCCTCTCAATTTTCCATTTATACCATTTATTTTCATCCCCACTTCAACCTGCTCCCTCATTTAATTAATATTTTTATTTGTATTCACCTCGCTCCATATTCCAACACCACTTAGCATCTTTTCCCCCAAACTCAATGCTTACTTATTTTGCGGCCCCACTGGCTCAAGGGTCAGGGGTTCAAATCTTCGCCACTTCTCATTTACCCACTCTACTAGTTTGCTTCCCCAAATCCTTGAATAATACCTTTATATAACTTGTTAATGACATTATTTTGGAATGTTCCCGATGTCAGCTTATTTGGATGGTGATGAAAGAACCCGTCAGGTCACCATGACAATTCGAGTAGTGCCAAATTTTCTAAAACCTAGTAAAGCATATTTTTCCTTTTTTTTCATGTCTAAACCTACTTATCCATGGCTGTAGATTAGTTTTGCATAGTTGACACAATCATCTAATTGCATCCTAGGTAATCTCATCCACCATTTCTACCAAACCAATCAAAAAACTATTTGATACCCATATTTCCCACCCTTTGGAGCTTCCCTTTCTCCAAAATCATTCAACTGGACCTAACTACATGATATAAATTGGGGCAACCAAGTTAGCCAACACTCTTCACCTCAAAAGAACTACATTTAGCCTAGCATTCTTTTTTGATTCTTGCCTGATATTCTTTTATAATTCCTATCCATGGAACTATGTAGGTAGTATCCACTTGTCAAGTGCATCTGGAGTCAGTTCAGCCATCCCCTTCCAACCCATACCCAATCCACCCACGCTTTCACCATGTCCACCTTCATGTTGGTTGATTTTGATCTAAAACATTAGTATATTTTGCAATAACTTTTCACTGTAATGACCAACCTTGCCATGTTGAACTTTTGAACTTTTGTACCACCTCGTGCATAACCCAATCAATTATGTTGTTTTGTAGGAGTATTTACTACCCTAGATACTTACGACCAACATCGAGCCTATCTAGATGACTTGATAAGCCTAACTCGATTAGCTATGACCAACGCTATGGACTGATTATCCTTATCACGTGTCCTTCTAGGATCTACCTTATTTTACCAACATTGATAATTTTAGTCTTTACACAATCTTGACTACCATGCTTAGTCATCTTTCATCCATTGGCATTTCACATGCCTAGCTACCTTGTGGCACCACCTAGTGTCTCCCCACCAACTACTTATCAAACCTACACATAGGCTCTCAGTTCAAGGATGAACACCTCATCCCATACTCAAGGCACCCTGAATTTCAACCAAGGAATTTGTTTTTATTTTGTAGCTTGTTAATTCAAAGCTATATAACAAAAAAGGGAAAAATGTAGACACTAAAAAATTACACACGGGCATTTTTTGATGATTAAATGCCTTGGGACCCCCAAAAGACTGCCTAAACCTTCCTAACCCCTAATAAAACCCTCTTAACCTAACCAAATCACTATTCTCATAATTACATAATAGTATTTGAAATTACTATTCAAAAGTACTATTCACTATGGGACCCACTATCACTATGTATGATGACATGACAAGTGACATGACATGTGACATGTCAAGTGACATGAAAGGTGATTTGGGAGGTGATATGGCAAGTGACATGGCTTAGAAGTGAGGTGGCTTGATGTGGGACATCATACCCACTTGAAACCCGTTTCCAAGGTACTTAATGACCTCATTTAAGCATCATAAGGCCCCTCCCTTGAAATATAAAAAATTTCTCCCCAAAGGACCATTATTCAACATATATTTTACCTTCATACATGAAATTAACCTTCAAAATAAGATACCTACCTCTTTAGTACTTTGAGAAAGACAAAGGGCACCCATTTTTAAAATTTTAACACAAATATGACACTCACCAACCCAAATGAGAATCTCCACCCACCTCATTTTGAATAATTCATCTACCATATAGAAAATGGTGCCATACTTCTACTATTCCTCTTTTGGCATGACTCTTCACAACATATACTATAAATACCCCCCCTGTACTTCACCCAAGGTTAAGTTAAAAGTTAGTCTTTTGTTATTAACATCATGTTGCAGGTTTCCTTGGAGGCGGTTATCATTTTGGAGGTCATCATCTTGGAGGATTGAAATAATTCAAAGTAATGAAGCTCTACCCGAATTGTTTTAGGAATTTATCTTCAACAACACCATCAACTTCATCATCAATAAAGCTTGGAAGGTAATACCCATTTATTTTGTATTTTCTTTTAGTATTTCCTTGTTATTACATTGACCTTCACTCCCTTTGTCACCATTTTTCATTTTAATCTATTGATCTCCTTTGCCACCTTTGATCATTTTAATTCTATTTGCTATTTTTGCCATTTCACCACCTTTACCCTCTTTACTCCTTTGCCATTTTCACCCTCTTTATCTCCTTCCTCTTTTGCCTCCTCAATTACTTATTACCTTATCCTTTTCAACCAATCACCCCTCTCATCTTTACCATTCTAATCACTTGCCAACCTCAACCAAACTATCTTTACCATTACCAAATTGCCAAACCAAAACCACCACTTTGCCTTAATCAATTTTCAGCACTAGTTAATTTATTTAATTATAGTTTTGGCAAAATATTTAACTTCTTGATTTCAAATTTAATTATTTGTTGTTATTTTCTATTTTTAGTTTTAGTTTGTTATTATTTTATGCAAATTTCATCATTTATATCTATCAACTTAAGTGTTTTAATTAGGTGGATTGACAGCCTCCTAGAAAGCTTTCACTTCTATGATCTAGTTCACACTAGGCAATCCACCCATCTACTTATCTAACAAACAAGTCTCTTTTAGTGTTTTCTTATTTACAGGTCATCCTCCCAAGCCAAAGATGAGCTCTACATAATCACTTGGATCCAACACGCGTACTTTAATAGGTATTCTTCTACACCATTCATAACTAGTTTCTTCTTTTAACACGTAGGAAAAAGCAAAAATTAGATAAAAACAATCATAGGCATTATATCAGAAAGAAGGTAGTCTAGATTCATCTATGGATCAAAAGATGTCGAGACGTCATTGTAATTAATGTGTTTGTTATTAATTATTTTAGCAGCTGGCAATACCACCATTCAATTGTTATGAACTATTAGTTTAACGTGTTACAATAACATTCTTCTGCAGGCATGAAAAATTTGTCACTATGCAATTGAAAGAATCTCAACACGTGCATTGTCAAATCCGATATTATTGTACTAACATACAATCAAATACTTATGTGCTACTGTAATGGCCTTGCCTTTTTAAAGTAAGGAAAAGAATAAAGTGCATTCTATTATTCTTAATTTACAATCTATCAAATGGTTTTATTTTTCCTTCTCAACATTAAAGAAATTTAAATATTATCTTATTTTATTTTTTTAAATTTATTTTCAAATTGATTTATTTTTTAAAATAATTAAAAATATTTATTTTCAAATGTTAATTTGATGGAGATGTTTATATTAATTTGTTTTCATGTTTTATTTTAATTAAATTTCTCTTATGAAATTAATTATTGATAAGTAAATGAAATTATATGTTTAAATAAATATTTTAATATTTATATATTAAATTTTATCATTGTTAAAATAATATATTATTTCAAAAAATTTAAAAGGGACTAATAAAAAGGAAATAATTTTATTTTTATTAAATAAATTTTATTAAAATTAATTTTAAATTTGTTTAAATATTCAATAGTAAAAAATTTGTATTTCAATAAAAAATTATTGATAAGTAAATGAAATCATATGTTTAAATAAAAAAATTTAAAAATATTTAAATATTTAAATGATAAATTTTATTATTATTAAAATAAAATATTATTTTAAGTTTTTGAAATATTTAATTTTCAGATGAATTTAAGAGGTGTATATAATTTAAGGATTATAGTGTATATATTTTTTGGATTTCAGAGAAATTATAAAATTTAATGGTGATAATTTTGACAAGTGAATTTTATTTTTGTTTTAAATATTCAACCCGTATATTTCTAAGACCCACGTTACCTTTAATAAAAGTAAGTATACAAAACCAATACGTAGCAGGGAATATCAGATCAAAGGTAATCATACATAAATGGTAAAGCCTTTACTAAATCATATACTTAGATTTTGTATTGTAAAATATCAACAATAAATTTTAAGAAGAAAGGATAATGATACACTTAGATTTTCTAAGTTGAGAATAGATAAGTAAAACGTAAGGTTCAAATTAAAACATTTTAATTAATATTTTAAAAAAAATAGAATACTTTTATTTTATAATATTACAATAACATAAGAAATGTCAATAGTTTTTTAATATTCCTTTATACGATATGAAAATGAGTTGTGCACAGAGAAGACGTTTTGATTCACCGTAAAGAGTGTATTTTTTTTGTTTTGATAAAATAAAGTTTTGTAAAATAGAAATGTAAATTGATAATCGTACCTTATGACCATTGAAATAGTTGCCAAAAATTAAAATTATTATTTGTTGATAAGTGAAATATAATATTAACTACCCTATTTCAATGAGCTTAATATAATATTATAATATATAATATAGTTATAATATATATATGTATATTGCTATATAATATATATTAATATTATATAATTGTATATACACATACAAATTAAGAGTTCTAAAGGTACAAGTTATGTGAGAAGGGATATGATTTCATGTTTTGGTCAAGTGGGATTTTGTAAAGCGAAAGCACAAATTCGCAGTCGTATTGCACTTGAAATTCATGACCATTGATCTTGTCTCATCTTTTGTGCACAAAGCATTAAGAAATAATAATATGATGTTTAATGAATGTGACAGTAAAAAATGAGGACGTGTGTTCATTCATATGGTGTGGCAATGAGTTGTGTGGGGAAGAGATGTTTCATTTCACCTAAATGTATGTACTTTTTTATTTTAGCAAATTAGAGTTTTGTATAGAAGAGTGTAAATTGGTAGCCTTACCTCATGGCCATTGATTCGTATCACCTTTTGTGCATGAAGCAAGCAACAATAAAATGAAATTTCTGGCAGAGGTAATAGTAGAACATGAGGTTATTCCTTTATATGATAATGTTATGTGTCAGGAGGAGATATTACGTTCCAAAGTGAGCTTGAACAATAGTGAAGTGGTGGGGAAGGACAAGTCCATACAGAACATGAGAGTGGTGAAATAAATCAAGGTGACTTGGATGGTGATGATGAGGGACAATGATAAGGGATTTTAGGTGGTTATGTTATATCTCTTGCAAATTTATTTTTTAGAATGGTTATATTAAATAATAATAAATAAAGTAATATTATATATTACTAATATATATTATAGTATTAATATAATATATAGCATACAAAATATAATTTTTGGTTTTGGTAAAGCAACAGAGTGTACATTGGTAGTCATACCTCACTTGAAACCCGTGACTCTTGGCCCTGTCTCACCTTTTTTGCACACAGTGGTAAACAAATATAATCATATATTTTTTGTGGAGGTGATGTTATAGAATCTGCTTACGTATTACTTCATATGATGTCGCAATTAGCTATGTGGGAAGGAGACGTTTTGTTTCACGAAGAGCTTGAGTAATGACAAAGTTGTGGGGAAGGGCTAAGAAATACAAAACATGCAAGTGGTGAAATATTTCAAGATCCATTGGGTGGTGATGATGAGGGGAAATGACAAGGTATTTCATATGATATCATGCACCACATAGCTCATGTCATACACCGAACTTGGATTTAAAGCAACTATTGAATTTCACACATTACAAAGGGGTATGTAATTTTCAAGTTGGAAACACCTTTAATTGGTTGTTTTATATTGTTAAGGGGACGAGGATATCATGATGTCTAATTTTATTGCGACAGGGCTCCACATCCGATGAGTGGCTTGAATCTGCATTACAATGTTGTTTATGTAGGTACAAGACATTAAGGTACCATAGTTTATCTTGTAGCTTATGTTCATCCATGTTGCTAATATATTAACATCTAAACCAATTAAATTAGGATTAACAATATACAAAAACACCAAATTTGGATAACTGGAAGAAAGGGCAAGGCGATAAAGAACATGTAAGTGTTGAAAGATTTCAACGTGTGTTGGGTGGTGATGGTGAGTGGCAACGAAAGACTTAAGTGTTGTTCTAAAATGTGAATGACAACACCACCAAATCATTGTTTCATTAAAGTGAATCGATTGCTCGTTATACTAGATGTCTCTTAAAATTTTATTTTTCAGAATAGCTAAATTAAAAAATAATGAATACAATAATATTATGATATACAAATATAATATTTTACATTAATATTATATTAAATATTAATATTATATTAAATATTAATATAATATATAACATACAATATGTAATTTTTTATTTTGGTAAAGTGTAGTTGTGTAAAGTGAAATGGTATAAATTGGTAGTTATATCTCAATTGAAACCCATTACTTCCAGTGCCATCTCACCTTTTGTTCACACAACAGTAAGCAAAAAATATCATATATTTCTTGTGGAGGTGATAATATAAAATCAGATTTTGTATTCCTTCATACGATGTCACAATGAGTTGTGCAGGGAGGAGACGTTTTATTTTACGAAGACATTGAGCAATGGTGAAGTGTTGGGAAAGGGCAACTGAATTAAGAACATGCAAATAGTAAAACATTTTAAGGTGAACTTGGTGATGATGGTGAGGGACAATGATATAATATTTGATGTGATATTATGCACGAGAGAGCTCATATCATACACCATATTTAAATTTAAAATAGCTATTTAATTTACACACATTGCAAAAAGATATGTAACTTGTAAGGAGACAACATATTTGATTGATTATTTTCTACCAGTATAAAAATAATGATGAGAATGTCAAAACCATTCATTTGATTGGGACAGGGCTCCACATTAAATGAATGGATTCCTTCCCGACAATCCTTGCATTGTCGGTAATTGCTAACTTAGTGAATCTTAAAATTGCTTCTCTGACCCAAAAAAAAACTCGCTAACTTTGTGGATCTTAGAATTGCTTCTCCAACTTTAAAAAAACCGCTAACTTAATGGATCCTAAAATTGCTTTTCCGACTTAAAAAAAACCGTTAATACTTGTCCGACTAAAAAAACGCACAGATTAAAAATGGCTAATCAGCCGTGGACGGCAGGATTCGAACCTGCGCGGGCAGAGCCCACATGATTTCTAGTCATGCCCGATAACCACTCCGGCACGTCCACATTCGTTGACCTGTGCAGTGTTCTTACATAACAGATTTAACCTTTTTCAGGAGAAGAGCACATTCGACCTGTTTGGTCGTTGCCAAGGCAGCGCTCTGATGAGGCTGCGGCCACAACTGCACCATTGAATAAGTTTAATTTGTGCTAATTGTTTTCTGGTGTACTTTCATTTGTCGAAATGTCATTTGAAAGAGAAATTTAGTAGGGAAATATATGATCATATGGCGCCTGTAGCTCAGTGGATAGAGCGTCTGTTTCCTAAGCAGAAAGTCGTAGGTTCGACCCCTACCTGGCGCGTACAAGTTTTAGATTTTCGTATTTTCTCTTTCTCTCTTTCGACTTCATGGTATAAAACATTCATTTCATCTCCGGGTATATATTTGACAGAAAATAATTTGTTGGGTATTATTTTGTATTGTCGATATGTCCGAGTGGTTAAGGAGACAGACTCGAAATCTGTTGGGCTATGCCTGCGCAGGTTCGAATCCTGCTGTCGACGCTTTACTCTGATGATCTTTTTGAGATCTGCTTTCTCAAAGAGCACCTGAATTGCACTAATGGGGTTTTGCGTATTTACAATGGTCGGGTTTATTCCGTTGGGAACAGGGTGTTATTTAACTACCCCTCCGTAGGAAATCACATTTGTTTCCGCGACAATTAATGTCTCTCAAATTACAATAATGAAATAGAATCATTCAAGTGCTCATTTGAATCAAGGAGACTAGAGTGGAGAACTTTGCCTAGGAATAGGGAAAGTGGCATGGAGAAGAACTTTCAAATGAGTGTGGAAGAACTTCCAAATGAGTGTGGAAGAACTTCCAAATGAGTGTGGGGAGCCCAAGAGGATTAGAGTGTATTTAATCCAACCAAAAAGAAGGATTATGTATGTGAACATCTTTGTATTGTATTGTAGTCTTAAGAAAGAGTGTGAATGTTGTGTGTAATTTATAAGCTATCTTAAGAAGGATCATGTATAAATGTTCCTTTTCTTCATTTCAAATAGTCTACATTTATATGTGGATTGATCAACACTTTTAGAGTAGTTATTTATGCTTCCTAGACAAGGTTGCTCTTTTAAAACTATCCCGTTCACTAATAGTGTCTAAATCTGTCGATCACATCCTCTTGTCAAATAATGCCTAGTTGTTCAAATACAAGTTCACCTAAAAGGGCATCTTACATGTTGTTTAAGTTTTATTTGAAGGAATTCCAAAATGATCACTATAGAGCCACATTTTCTAACAATTTTGCACATAAAAGGCTCGTGTTTGAAAAACACCAGAATATCTAAGTGTATACTAAGGACAAACACCTATTCTTCTCAATTCTAAGTTCCTACATCCCATGGAGACCTGGGCTAAGTTTGCATACCATTTCAAGGTCACAAATAATTGTAAAAGCACATAATCACACTAGGATTTCACCAACATATAACATTACACTTGTATTTCACATACACCAGTATAGCATGGGAGAACTACATGGAGTTTGATATCTTTTCAGACTATTAGTATGTAGGCAACACTCAACACATGGGGTGTTGAAGTCAAACACAAATTTAGCTACTAACTCATTTTTTCCATTTATTCTTTATTGTCTATTGAGATAGGGTTTCAAGTGAAGAAGGTATACAAGGGCTTCTGCAACAAATCACACAAATTTAATCGCACACAAAGCCTACATGCAAATGCACATTGACCCAAATTTTCTCAAATAACTAAAACCCTACAAAACATCAACGTACCCTACAGAAGCTAGCACACTACACTCTTGTTCGAATATCTCAACCTTGTCCTAGGCAGATGCAAAGCCCTAATCTTGATTCATAGTAACCTCACACAACTCCATAATAGATTACACATTCACACTCACAGTCCTGCATGTTTGGTTTCCAGCTAAGTTATTCTTTCTATGCATTTCCCCTTTTAGCATATTTCCAATTATAGCAATTTCCAAATCAAAAATGCTTAAATTATGCTTATGTTATACATTTTGATTTGACACAACAGTTTGTCATAGTTAGGATTCAAGTAACCCTTATATCCCAGATTTTGATAAAACATATATACTGAAAATTTACAAAAGAATCAACCAAATAGCAAGTAATACGACATTTGACTGCCCCAAACATCTATTGAATGCATTGTACAACATGTTGATTCTATGAATCAACATATCTCAATCTGTATGGTGTTTTTGACCTCACTCTATGTTGTACAATACTTGTATGTCATTACACAAAAATTTATGGCCAAAAATAATTCTTTAAGGCCCAAGGAATTAGAAAATTAATTTTGTATGACATTTTACTTCCTTTACTATGGTTGTATGCCCCAAAATTCATTTAAACTGCTATTGTATGACTTTCAAGCATTGTAGAAGGGTGTTTCAGGTTGTTGGAAGGTATTGTATGACCTTTATAAGGATTTGGAGTAGACAAAACTAGTTTGAATGTAGCAGTACAACCCTCGTATGGCACAAAGGTGGGTAGGTGAATGGTATGACATAGAGAATGCCTTTGATGCGCTTAAAAACTTAAAATATTTTATTTTTTTCCATTTATTGTGCATTTAAGTGGGTCCCATATTAGATTTACACATCTAGGTAATTAGTTTTGGTCAAGTGAAAATAATTACTACTGTTGTTAAAGAATTATTGTCATGTATTTTCACACTGCTTTACTACATTTAGATTCTCATTGATTCTATCAATCAAACCAAATTCATAAGTAAGACTTTGTGCATTGAGCAATCAAGAGTTCAAAAATCACAAAGTTCAATTTGTAATTTTAAATCGCTTCATTATGCATTTGACCTATATTATACGACTATTTTTTGCCTAGTTTATTTTTTGCTCAGAGGTATTTATGTAACCAGTTATTTCCTAAGTTTTGGGACGTTCTAGGAACATTGGAGTGGTTATTTGTTTTATTTGTAGTCTCAAAATATGTTTTGTCTATCAAAAATGTTTCAAGTGGAGAAACAAGGTGATGTAACCTACAACAGGTGCATTTTCAGTGGAATATGACGCCTTATTTTTTCTCGAACATTGAAAATAAGCTTCAAACCCATGGATGTACTACTATTTTCCATCACTTGTGTTGTTAGATATGATGCAATTTAGGGTGTATAGGTCTTTAGGGATCTGATACGCTGACAAAGACATAGCCACACCCATCTTGTGTGAGTTGTTAGTGCTAAGATTAGGTAATGCTATAGTGGTAATTTTGCATAGATAGATGTGTGTTTCTTTCTATTAGATTTGGTTTTTGGTTCTTTGATATCCTTGATGAGGAGTAGATAGAGTTGTTTGATTGATTTTTTAGCTACCAGTTCTTCTCACCTCTCACTTGATGGCGGGGAAGGGGGGGCGGGGGGGGGGGAGTGAGAAGAGAATGCATGGCCTTTGATCAATCATCGATGATTGTATGAGTTGGTAGGTGAGTTGATAACTTTATTAATGTTGAAAAAAGGTTTTGAAGTGTCGTTGGGCATCAATAATATGTGTCATAACATAGTACATGATAATCACTATACAAGTTTCTATGTGAGACCTTATGTGGATTGATGTAGTTGAGTAGGTCTTGATTATGTGCTACTGTAATACAATACAAAATGGTCAAAGGGGATGAGCATACCCATCAATATTTTTATCGTTAATGCCACAAATTTTGATGTATCACAAGGATTTTGCATAAAGTATCAAGCTTCTAGGAGAGGGAAATGATATCGACGTAGGGTCACAACTCGTAATGTATCATAGCACTTTGCATGAAACAAGCTTCTGAAAAATAAATGACATTAGTTGATCAATACCATGATGTACAATGTGTGATTTTTTGTGGTGCAACATAGACTTTTTCATGACTTCACATTCATATGCCCTAGGTCATCTTCTATTCCACCTTTATATCAAGGGGGTTTGATGGGTCATTTGATCCAAGTGGTTTGTCCTTTAATATAATGTTTGTATAGGGTAGTATCTCGTATGAGACACCCCATTTAGTTTAATAATTATGTTAGTAATTTATTTTGGTAAACTAGGTGTTAGTATTTAATAAATGTTAGTGTTATTAAATAATTAAATATGTTAGTAAATAAGACAGTTATCAAAACAGGTTAAACTCATAAGTTGGTTGGGTCCCGTACACAACCATCTCCCTGTGAAAAAAAATTATAATTTTGGGAGCATTGTAAATGCATGTAGCGGAGATATTATATTTTAAATTTGAATAAAATTTTGTCAGTGTAATTCTTCAATTTACCCATGTGGTTGTCCCAATTATGCACATGTAGATCAAAGTTCCAATGAAGGACATTCATTTTGTTTATGATGCTTAGTTTGTGCGAACACATTCATTTTTGAGAAGCAGACTCAAAAAACCAATTAAATAATTCAATACATGGAACTATTCCTTTTATTCATCTTGAAGGAAATCAGGAAAAGAATACAAGTTTCAATCACAAGTTTTAAATTCAAATTTAGGTAGCATAACGCGTCATCGATATCAAGAAGAGACAAAAATGACAATACCATATTCAATCATAATCTTTAGTGAATAGAGTCATTTTGCCCTTAAAGGTTGGAATGGTCTACCCCTAGAGCTCCCCAATCATTCCATGGCATTTCAACTTCACATAGTTACAAATAGCCAAGAGGAAGTCCAAAAGTCATTAAAAATGGCAATGGCTACCTACATGTAGACCTAATTGGAGCTTTTTCAACATTCCTATTTCAATGTAAAATTCACTCTTATGAAGGCAAACCAGGGTGGGCTTTTTAAAGAAGTTTGAACATTTTAGAAAAAATCCTATACCTATTTGACACTTACATCTCCACTTACAACTGCAAACTATGCATAAAACTGATCAAGACCCAATCGGGATTCATTCCCTACTCATTACAATGAGTGCTAAACTTCAAATACCTCTGACCTAGTCGAGTTCAAAACTTTGGATAAAATGGTGGGGTTTTCCAAGGCTTTATATTGTTTTGCCTAAGATTTTGATCTCACATACAACTATTGAATGTGCTTGAGAATCACCATAGTCCTAACCAAGGATAAAACTTGATTAACATTTCCATGCTCCACTTGAACTCCAAGGGACCTAACTGAAAGATAAACTCTGATTACCACTATAGGCTATACCAAAGATTACCCACATACCTATGTGGTCCTTGAGCCCCATATGACAAAGAGATGTTGTCACATTAACACCATAGTTCCAATTAGCTTTGGAGATTTGGTTAACACTAAGTATCAAAAATGATTCTATTGAGTTCTAGTTGGACAATAAAACCCAATTAGCATAGAAGTGCCTAACCACGACTCCATAAAGACCGAATCGATGATGGAAATGTCGATTAACACTAGCCATAACATTTGAAAATTTGAAAATAACTAATCCATAAATAGAAGTTCAATTACCATTGAACTTTGCATGGATGCCACAAAGACCTAATCAATATAATGAAACCCGATTACCATTACACTTCAAAAAAAATTGCATTCCAGTTTTGATCATGCTTTTAAGTCTGCTTAGTAAAGGAAAGTTCAACCATGTTCAACAAAGAATAAATCAAGAGATATAAGCCCAATTATAACTATAGCAAATAACAAATGTATTCAAGATAAAACCTAGACCAAATTAGGGTTTAATCTAACCCAAATTTGAATGGCCCAAGTCAGGAACCAAGATAACAACCTATAAAAACAAACATCAAACGAAATGCAAATCAAAACAATGGGAAAACAAACACTTTGTTTTTGGATGACACAAGATAGCTTGTCCACCATGGATGTTCCTAAATCAAACACCCACGGTAAAATAAAAGGCCCATGATCTCCCTCTCATGAGCCTACAATGAGCTGATCTATAGTTTTATCATGTTTGAAAACTTTGGATGCATTCATCCAAGTTGCATCTTTAGCTGATATATCATTCCACTTGACTAGGTATTCATAGTACTCTCAGCCTCGTGTATTCTTTCCAATTCGAATATCTAGAATGGCTTCCATCTCTTCTTTAGTTGCTCATGGAAACTACTACTTCCAATCCTCAATTGAAAAATCTATGTTCACTTGTTTTCCCTTCAACACATGGGTATAAATCAGCGACATTGAAGATAGGTGAAATATCTACTCCATCTGACAATGCAGTCTCATACCTATTACGTGAGAACTTCCTCAAAATCTTGCAAGGCCCAATCTTTTTCCACTTAAGTTTTTTATACTCACCTTTGGTAAATTCCTCCTTGCACAAATGTGTCAAAACCAAGTGTCCATAATCAAAATTCACTTCTCTCCTTCGCATATTAACATGTTGATTTTATTTTCCAAGGCTCTCTACAAGTCTTCTATTGAATTATTGATGCACATCATGCATATCATGAGTGTAGTCTTCACCTTTTGCGCTTCTTATACTCATCTCAGTTGTGCTCCTTAGTTCACATGCACCTCTAAGAATGATCCCATACATTATTTGAAAAGAACTCAATCCTATACTCTAGTTGATTGAATCATTATAAGCAAATTCATCTTGTGCCAACGTCAAGCCCCACTATTTGGGCTTGTCACCAACCAAGCATATCAAAATATTACCAATACTCCAATTCACCACTTCTGTTTGTCTATCTATTTGAGTGTGATAGGATAAAATGATGTCTAATCTGGGGCCCAACTTATTCCATAGAGTCCTCCAAAAGTGTCCAAAAAACTTTGTATTTATGTCTAATACAATACTCTGAGGTAATCCATGCAATCTAACATTTATTGAAATAACAAATTTGTAATGAGTGTGGCATTACTAGTCTTCCTACAGGATACAAAATGAGCCATATTCAAAAATATATCCACAGCAACAAATTTGGAATCATTTCCTCATTTTTTTCTTGGCAAACTAAGAACAAAATCCATGCTCAACACATCCCATGGTCTATCTATAATGGGCAATGGATGATACAAACTAGCATTCTAAATCTTGCCTTTTACATGTTGGTAAACTATGCATTGTTGCATAAAAAATTTCTCATCTCTACCCATTTGTGGTGAATAATATTTTTCATTTTGTTGAGCCAAAGTCTTGTCATATCCAAAATGACCAGCAAGTCCTATGTTATGCTTCTCCTTCAACAAGTTATCTCTCATGGAACCTTGTGGTATAAACAACTTATATCCTTTGAACAACAGTCCATCTTGTATCATTTAATCTAACCATAGATTTTTGTTTGCATCCATTGGATTCCTACATGTTGTTCATGTATCTCAAACATACAAGACTTCCTCCTACAACTCCTTCATGTATTCAAATCCAATGACCTCCACTTATAGCTCATTCACTACAAGAGCTCACCTACTCAAGGCATCTACTATCATATTATACTTTCCACTCTAAGTTTCAACACAAAATAATAGGTCTAAATAAATTTTACCCATTTCATATGTTGATTTATCTTATCTTGGTTGTTTATGAATTGCAAAGCATGATTTTTCGTATACAAAATGAGCTTCTTCAACAACAAGTAATGTCACAACTTCTTAAGAGCTTGCACCATTGCATATAATTATTGATCATGGACCGAATACTTTCTCTTATCATCATTAAAATTCTCATTGAAATAGGCAATAGGCTTATGCTCCTAACTCAACCCAACTTCTATGATTGTTCTACTTGCATCACAATTAACCTAAAACACTTTGTCAAAATTCAATAAGGTTAACACTGGTTGTTTCATCACTTTTATCTTCCAAAACTGAAATCTACTCTTTGCTTCAATAGTCCACTAAAATTTGTTCTTTTCTCCCTTCATTGTCTCCGTGATGGGTGCACGTATGTCGCTAATGATTCTAATAAAATCTTTGTAGAAACTCACCAACCCATGGAAAATCCTTGATTCAAACATAGTTTTTGGTAAAAGCCAATCCACAATTGACCTTATCTTTTCAAGGTCTATCTTCAACCCATATCTTGAGATTACAAATCCCAAATTTACCACAACTCCTATTGCATGAAGTTTCACTTCTTCAAATTCACTAGCAATTGTTAATCCTTCAATGTATCCAAAACCAACTTCAAATGTTCCAAATGCTCCTCCTTCGAATGACTGAAAATCAGAATGTCATCCAAATATACTATCACAAACTTATTCATGAAATTCTTCAAAAATTCATTCAAGAGATTCATGAATGTACTTGGAGTATTTGACAAATTGAATGGCATGACTAGCCACTCGTACAACCCATCATTCATCTTTAATGAGGTCTTTCATTCATCACATTCTCTTATGTGGATTTGATGATACTCACTCTTCAAAACTATCTTAGTGAAGTACCTTGCACCCCTCAAGTAGTCCATTAAATTATCCATTCTTAGTAATGAAAACCTATACTTAATGGTGATCTTATTTATTACACGTGAATCTGTACACACTATCTAATCCCCACCTTTCTTCGATGTCAACATAGCTAGAATTGCACACGGGATCAAAATTTCATGGATTAAACGCTTCCTCAATAGCTCCTCCACCTGCTTCTTTATCTCTTCATTGCCCATTGGAGTCACCCTATAGGCGGATTTGTTAAACAAACTCACTCAACACTAAGTCCATATTATGCCTAATGATCCTTACAAGTGGTAGTCCATCTGAAAAATCACTTGTCACAATATCAACATATTCTAAATTTCATCAGAAAAATCACTTACTATAGCGGTTGTCACAACTTACACATGTTTATCAATTAATGCAAAATAGTTCTTCCTCCTTAGCCACTTTCAAAAACTCTTTACCGGATACTAAATTTAATTTAGAACTATTGTCCACCTCATCTCCTTTATCCTTCATTGGACTCAATGTGAATCTCTTGCCATCTTTCATAATATTTTAGGTGTTTTCCTCCCTGTTATGTAGAAATCTCCTATCAAACTTCCATGGCCTTCCCAACATCACATGACACGCATAAATGGATATCACACATAACTTCATCCTTGTATGAACTAATGTGAAAATTCACCATACACTACTAATTCACTAGCATGCCCCTTAAACAACCAATAAACCTTGTATGGTGTAGGATGTGTCAAATGTTTCAGCCCAAGTTTTTATACCATTTATTGAGAAACCAAGTTATTCATGTTACCACTATCTATCATAACTCTACAATGCTTACCTCTAGACTTGAAAACAATACGGAATAAACTCTTTCATTGTGTCGGTTTGTTCACCTCCTTGGCTGATTTGACAACACTATTTTCATCAATAGATCCTCTCCTTGTTATGGCTCTTTGTATGATGAGGAGACCCAATTTTCTCCTCATCTCCAAAATCTGTATGAGCTTTCCCTTCAACTCTCTTACCATTATTGCGAGGGTTTTCTAGACAATATTGCTCTTATGACCAGCATACTTGTTACACCCAAAATACTTACCACTAAAACCTCCACCTCATCCATAGAAGCCTCTTCCTCTAGAATATTATCCTCCTCTCTGCCCTGAATTCTAATTTTGTGAACTGCTCACCTCTCCACGATTATTTCATTGACCTCTTCCACTGTTGTTTTTTCCTCCTCCTCTCGAAGACCTTAATATACCTCTATAGTTCTCTTGATTCTTCCTTGTCAGTTTCTCCTTCATCTTTAACACACATTGATAGGCTTCCTCTAAGGTTGTCAGGTTCAACAAATTGATTTCATCTTGTATGGAAAAACATAATCCATTCATATACCTTGCCACATTTTCTATATCTTCCTCAGAATGTCCAACTTGTATTATGAGTCTATAAAATTCCTCAGTGTATTCTTTAACACTTGTCTCCTTTTTCCTCACAATTTTCATCTTTCTAAACAAGCTCAACTGATAGTCCAAGGGTAAAACTTTTGCCTTCAATTTCACTACCATTTGATCCCATGATCTTATTTTCTCTTTATTCTTTCTTCATGTATCAGCCTGCATGTTATCCAACCATAAGGAGGTGTGACCCCACCATAAGGAGGCATGACCCTTCAATTTTATGCATGTGAATTTCACCTTATTGTGTTCCTCCATAGACTCATAATCAAAATATTTTTCCATTTTATCTATCCAATCCATGAGTTCTTCGGGATTCAAATTACCGTTATAACAATGTGTATCTAATTTTGACTTACTACCAAGCCTCACCACAACTCTGAAAAATATCATCTCAGCTTCATTTTCCATATCTTCTAACCCAAGCTCTTTAGCTTCTTCTTCTTCTTCATCATCCTCACTCAAGTCACCACAATAAGCCACTCTCCTTTGAGCCTATTCCATTGCATCCTACTTTGCTTGCATAACTCTCATCATCTTAGTCAAATCTAAAACTCGAGGTCTTCTTAGTTTTTTCCCTCTCCAAAGAACATTTTTGTGGTGTGCTATCTCTCCCACAATGAAAATTTCTCTTTCACAGCGTGCCAATAGACTCTCCCTGATTCTTTTCTATGGACACCCTCCCATTAAGGAAAACATAGCTCTGATACAAATAGGTGCACATGCAAACCAAGGTTTCAATTAATGACAGTTGTTTCATTTACGATGCTTAGTTTGGGAAAACATATTCATTCTTAATAACTAAACTCAGAAAACAATTGCATAATTCAATACATGAAACCAACTTTTTTATTCATCTTGAAGGAAATCATGAAAATAATACATCAAGCTTCAATGACAAGTTTTGAATGCAAATTTTGATAGCATAACGCTTCATCTATAACAATACCAGATCAATTCAAGAACCCCCCAAAACTAGATCCATTTTGTCCTTATAGATGGGAATGGTCTGACTCCAAAGCTCCCCAATCGTTGCATGGCATTTCAGCTTCACACGGTTATAAATGGCCAAGAGGAAAACCAAGAGTCATAAAAAAATGGCAATGTATACCTACAAGTAGACCTAATTGTATATTTCCCAACAATACTCTTTCAATGTAAAATGCACTTTTATGAATGCAGACCTGGGCAGGCTTTGATAGGAATTTTGAACGTTTAAAAAAAAAAATCCAGACCTATTCTCCACTTACATTGCGTGAAAATGATCAAGACCCAATCAAGCTTCATCCCCTGCTCAATACATTGAGTGACAAACTTCAAATACCTCTGACCTAGTCGGGTTCAAAACTTTGCATACAATGGCAGGTTATTCCAAGGCTCCATATTGATTTGCTCGAGCTTTTGATCCTGCATACAACTATTGAATGTGTTCGAGAATTGCCATAGTCCTAACCAGGGATGAAAACCTGATTACAATGTCAGGCTCCGCTTGAACTCCGAGGGACCTAATCAGAAGATGAAGAACTCTGATTACCACTTTAGGCTATACCAAAGATTACCTGTAGACATGTGCGGGCCTTGAACCCCACATACAAAAGAAATGTTGCTGCATGAACACCACAGTTCTAATCGAATTTGGATTTTAGGTTAAGACTAAGTATCAAAAAGGATTCTACCAAGTTCTAATCAGACAATAAAACCTGATTATCATATAAGTGCTAACAATCACTTACCAAACACAAAATCAGTGATGGAAGTGTTGATTAGCACTAGCCATAACATTTAAAATTTTGATAAGACCTTGTCGGTAAATATAATCCTGATTACGATATGAACTTGGCACGGATGCCACAAATACCTAATCGGTATAATGAAACCCAATTAGCATTACACTTTAACAATTTTCTCATGCTAGTTCTGATCAAACTTTTAAGTTTGCTTAGCAAATGGAATCCCAACCATGTTCAATAAAGGCCAAATCAGGAGTTAGAGGCCCGATTACAACTATATCAAAGAATTAATTTCTCTAAACAAAACTTAGACCAAATTAGGGATTGGTTTAGCCCATTTTTTAATGGCCCAAGATGGTAACCAAGAGAAAAACCTACAACCGCAGATACCAAATGAAAGGGAAGCAAAACAATAGAAAAACTAACACTCGCTTTTTGGTTGATGCATGATAGCATGTTCACCATGGATGCTACTCCATCACCCAATAAAGCACTAATACACAAAGTCATCCCAAAAAGAGGGGGGAAATACTCAATGGTGCTGAGGAATCATAAGGAGACTAAGGCAAACTTAAAAAGAATGTTTAAAATGTGATATAAAAAACTCAAATATGATACCTAATATTTTCAGATGAAACAAAGGTTGATTTTACAATGATCATAAGAGATTAAAAAAAAAGATATAAAATGTTGAAAAAGCAAAGTGTATTAAAAATGGAAGAACATGACAGAAGCAAGATATATATAACAAACATCACATATGTTAAAAATAATAATAAAATGAAATCCACCCATATGAAAAGGTGAAAAATAATATGATATAACTCAATTGTGTGCTCAAAAATGGCATGAGAGATCTCGACATACATCATTTACAAAATCTGATAAGTCATGTTGTAGTTGGTATCTGTCTCTAATCATGGTCTCCTTTATTCTCTCTGAGATTCATGCTAGGACTACCTGGCATATGAGATCAATGGATAAAGTAGGAACATTAGAAGAAGGAGGAGGTCATGGGACCTCTTGGGAAGAATAATAAAGGTGAGGAAGCTACATCCTTAGCTCACAAACATTATTTGATTTACTAGGTAGCTTTGGTTGTGGGGAAGGTTGTGCCTTTGTCCTAGGTGAACCGTGTTAGTGTTTCTGTGAAGGTTGATGTGAGGGCCTTGTAAAGTATTGGAAATTTTGCTAGATATCTATACACCTATCAGTATGGTGTGTAGAGAACTAATGCCAAAGACAATACACAACCCATTATTTTGGGATATAATTGGGTGTAATCTTTTGTATCGGCATGTTTGAAATACTGGGAGATTGACCTACTGCAAAGTGAAGAGCATCAAGATATTGCTAAAGAGGTAGAAAAAAAATGAATAATGCATGTTCATCCCATGGAAATTACAAATGCATCTAGGAGACGCAGACTGAGGTGGTCGACTATCTATGGTGGGCACTGAGCCTTATGGCTTCTGTTAAGCTAGAAATCATTGGTATGCTCGACAATCTTTGGCCCAATGACTAACTACCTTATGAAATTAGATGTATGATTCATATTTTTGGGTGTGTGTGTGGGTTACCACATATAACCTAGGTGGAGAATCATAGTGGGGTCTATTTGGAACTTCAACAAATAAGTCATCGTTATCGAAACACATAGTGGCATACTCTGGAACTTGATTTTGCTTCAAGTATTAATCGTATACTCTACAATGATGTTGAGAGTGACCATAGACTCTATGAAAATAAAAAAAATGTGTTTCTACTTCTTTAGGAGTCAACCTCTATGTGGACCAAATCAGTGTGGCCAATGTCATTGGAAGAAGTGTACTCGAAGTATCGGAGAACCTGAAAAATTGATATAATCTAGTCATGACATGATCATTGAGCATGATTTAAAGAGGCTCATAAGTAACAAGAGTGGTCTGCACAATATAAGTTTGAATTTGCTCCATATTGGACCTGTGCATATCAACTGAAGGAGGCATAATGTGAGGTAACTCGAAAGGAAGGCCACCTAATTTAATTAAGTTAATAATTTTGAAGGGAAGAATGATAATGAAGGACCTCCACATCTTTAGTTTGGGCATAGTTGACTAATTATGGGTCATCGAGGGAATATCATGGATCATTGTAATATAGGGTAGTAATATTGATATCAATAGCTTCAAACACTATGTCACTATAGGAAGATTAAGAAGCAGGCTTCTTGGAATGACCATAGAAGCAAAAAAGGTATTAGTTAGCTTCTTACAAAAATAAGGTTGCAAAGAAGGAGGAACTAAGCTATGATACTAGAAGTAAGTTCAAGGTTTTGATCTTTAGGTTGATCTTAGTGGTCTCATCATCATCGTAATCTCATAGGTTAGGTGGGATATTGCCCACAAGTTCAGTATGTCCATTGTAACCCCAACTATAATTAACGAGATAGTTAAAGCATTGGTACTCTTATAAAGGAATGGTAAGCAAAGGTTCAAGGGTAGGTATTTTAAACATGCCACATTCTTAGAATTTTTCAAAATTTTAAGGGTCGATATACCTTGAATCTTGAATATAGCACACTTATGAATAAATTTGACACACTATCATGTAGAGGAATCCATTTCCCTCATGCGATGAGCCCAGGGATGACCAAGTAAGATTATATATGATAACATAAAGTAAATATCATAACTTTAACTCTTATTATGATGTGTGGGACTATGATAAGATGAAAATGCATCCAAGGGGAAGAATTTAAATTTTATCATACCATTGGCACATGTTTTGGGTAGACTTAAGATTACATTCAAAGTATCCAAGGGTTTTGATGAATTTGAGGAAGCCAACATAGCTTGTAGACCTTTCATATATCAAGGCACACTTGACTTTAATGTCACTAATTTGGACACTAAATACAAAAAGAGGATCATCTGTACAGAGTAATATTTCATTGGGGATCATAGATGTAATTGAAAACTTTAGTGAGAGAGATGTATCCATAGTATTACCAACTTGGACGAAAATTCATTCACATTGTTGTGAAATAATATCCTCAAAATCAAGTAAGGTAGTTTATTTCCCCATAGGTGGTGGTTGAGGAATGTTCATTTAAAATAAAATCTACATCAATCAATTATGATTATGCATGAAACTCCTCATCATCTCAAGAAACATAATTTGGGAAGGGAACTTAGAAAGTCTTATTCTATGGGGTTTCATTCATCAAATCCTACATGACTTGGGAAGGACTACAAAAGAGGTATTGAATTATGAATTAGATCAACTATGAAAGGATTTGATCCAGACTAAAACTAAGAAGGAATTAGATTGTGTGGTCTTGGCCTAGCCAATACAGTTGGGATAGGTTGAACTAATAGTATTGGTCTGGGTGATGATATTAGTTACATAAAAACATCAGAATCAGACTATATTGGCTAGGTCAGTTTATGTAACATCATAATGAGAGACATGAATAGATTATATTAGCCAAGTTGGTATAGTAAAAATAAAATTAATTGGTGAAACAAACTATGTATGTATGGGTTAGGATTAGCCTAAAACTATCATATCTCTAAAGATATCAAACTCGGAGAAGGTTAATCAAAGAGAGCTCATAAAACTTAATGTTCATACAATGACCAATGGATCTATAGAATGATAAAGAGGGGTACCTATATCACCAATATCAAAGTAAAGGGGTCCAAAGCCTTTAGTCCTATGACATAATGAGATATCTCTAACAAGACCTCTACGTAAGTAATCTATATTGAAAATAAGTAATGCAATTACTTGTGCAAGCAAAGTAAACAAAATGGGAAGGGTTGGAATGATCGAAATGGGTAAGGTGCCATGGTTGAAAAATGGGGGTCTAAGAAACCTAAAGTGTAAATTGACAAGCCTAAGCAATCCTATAGCCACACTACGTATAAGTGTAGATATAACTTAGATAAGAAAACACACACATTCATTCACTAAGCAACAAACATCTATCTACTAAATGAAATAAAGGAAAGAGCATAAGGATAGAAATACTTACCTTGATGCGGACCTATCAAGCCTAAATCTCCCCCTTGGCCAATGGTGTTTTGTAATAGATTGTTGTGGTTGTGAATACCTCAAATGGTTGGTGGAAGACCTAAGAATAATCCTAATGATTTCTCCTATTCGATCTTTAAGACATTCACAAGAAAAGATTCCTTTAAGACAATATTCTACCTATGACTCCTCTAAATGTGATTTAGGGCAAAAGTGTGAGTGAAATCAAAGCAAATGAGTGTGATATGATATTATTAGAATGAATTATGACTTGTATATATAGTGATAAAATACCAAACCTATCCTAAAGGCTAAGTTGATATCATCAACCAATTTTGATGCAATTAATAGGAGTATACTGACATTGAAATGTGTTAGCTAGGTTGAAATAATATGAATGTCAAAATACAAGTGCAAAATGACATTGACCAAGTTAATATTGTATGGTAAGGGAAAAGGTGAAAAATAAATGGTATCGTTCTGGGTCGATGTCATAGGAAATGAGTAAACTGACACGATAGAGTGAGGTAGGATTGAAAGAAGTAGGTAACAATTAAAATCTAAGGAAGTTGAACTATAAATAGGAATGATATGATTATAACATAGATAAAAACATATCTTATGATTAAACAAAGGCCTATCCACCCATTTGCTTATGCACCCTCTAAGGCGTACACTCGAGGACATTGAAACTCGGCATGTTGCTACAAAGAAAGCATCACTAAATGATAAAGTGAAAAATATTATGTGTATACATATGCCCCACCCAAAGCTCATCATGTGTCGCAATGGTGTAACATGGGATGGTGCTTCAGGAATGAACATAGCAACACAATAACTTAGTTAAATGAAGTTTAGAAATAATTGAAAGTAAATGAAAAAAATAAAATGTAAATACGTATCTTCACTTACCTTGTAGAAGAATGATGTATGTGTAACATTGTTTAACCCTAAAATTGGAAGTAGAGGTTATCTAGGGTTAAGAAGATTAGATAAGCTTTTACATAAGGGTTGTAAACTAACCTAATGAGCAAGACAATTAATAGAAAACTTAGAAAAATAATATTTTTAATTTATACAATTGAGATTGATAAAAATAGTAAAGTGCAACTATTGATAGATATTATAATAAATTAGAAACAATGATATTTAGTTCGTTTATTGTGCACATGCAGTTCTGAACAAGAACATGGTTTAAGTGGACTGGATGATGATCTTAGAACCATCATCAAATTATGGATTTTTTTTATAACTTCAGACTCTTATGTTGAATATGGATAGTTATGTCGATATAGGTGTCTGAAATTACCACAACTATCATGTATATTATATTAACTAGATCTAGATGTGATCAACTAGATCCTTCTAGTTTTTATGTCACCTTTATTCAAATGTTTTTAGATCATGCACATAGGTTATCACTATTTTTCAAATGATCAAACCCTAGCTCTTTACCATTGGAGTGGATGTAAAAAAATGAGTTAGTGGGATCACAGTGTCGAGTTAATTCTAAATGCCCCTTTATCAGTGGGTACTTCTTATATATCCATTACTTTGAAGAGGGTCTTAGACTAATGAAGTTATCCCCTAAGTGTTGGCTTGTGTGTGCACAAGGGTAAAATGTGTGATAATAAAATACATGTAATGACCTATCTTATAACTTGACAAATATGGCTCATGGGCTACTCTTTAATGTCCCTTTTCTAGCTCGGTTTGGAGGACTTACTATTTATAATAAGTCACCTTGCCAGGTTACTATTTTTAGACTGCCACCTGATCACATGGGGAATTGACAGAGTTAACTCCTACTTTAGATGGCTTCTCAAACGGATAATTATTCTAGGAGTTATTAATTTTTAAAGTGACTAAGGATTTATTTATATATATTTAAATGTTATTATAAAGTTATAATGTAACTTTATAATAATAAAGTCACTTTAATTTAATAAATTGCGTTAAGTGAAAATTTAAAAGTGGGAATATATCTTTTATCCCACATTGGCCAAGAAAGTGTTTGAGCTCTCACAAGAAAAGAATAAAAGGGGACTTAAGAGCTCATTTTCAAACATCCAGTTGAAGAATATTATTTGGTTGATTTTTATTGTGAAGCCTAGGGCTACTATAGTTTCTTCATTCATTCATTGAGACTGAAAGCTCTCTTTGATTGGCATAACTGAGGAAGCGAAATATCTTCTGAAGGGTTGCAGCTATTGGAAGAGATATTTCAGTCTTCTCACCACTTCAAATTTAGTGGCCAAGGGCCAAATTTGTGGAGATTCTATTGGAGAATAATTGTTGATTGTGGTTCATCATTTCATCATCTTTAAGAGTGATTTTGGAAAGATGCTATATTCTGATATTTTATGACAATCCCTATTGGGAACCATGATTTTTATTATGGAAGGCGGATTTGGAATCGATTCCTTCATGGGGCTTGAGCATTCCATTCTAGATACTTAGACAATGATGTTTGATGCATGTGAGAGGGTCTAAAGGCTGCATATAATTTATTATCATAAGTTCAGATCAAAATTTGGGGTGGCTACCATAGAGGTACGATTTGGCTTCAAGAGATATCCATTGCATGGGTTTTGGCAACCATCTCTTCATCGATTTGGGGGGCTTCATAATCCAGGTTATTTGAGGTCATTGCATTATATTGTAAAGTTAGTTTCTGATCATAATATCATTCTATCAGGATATTAAGGCACTGCCATAAGTTAGTTGCATTGTGTTGCCAAGAGTCTTGGCCAACATTGTAGTGGGATTAGTTCATCAATAAAGGAATGATAAGTTGCATGTCACATACTTGTTATATTTATTACAATCCTCATTTCAGTCTGATAGTTTGCATGCCATATGTTTGCCTAAATGCCTCTTGGTTGTAAGTGACTATTTTGCATAAAAGATTTACTTGTGTCTTTATTATACCTTAATTTGGGAATTGAATAGATGCAAGTCGACTATTTGCATTAATGCCTAGTTGTTGTAGGTGCATATTGGCTATCTGAGGATGCATGAAAAGTGTTTGTCTTAATGTCAACTAGCTATACTAGTTAAAGACAATCACTTATATGTATGCCAAAGGACTAAAATAGCTAGTATATCATTTCTATAACAACCTTGCATTGTTAAAAACATTAAATAACATCATTAGTAGCCTATGAACTCAAAGAAGACAAATCAAAAAATTCATATCAGTCATAGACAGTTGCAAGACAAGTGTCTGACAAAATTCATGAGTGGTCAGAACTAAAAATTAAAGGCCATAATTACAAGGGACTTCACAGTGGTATCAGAGCCCTGATCCTACCATCTTGGAGGGTTAAAATATCACATGAGAGGTCATTATAGGTACTATACCCATAGAAGAGCATAATAAGAAGGGAATTGGCAAGAAGAAAATCCATTTACAGAGGTACCTTTGGCTGAAATGGGTGACAAAGCATACGTGGGTCCACACAGAGATGAGAGAAGAGATAATGATCAAGATGATGTTAGGGAGGTGAAAGAGACTCTGAGAGATTTATGAGATGGCTAACAATAAGTGGTTCTGGTAATACAACATCTGACAGTATCTCTACAATAGTTGAATACACCTAGGAGACAACCCCAGGATCCTGAGGATGATAGGAGTGTAGCTGGGTCATAGAGAGTGCAGAGAGCCCTTCACAAACAATAGATAGGCCTACTTGACCCACCTTCTTGAGGGAACCATAGGATGATGAGAATGTTGAAGATATTTAGAATCTAGCTTATGTTGATGCAATCATGGTATCTAATGATGATTGGGAATTATTGACTCCACAAGTGCATGAACGGATGCATTTTGATAGATTTGTGACTTTGAGGATTGAGTACTATAGGTCTAGACTGGGTTATAGGCCATAGAATCAAAATAAAGACTTGAAGCATGCCACTAGTAAAATCACACTACCTTATTTTGATGGTAGTGGCAATGTAATAGCTCAATCATGGATCCATAAGCTAGACACTTTCTTATCACTTCGACCCATGTCAGAAGAAAAAGCCATTAAATATGCCATATTGCATTTATAGGGAGTAACCCATGATTGGTGGTACCATGGGATGGTGACACTACAACATGATTTCATCACATATTACCAAGAGTTTATGGATAGGTTGGTTGGTCACTTCGATAAGAAGGATCTAGAAGTGTATTTCATGGACTTGGCATAGCTTAAGAAGATGGGTAGCCCAAAGACTTATATCAATGATTTTCAGAGGCTCTCCATGATGGTGACAAACATTTTAGAGAGGAAGTTAGTTGTGCTCTTCATAGAGGGCTTACTGGAACCATTACATGGGTGGATTAAGGCTTTTGATCCTCCTTCACTTCTGGAGGTGATGAAAAAGGCCAGGAGTATGGAATTTGTAGCCTCAAAGAGCAAGAGTTCATATAAATATTCCCCTTCTACCAACAATGAGAGCCCTTAATCACGTGCTGATAAAAAGAAGAAATCAAAATCCATGATTGATGAGGAGACACGAGAAGAGTTGAGAAAGAAGAAATTGTGCTATTGGTGCAAGGAACCTAACAACATGGATCATAATTTTGCCTTGAGACCTAAGGGTAAAGAAAATTGTGTCATGTGGGTATATTATGAGGATTCAGATTTAGAGTCACCAGCTTTAGGAGATCATCAGGACATGAGGGCAGCTACAGAGCTTGGTGATTCAGCTTCATTGGCATTTTTTGCTAATGTACAGGATGAGGCTACTTTTAGATTCAGAGGATCAGTTGGGAGACATCGTTGTTATGCCATGCTTGATATGGGATCAACACATAACTTTATTGATGAGGGGTTTATGACTAGATGTAGAATTCAAACTGAGGATTTTGACGGATTCAGAGTCTGAGTTGCTGATGGATACATCCTTCCATGCACCAAATGGGTTAAAAATCTCATCCTGTTGATGAGTGGTTATGAGTTACAATCAGATTTCTATGTGGTCAACATGGGTGTGATGGACATAGTGTTGGGAATGAAATAGATCTAGGACTTAGGAGTATTTACCTCGATGTACCTAAGATGGAAATGAAATTTGAGGTGAATGGCAAGAAATATTAGTTGAGGGGAATCACAAAAGGGAGCTTGCATTCTATCTCTTTTTGTGGGAGCATAAATGAGAAGAGGGAGAAGGAGGTGGTTTAGGAGGAATGTAAGATGACCTTCAATCCCTTGTTCGAGGTTGATGCCACACGGTCTTATGACAATATGATTTTTGAGACTGATGTTGATCCCTCACTCAATTTTTGTTCTAAGTTGAGCATTGATAATAACATTTATGATCTTTTCAGTGAATCGAGATTAAAAATAGGACTCGTGAAGGAGATTTCAGATGTGTTCATGGTAAGGAGTGCATACAACTTCACTTTTGATCCTCATGTATAGGACTTATTTTAGATACATAGTTCAGTGGTGCATATGTTGGATAGTTTGGATGATAGCTTACCGTGCATAGAGATTGGAAGCAAGTATAATCAGTATTTTGAGTTGCTTCCTTTTGAGACTCATATTCCTATGGCACTTGATGGTGAGGTTGAATTGATTCAACAGGTTTAGTTAGTTGTGTTGATGGTGTTACAGGAGTTAATTGGTGTTGACACAGACATTATACCAATCTTTCGTTGGGATCCTAGTGGGGAAAGGTTTTGTTGCAGCTGAAATTGCTTGGGGACAAGTAATTTTAGGGAGGGAAGATTGTAATGTCCCCTTTCTAGCTCAGTTTGGAGGACTTACTATTTATAGTAACTCACCTTGCCAGGTTACTATTTTCAGACTACCACCTGATCACATGGGGAATTGATAGAGTTAACTCCTGCTTTAGACAGTTCTTCAAACAGACAATTATTCCAAGAGTTATTAATTTTTAAAGTGACTAAGGATTTATTTAAATATATTTAAATGTTATTATAAATTTATAATGTAACTTTATAATAATAAAGTCACTTTAATTTTATAAAGTGGGTTAAGTGAAAATTAAAACCTGGGAATATATCTTTTATCCCACATTGGCCAATAAAGTGTTTGAGCTCTCACAAGAAAAGAATAAAAGGGGACTTAAGAGCTCATTTTCAGACATCCAGCTGAAGAATATTGTTTGATTGATTTTTATTGTGGAGCCTAGGGCTACTGTAGTTTCTTCATTCGATCATTGAGACTAAAAGTTCTCTTTGATTTGTCAGGAACCTAGAACAATAAACATGCTCCGATGCCTACTTAGTTAGGATCTTGCTCCCTCAATAAGAGCACAAATATGATTACTATGTATAAGCAACTAATCACGGAATTTACCCAGAAATATAAAGTAACTAGAAATATGAAACAACACAGGAATTGAGAGACAATACACAATTGTATTAATAATCACTCAGAAGAATATACAATAAAGAAGATGCCACTTCTTCTTCCACCTCAAAGGCTCGCCACACCTCAAGACCTTCTTCCCTCTCTCTCTTGGTCACAACAATCAACTTCAATACAGAATTGATGTTCACCTCTCCAACTAGTCAGTAACACGCTGCCAGTATGTCAAGTACACAACCGTACTCCAAGTAGATCTCCTGCTCTCTGCTGCTACCTGCAAATCACAAGACCATACTCACCATGTAGATGTCTCTCTACACCCCTGAAGAACCCTTGTCCTTGCCTCACCAAGTCCTTATGATTCTTCAACCAGTACTCTGGTGGATCTTCTCCAAGAACTTGCACAACCTGCAACTCTCTCTGATCATACACTCTCAGTACCCCTATTGGTAACTAGGAGGAACACACCATGGCTCTCTTCTCTCAGAAGGAGCTTATTTCTGCTCTCTTACTCTCTAGCACAAGTTTACAATACAGCCCATGAGTCCATATATAGATCTCATGCTTACAATAATTAGACTATCATAATTACAATAATTAGACGCGTAACTCAAGACTAAGACTAGCCTTTGACATGCAAACAAACAGTCCAAAAATAGACTCTCTGAGATCAACATACAAACTGCTTGTTCACACACAGGCTGTCGACGCCGGCACCTCCATGACCGATGTCGATCGACTGGTAACCGATGCCAGTTGGTTCTTCGCTGCTATTTGACTAACGTCGGTTGATCAGACCGACGCCGATTGCCCTGCAATTGACTCTGCAACTCTGCATCCTCTGTAACTTCTCCTGTTTGCATCCTGGTGAAGCTTTTAGCTCCACAACCTAACAATCTCCCACTTGGAGATAAACAGCTGCACCTATACCTATACGCTGTCTAAATTATTCCCTAGCTTGTATCCCTCTTCAAGATCAATCCTAAAGACTAACCACCACACATCCTGTGATGCTACGCCTGTCATTCAAGTAGCCTGCCATATCTGAACCTACATATCCATGTAGTGAAGACCTTGACCCTGCATAACAAGAATCCCTACTGCTGATCCCTCTCAGATACCTAAGAATCCACTGAACTGCCCTCCAGTACTCCTTCCCTGAATTGGCTCCATACTTTCTGACAACCCCCACTACTTGGGAAAACTCAGGTCTACACTACACCTCATGTGATTTCAAACCCTGTTTCAAGCTAAGCTTGAATTGTCCATCCCTTGGTCTGCTTTCTGATTCTGCATCCTGCATCATGAACCCTGCCAACACCGTCTTCACATCAGCTCCCACTGGAGATAAAATCTCCATGTCTCTTATTCCAAAGAATTTTGCTGCTCTAAATTCTTCATGACATACCTCTGAACTAACCTTACCCTTAGCTCAGCAAATCCCTGTATGTACAAACCTGCTAGCAAATCACCCACATACAGTAACAAGATAATGTTGTGACCATCATCTACCTGGTAAGATAAACACAATAGTTACACTGACATTGATTGAAGCCATGCTTAGTCATCCACCTGTACCACTGTCCTGCAACTTCCTCAAGACCATATACCTTGGCCTTCCGTCTCACGTATCCATCGACTCTCTTCTTTAACTTGGAAATCCATTTCGTCTCTCAGTGCTTACTTCCAGCTGACAACTCTACCAACAAACACCTGTTTGGTTCTTCTCCAAGGACTCACACTCCTCATCCATGCCAAGCTCCCACTGTATCTGGATTCTACTTGCATTGCCTCTTTGCATCTTCCTAGTTCTTGACCATCAATAAGCAATATAAATAAGGTGAACAATGAATATGAGGTTCACTTACCCTTTCTGACCTTGACATGAGCGTTTGAGACTTGTTGACAGCTTGCTGTCCACCCACCATCCGTACCAGTGACCGATCTCGGCCATCTCCCAGTCTGCTCCCAACTGATGTCGATTCCCTGCACTGACCCTGACTACCGATGTCATTTCCCTGGCCAACGCCGGTGTCCCTCCTGCCGATGTCGGTTCCTTCATGATCGACGTTGGTCTTCTTGTTGTCGACGTCGATTACTGTCTGACCG
Source organism: Torreya grandis (assembly GCA_037957365.1). Taxonomy (NCBI): domain Eukaryota; kingdom Viridiplantae; phylum Streptophyta; class Pinopsida; order Cupressales; family Taxaceae; genus Torreya; species Torreya grandis. The sequence continues at coordinate 141,948 of JARHVA010007094.1, forward strand.
ACGCTAGTACCTGTGTTCGTCTGAGTGATAACTTTTTACTCGCAAGCTCTCCATGGATCAAAACCCTATTCAAATCAACATAGCCCTACTCAGAATAATTTAGTTCCCACAGCTGATCTCTATCTGTCATCTCCTCCATGAACACCAAGGCTTTCCAGTTCTTTAGCTTGTCAAAAACATCTGTCTTTCACTTAAGAACCTGCATTCCCCTCCTACATATGTGACCAAGCCTACCAAGCCACATCTCTATAATAAAAGGTGAATCAGTAATATAAGTAGATAGATAAAGGATACCTACTTTCTTACCACCATCTAATTCAATTGCATCCGTTGTGAGAGTTACAGTGCATCTCTCATCACCCAAATTTCTTGAAGAAATTAGACTAATCTCCAAGACTGGTACCTGCATGACTTCCTTCACCACCTGTGTGTTATCCGCCTGTAATTTTAGCTTCACTTCCCCTTCGTCAATAATCTGATAAGGCTCTCCAACCCCTAAATAAATCTCTCCAAAGTCTCCAAAGACATACCTATGAAAAGATGCTCTATTTCAGGCTGCCATGGAAAGAGGCAAAATAATTTGTAAACAAAGATTCTAATTTATCCAGAACATCTGGTGCAACATCACCTGCAACATATGTTTCTACACGCTGATCTTCTACCGACCAACAATCTCCTTTTCCCTGCTCTTTCTTTCCATCAATCAGACCATTCGTGCTATTCAGTTTCTCCATTCGTAGCTTACTATCTTCTGCCATTGCTATACTCCCACTCAATCTGAAATCCCTGCGAGTGACCTGTAATCAAAAACACTACCAGATCTGAAACCACTTGTTAGTCAACCCAACCAAAAGCTCTGATACCACTTGATGGTATCAGCTCTTGAACCTACAACCAAGGCTCTGATACCACTTGTCAGGAACCTAGAACAATAAACATGCTTCGATGCCTACTTAGTCAGAATCTTGCTCCCTCAATAAGAGCACAAATATGATTACTCTGTATAAGCAACTAATCACGAAATTTAACTAGAAATATAAAGTAACTAGAAATATGAAACAACACAGGAATTGAGAGATAATACACAATTGTATTAATAATCACTCAGAAGAATATACAATAAAGAAGATGCCACTTCTTCTTCCACCTCAAAGGCTCGCCACACCTCAAGACCTTCTTCCCTCTCTCTCTTGGTCACAACAATCAACTCCAATACAGAATTGATGTTCACCTCTCCAACTAGTTAGTAACACGCTGCCAGTACGTCAAGTACACAACCGTACTCTAAGTAGATCTCCTGCTCTCTGCTGCTACCTGCAAATCACAAGACCATACTCACCATGTAGATGTCTCTCTACACCCTTGAAGAACCCTTGTCCTTGCCTCACTAAGTCCTTATGATTCTTCAACCAGTACTCCGATAGATCTTCTCCAAGAACTTGCACAACCTGCAACTCTCTCTGATCATACACTCTTAGTACCCCTATTGGTAACTAGGAGGAACACACCATGGCTCTCTTCTCTCAGAAGGAGCTTATTTATGCTCTCTTACTCTCTAGCACACGTTTACAATACAGCCCATGAGTCCATATATAGATCTCATGCTTACAATAATTAGACTATCATAATTACAATAATTAGACGCGCAACTCAAGACTAAGACTAGCCTTTGACATGCAAACAAACAGTCCAAAAATAGACTCTTCAGGATCAACATGCAATGTACTTGTTCACGCACAGGCTACCGACGCCGGCACCTCCATGACCGATGTCGGCCGACTGGTAACCGACGCCGGTTAGTTCTTCGCTGCTATCTGATCTACGTCGGTTGATCAGACCGACGCCGGTTGCCCTGCAATTGACTCTGCAACTCTGCATCCTCTGTAACTTCTCCTATTTGCATCTTGGTGAAGCTTTTAGCTCCACAACCTAACATGATTGGCATAACTGAGGAAGCAAAATATATTTTGAAGGGTTGCAGCTATTGGAGGAGATATTTCAATCTTCTCACCACTTCAAATTTAGTGGTCAAGGGCCAAATTTGTGGAGATTTGATTGGAGAATAATTATTGATTGTTGTTTATCATTTCATCATCTTTAAGAGAGATTTTGGCAAGATACTATATTCTGATATTTTATGATAGTCCCAGCTAGGAACCCTGATTTTTATTGTAGAAGGTTGATTTGGCATCGATTCCTTCATGGGGCTTGAGCGCTTCATTCTAGAGACTTGGACAATGATGTTTGATGCATGTGAGAGGGTCTAAAGGCTGCATATAATTTATTATCAAAAGTTCAGATCAGAAATTGGGGTGGCTACCACAGAGGTGTGATTTGGCTTCAAGAGATATCCATTACATGGGTTTTGGTGACCATCTCTTCATCAATTTGGAGGGCTTCATAATCCAGGTTCTTTGAGGTCATTGCATTGTATTATAAAGTTAGTTTTTTAATCATAATATCATTGTATCAGGCCATTAAGGCAATGCCATAAGTTAGTTGCATTATGTTGCCAAGAGTCTTGGCCAGCATTTTATATCAATATTTTAGTGGGAGTACTTCATCAATAAAGGAATGATAAGTTGCATGTCACATACTTGTTATAGTGATTACAATCCTCATTTCAATTTGATAGTTTGCACACCATATGTTTGCCTAAATGCCTATTGGTTGTAAGTGACTATTTTGCATAAGAGATTTAGTTGTGTCTTTGTTGTACATTCATTTGGGAATTGAATAGATGCAAGTCGAGTGTTTGCATTAATGCCTAGTTATTGTAGGTGTATATTGGCTATCTTAGGATGCATGGAAAGTGTTTGTCTTAATGTCAACTAGTTGTACTAGTTAAATACAGTCAATTATATGTATGCCAAATGACTAAAACAGCTAGTATATCATTTATATAACAATATTGCATTGTTAAAAGCATTCAATAACATCATTATCAACCTATGAACTCAAAGAAGACAAATCAAAATATTCATATCAGTCATAAAAAGTTGCAAGACAAGTTTTTGATGAAATTCCTAAGTGGTCAGAACTGAAAATTAAAGGCCAATATTGCAAGGGTCTTCACATACTCTTTGAATGCTTTAGACCTATAGAAATATTGATCCTATGACTAGTATGGAAATAGGGACAAATAGGTCAAATTTTCTCACTTGAATGCTTGATTGAGGGCTTATTGATATATTTACTTGTGAGTTGTATGTAATTGCTAGGTGAGGAATGAATGAGGGTTGATATTGTATATATACCAATCCCTTTTAGAAATATATTGCATTAAAACACTTAGACTAACCCTTTGGATATGTTTATTTTGAAAATTAGATGAATTTTTGGCACTGGACACTTTGTAGATAAATGGACAGTTGTGTTGACACATGTGTTCACCTAGGACACCAATGTACAAAGAGCTATAAAATATGTACAAGTCCAAAATTGGCGATGACACATAATAATCAAGTTTATAGATTTTTGCACATTATAGAAGGCCTAGGTGATTAGAATAAGAAGCATTGGACTAAGATATAAGCAATTAGGCATAAAGAGATAGTGAATGCGAACCTTTTGGAAGTGGGAAGATATAGAACTAAAATGTACAACCATGATAGGTATTTACATAGTGTACAATGTTGAGGTACTATATAAATTAGATTTGAGTATCTACAAGTAGATGATGAAACGTGCCCAATATGCAAAATAAGAGGTAGAACTAAAAATAAGATGAAGGTAGAACTAAAAATAAGATGAAATTCTAAATTTTGAAAAAACAGTCCATTAACACCTAAAAACTATCTATCTCACCAAGATTCTAAGGCTTCTTTTGGTTTGTGAAAAGGACTTATCGAAACAAAGATATGGAAAAATAGAATTTGTCAATAAATAAATGAAAGCTATTTTTTTTTAAATTGCTATAAAAGGGTGAAAAATTATCCATTTACACAATTGCTATTTTTGGAAATTAGAGCTCTGCTTATCTAAATTTAGCGATTCAAGAGATCATGGCTCGTAAATGAGGAGGTAGGCATGCTAATGGATGCATTGTTGTGACACCTAGAGTCGTATAAGTATCAAATGCATTAATTATCCATTTTTTTCATTTCAGAATAAAATGAACTAGATTAGCTAATCTAGGCACTAGGGAAAATTTGTGTAACAAAATTTTCCCCAAGAAGCATGAAAATAGAGTTTAAAATAGGATGAATAATGGTAGATGACAAAAATTCAAAAATTAGGTTGATGGAAATTATTGGGGTTGAGAGAAAAATAATTACATTCATTGGATTGTATTGGTCAAGCCAATGTAGTTGGTCAAAGAGTGGGTCGATGCCAGCTAGCAGAGTCGATGCAGTAGGAAATTGGCCAAATTGGTCAATGGTGCTAAGAAGATAACTAGGTCAATGTAATTTTACTATTTGTCAATGGCATAGTAAGGGAGGCTAAGCACAATTGATATAGTAGTGTATGGTCGATGCACTAGGCTAGAAATTTGGTGATGCCATCTGACATGGTTGATATATTAAGAAAATTAGATATGGTCGATGCAGTCTAATACATGGCCGATACAATAAGAAAAATAGATATGGATTATGTAGTCTAATGCATGGAGTGATATAATAGAAAATGATGAAAAATCTTAATTTATTTATTTTTAATGATTTTAATAATATATTTCATATTTTGGGATGAAACCCTAATTTATGCTTTATTGTTTCATATTTTAAAAAGATGATGAAGATTATAGAGACTATTGGATGTGATGTAACTTCTTTATCTACTGGAGAGACTATCAGTAGTTGATCAAGGCCAGTTGATTATACTAGTCTTCGGTGGCATCATGGAGATGCAACATATTCCCTTGAGTGTAGAGCTGGTCACCATGTTCCTAGGAGCATGGGAGAAGTTGACCAACACATTTATATGGGTGGTGGATGGGGGCACCTTAGAGGTCTTTATCACATTGTAAAACATACATGCAACCCTAGTATTACCTATCACGGTCACACCGGTGGTGTGCAATACCCTAGATAGTGTGGATGAGAGGAGAGATTTAGCTTGATGGGATATAATCTCTGACAAGTACAATCAATGTGCATTGGTTTTACTTCAAATTAAAAGATAATTATAATGCCAAAGAAGTGAAAAAACTAAGAATTTGATCAAAGAAGATAGAGATTCAAAAATATATTTTATCTATGTAGGATAATGATGATTTATTCAAATTATGTCTTGCATGAAAATGTTTTCCTTTTTTTATAGTGTGAGAAGTGTCAATCAAGTTAAGGGAACTAGTCAAATTTTGTTCAAAAAAGTAGCCTCTAATCATAAGACAAGGTATTACTAGATAAAAACTCACATTTATTCTAGAAGTATCTATCAAAATTGATCTCTTATATAAGATACCTATCCAAGCTTGAAAATGAAAAAATAGGAGACCATGTATCTATCATTTCTGATGTAGCCATAGTTAGAGGGGGTCCAATGAAAGACAACCATAGAACATGCAACCTATGAATTCAACACACATTAATTGACACACAAATATATTCCATGTACAAAACAAATAAACAAAAATCTTATTCGTTAACATTTTTAATGAGGATATTACCAAAACACACAACCACATCATACTTCTAGATTTATTATGAATTTAAAAACATGAAATGTTACAATATTAATCCATTAATGGACATTGTTCACTCCTATATCTATAGTTACACTTGTACACCTTTCAATCTGTTTAAAAAAATTTAATGGCTTAGAGAATAAATATATCTCCATAAACCTCTGGTTGTTGAATCCACTTATGTTCTTTAACCAACTCTCTTAACTAGTTTAGATGAACCCCCTCTCTAATGAAACTTATTTTCTTATCAAGGCATTACTTAATAATCATTATAAAAGTCAAAATGCTTCATCTTCCATTTTTGAGACATTTCATATTCCCATTGTGAATTTTAAACTTCTATAATTTATGTGGCACTTCTGACAAGAGGACAAAATCTTGAAAATAATGACATCATATCATTAGCCCTAGATATGACACTATATAAGTTGTATCCTGATGTGAATCATCCACATGGATGATGAAAGTTCTAGGAGTTTTATGTAGAGCCATTTCTATGTACCATGTTTCGAATTCATGAGGCAATTTATGAGGTTGTTTATAGTATGTATACAAGTTGTAATATGATGTAGTGTAGCATATGTTTTTAGTAAAGCACATAAAAGTGTAGTTGTGCACCATGTTTTGAATACATAGGTGATATTATAAGTTTATTTATGTATTATATGCATACCACAATATGTCATGGTCAGATGTAGTGTTTTTATAGTTTCATGTTAAATTAAAGCTCCACATCAAGTTTTCACATGTTGTGTCACATGTTAAGGTTGTTCAGATGTTGTTTTCATGCCATGAGATGATATGGTGCAATGTAGGGTGATTTAAATTTCCAAGTAGAATAATATATGTGCATAATATTTTTAGGAACTACATCACTTATGAAGGGTGTGAGGTAGTTTGATATGATGTTTTAATGATCTAAGAGATACCTCAAACCATTAGGATGGTTCTATGGTATTGCACTCTATTCAAACATCAAAGCCATGTATACATTGCTTATTGATACTTAATCTAATATGTTTACAGTTGATGAAAGATTACTTGTGAACTTGAATTATCTTGAATCATACACCTAGAGTAATTGAAATGAACCATGAGCACCTAATCATAAACATTTCATGAGTTCTTCTCTCAGTTTTTCATGTTTATCAATTTCAAATGCACTTATCAAAAAAATTCTATCCTTTCACTTCACCAAGTACTCTTTTTACTTGTTTCCTCTTGTCTTCTTACTAGCCTTGGAGATGATCACCTTTTGAATCTCCTTCGTTATCTTCTCATAAATCTACTATACCCAATCCAAAATTGAAGAATTTTATTTTGCATCCTTATTATTGATCTCTCCCTCATGATACATGTAATGATATGATACATTAAATATTGGTGAGATATTTATCCCATCAAGTAACTCTAGATCATATGCATTTTCATTAAATTTTCTAAGAACTTTGCATGTCCAAATTTTATTCCACTTGAGCTTATCATATGTTTCTTTGGGAATCATTCTTTCCTCAAATGAGCCAAAATTAGATCTTTGACTTGAAACTCTTTCTCTCTCCTCCAAAGATCAACATGTTGTTTGTATCTTAAATTACTCTTTTCCAACTCATCCTTCACTTGTTAATGCATCTCTTGCATGTACTCAAAAAAATAAAATGCTACAACACTCATTTTTCTCAAAAAGACTGTATCCCTCAAAAGCAAATCTAAAAGGGACTCTTGGTTGTAATTTTATGGACTAAGTTGTTGTATGCAAACTTAGTTGTGCAAGAATCATAAGCCATAGTTTTTAATAATATTTAGTATGTCATAAATTATTATTATTTAAAATATTATTTAGTGTTAGGTTGTTTTTACGTGAGTTGTTAGTAAAAACCCACTTAGAATAAACTATTTTTTATAAGGTTTGACTCTTTATTTGTAGGATTAAAATGCCCATATGTACTTTATGTTCAATGAATAACATAATTAAGTTTTCAATGAGTTATTTCCAATCAAAATTAATATTAGGTATCATATTGGGTTTAAACTATTTTTGTTATAAATTTTTAAGTGGAAATTTTGAAAATAAACGTGCCTTATTAATGAAAATATCCTTTATTACATTTTTTTCTAGAGTAGTTTGTATGAAATGTAGGTTTTTACAGAGTTAAGATATATTGTACATGTTTGGATATTCTCTACACTCTGCACCCATATGCATCTGCACTATCATGTGATCGAGGTATCCTCAGAGTTTGTGGATCTTATGTAGGTTAATTATGGAGTATTGTTTCATGTGTGTAAACTCTCTCTATCTTTATAATATTTTGAGCACCTCTTTGCTCTAATATTCCATTTGGCCTGCACATCCATGTACGTCATTCATTCTACCACCCTCAAAGTCTGTTGATATTTTTTAAATGTATAAATGCATTATTAATATTTGACATTCTCATAATTTCTCTCACATGTGCATGATCCCATTATCATCAATGCTACCATGTTTGTGTGCATAAAGTGTATGTGCATTTGTTTCAAGTGCATCATTGATGTCCATGAGTCTACAAATATGCATTGTCATACTTATATGCCATGCATAATTATCTCTATTTATTGATCCCAATTTTATGTATGTGTAATTATTCTATGCATACATGACATGCATTCTAATTGTTCACATCCATGCATTCAATAATCATTTGTATGTATGTGAAAATCTAGCTGACTTGCACATCCATGAATGAATGAATGAATGATTTTAATAACATCCATGAGACTGACTAGTATATGGGACCAAGGGCTATAATAAATCCATTTGTACTAACACTATTTACTAACATAATTTTTATCCTATTAATCATGAAAATTTTCAAACCCATTCTTGATGCTAACTCTTCTACTATGGATCTTGCTTACAAAACTTCTTGTTCTATTTTATTTTTCCTCTTCAAACAATTTAACTAAGTTGTCAACCCTAAGGTTATCTTTGTACTTGGTTTATATGTCATTATATGTTGCACATTCCATAATAAAGTATCATTTTGCTCCACTACTCCTTTGCCACAAAATAAACATATTTTCATTTCCAATTCTTCCTTGGGTACTATCCACCAATCAGTTTCACATCTAAGATGATGTAAGCTAGTCCTCAATTGTGCAATCAACATCTTTGCTTTTCATTTTATTTCTACCCATATGTATGCCTTTCCTTCATGCTCCCATGTGGGATTAAACTCTTTGATGTAGTATGTTTTCTTTTGTCCTGGCTACTTTGTCCACTAGTCTATCCTAAATTTCTCTCTCGTATACTTTTTTATTTCATCATTGGTGTTTGGGCATTATTGCATATTGATGTCCCATTCATTCATCCATTTTTTGTTTTATTTGATCCACATGTATTTCCTTATGCTTAGTTATTCTTCGATTACCATTTTTGGCCATCGATGGTTCTCCATCCTTTGCATCTTTTTAAAATAACTTAAATTCCAAATCATTATCGATGATTCCAACAGAAAAGTACTTGTTTCAGCTAATAGAATCTAATATGGAATTAAGTCTTTGAATTTGAGGTTGCTTATGATTAAATGCTTTTCTATTCTCTCTATTTGTCCCTAATTTAGATCAGACACATTGTTGCCCCAAAATTCACATCCATATAGGATCACTGGTGTGATAAGTAGGCCGAATAAGGTTCTTTGGTTTTCCCATCCCATAGTTTTGCATTCCTACACCTGTTTTGTAGTGAGTATAAATCCTTCCAACCTCCTTGGATTATTTTTTCCCTATAGGTTTCCAAACTAAGTTTGTTTTGGATGTCAAACCTGAGATATTTGTATTCTTCCACTACTTCTAGTGGGTTGCCTTTGAAAAGGAACTCAATTTGTTTCTTATTCCTCTATAGAGAAAATATCTTGAATTTTTTTTAACTAGTGTTCACTTGCATTCCCACCTCTTATAAAAATATTTTTAGGTCTCTCAAATGTTCTCTCAAACTACCGATCATTTTTACAATTAAAATAAAATCATTTTCATATAAAAGTAACTTTATAACATAACTAGCTAGGTGGGTGCCCCCTCCCCTAGCTTTATCTATCCATTCTTCTATTTTATCAATGTATAGTCCAAACAAGGTGGGAGATAGAGGACATATTTGTTTGACTCCATGTGCGACATTCATTCTTCCACCCTCAACATCTCCTCAAAATTTTCTAGTGCATAAATGCATTACCAACATTTGATCTTCTCATAACTTCTCTCACATGTGCATGATCAATTTGAGGCCCCATTTTTTTGTGCAAATCTCATACTCATTAATATCACCATGCATATGTATATAAAGTGTGATTTATCTATTCATTAACCTTGGAAGCTATGCCCATTATAATATTTTTGAGCATTCACATGCATATCGCATTGGATTTTTTACGTAAGTCTATCATCTCATCAATTTTATGGTGCGTTAATCTTCAAATACACCATACAATATAAATACACAAACACACAAACATACATATATTATATGTATGTATATATACATACATATATATGTATATGTGCATATATATATATATATATATATATATATATATATATATATATATATATATATATATGTATGTATGTATGTATATATATGTATATGTATATGTGTGTGTGTGTGTACACACACACACATATATATACATACACACATATATACATATATACATATATATATATATATATATATATACATATACATATATATATATACACACACACACACACACATACATATATATATCTACATATAAATATATACATATACATATACATACATACATACATGCATATATATATGCACATATACATATATATGTATGTATATATATGTACATATATGTATGTATACATATATATATATATATATATATATATATATATATATATATATATATATATACATACATACATATATATATACATACATACATATATATATACATATAGATATACATATACATATATATATACATATAGATATACATATACATATATAGATATATACATATACTTACATACATACATATACTTACATACATACATACATACATACATACATATATATATATGTATGTATGTATGTATGTATGTATGTATATATTTATATATGTATATATATATATATATGTATGTATGTATATATGTATATGTATACATACATACATATATGTACATATATATACATACATATATATGTATATGTGCATATATATATGTGTGTGTGTGTGTGTGTGTGTGTGTGTGTATATTTATATATGTATATGTATATGTATATATTTATATGTAGATATATATATGTATGTGTGTGTGTGTATATATTTATATGTATATGTATATATATGTGTGTGTATGTATATATATGTGTGTGTGTACACACACACACACATATACATATACATATATATACGTATAGATATACATATACATATATGTATGTATATATGTGTGTGTGTGTGTGTCTGTCTATATATATGTATATGTATATGCATATATGTGTGTGTATGTGTATGTGTATATATGTGTGTATATATATATGTATATATATGTCTGTATGTATGTATGCGTGCACACACACACACACAAATATATGTATGTGTGTGTGTGTGTGTATTGCATAGTGAATTTTTTAATATTTTTAAAGTAGTTAGTGTTTATTATATACTATGTTTACACAGGCATGGAGATGAATATATGAGTGTATCTCTATTCATACATGGTTGGTTGATGTGTTCCCATTTATGGAAGGTGGATGTATTTCCTATCCATGAATATATGTGAGAGACATGGAGGATGAATAAATGTGTGTGTCTTTGTTCATACTTGGATGGTTGATATGTTCCCATTATTTAAAGGTTGATGATGTGTTCCCTATCCATCAAATTATGTCCTGCATCATGTGTTCCAATTCATGTATAATGTTCCCTTTCTGTATATCCATATTGAGGGGGGGTATTTTGAGAATATTTAGTATATCATAGTATTATCAAGAAAAATATTAATTAAATTTAGTTTTCTATATATGGGGTATTTTGGAAATATTTAGTATATCATAGTATTATTAGGTAAAATATTATTTAGTGTTTATTTTTTATATGTGAGTTGCTAGTAACAAATCGCTTATAATAGCTTGTTTATGATAAGGCTTGACTCCTTATTTTTAGGATTAAAATGCATATATGTAATTTATATTCAATAAATGACATAATTATGTTTTCGGTGTGCTATTTATGATCAAAATAAAAAATGGCTTGGGTTTATCCCTTACTAAGCATTTCAACACATTTTTTAGTCTTTTTTTCAATACCTTGGTTTAACATATGTTTTTATGATCTAAAAACTCGGTATATGTATCTAAATTAATGCTCTTAGGTAATTCTAGAAGCTTATAACTTATTTGAAAAAATAAGTTTACAATGTGTGTGACATCACTTATCTCCCTGCATGGTATGCAATGTGTCATCTGAAAATATATCCACAAAAGCAAAGATATAATCATTACCTTTCTAAGGTTTTGGAAGCCCAATATCAAAATCCATACTCACATTGTACCACTATATTTCTAGAATTCATAATGGCTTATAAGAACCTATATTCTGACTTTTTATTTCGACATGTTAGAAAATTTGACATTTATAACATATAACCTTAGCTGAAAATTCTTTTAGTTATGTGCACCTTTGCTTTTAAATGTGGATAATGTATGATCAATATCAAGGTTAGATAAATGTTGTATTTGACCACAATATTTTTAAAAAGTTTGACAAGTTTATTTTGAATGTAATTATTATATTAGCTTTGCTAGATGAATGTATGCTAAATGCTTATTAGACTTGTTATAAATACAATTAAAGTGCATTATTTCTATTTGGGGAGAACTGAGTAATTATGATTATCTCTTGTATCATGCACAATGTAATTGATCTTTATGTGTCTTCAATAGACCTTCCTTTTATATTTTTTTTAATATTCTTTGATAAACATATGTGATTTATGTGGATATATCCCAAATTCACTATTTGACAAGATTCATGTGATACTATCTAAACCCTCATTTTATTTTTTTATGCTCTTTAATCACATTTATGTGATTTATGTACAAACCTTCATTTTATATGCTTTTTAAATTCTATTTGATCATGCTAATATGATTAATGTATAATCCTTCCTTTTATATTTTTTGGTAGTGATTTTTGATCTTGCTTAGGTGATTACTTATGTAAATTATGCTACAAAATGCGGATGGATCCCAAATTTCAATATTTCTTAGTATTTCCATGTTTTGGTCTAAGTATTTTTATAAGGTTTCATATGAACTAGGTTAAATACAGAAATTCCAGGATCAATAGGCCTTAACTACCCTCACTTATTTTTTAAATATATGTTTGACAAAGTTTTTGTTAGATTTAAATGCTCTTATTTAGTATGTTTTAGAATAACTCATACAACTCCAAAATACTCATTCATTCATATATGAATGAGTTAGGTCAAATAGGAAAGTCTAGGTTGAAACGCCCATGTTACATTAATACAAATTATAACACAATTTTGGATCAAAATTAGAAGTATATAATTTTCTATAAAAATCACGTGCATTATATTTATATAGATTAAAAACATAGTACATGCCCAGTCAAAAAGGAAGTGTGTGTGATATCAATCCCAAGCAAAAAAAATAAGAAATACCATATTGGGACTAGCCTCAAGAATAAAATAGAGGTATGGCCTTAGGCCTATAAAACCATCAATAAAAAATTACATGATAGCTAACATCAATAATAACCATAAATTGAAACCAAAAAATTATAGGCAACTAGTGCAACTGACCCTGTAGAAGAAGGAGGTTAAATGTATAGCTTATCTACCCAACTACCCCATGGGGGTTCATAACATCAGATATGGATCCCTACCCATATTTTTTTACATTTTATTCAACATCTTCCTCCATCTACCAATAAGGGGATGAAATAGCATGTCATAATTTGGGAATTTTTCCTTTCCCATCCCAACCAAAGCGAATAAAACTAGAAGGCACATAACTATCCTATGGTAAATGCCACCCTCCATGGCCCCGTGTTGGTGAGAACCTATAGTGAGGAGGATGAGGATGGTTGAGAACATAGAGTGATTGCAATAGCTGTGTCAACCCATACCTATTTTTCTCCAATCTTGGTCCCTTTTAGGAGGGTCCTAGTGAGAGGAATCTAGAGGCACCCTACTAAGAATACAAGGGGTATTTATCTAGTGGCCAATGATGATGTGGAGGTGTTCCACCCAAAACACCACCTTATTTTATTGCAACTAGATCTGTAGCATGACATTTGAAAGCATTGTAATTTAATTAGTATTACAGAGATCTTTGTCAAGATGCTCTTTGTTAAATAAATTAAAATATTATCTTTCCAAAGATGAAAGAGAATCCCAATGAAAAACATATTCTAGAATTTCTTGAATCTTGTAAGAGCATATAAGAGTCCATCCATATAATCATGTGCCAAGAAAATTATTTTGGTCTAAAGGGATGAAAAGGTAGTATATCTAGTTCTAGGAATGTTGAGATCTAAGATATAACTGAAAAAATTGTTTGAGAAAATCATTTATCCACAAGTGTTAGGAATCAAAGCTTCACAACCAACGCTCTGATGCTAGATATTAGGAATAAAGTTTTGATACTACATGTTAAACAATGAACTATATCCTATAGTTCAAGTAAATAATGTGTAAAAATAAGTTACATAAATAAAGACAAGCAAGAGGAAACATTACATAAAGATTACGTGGAAACCTTGCAATGTGCAAGGAAAAACCATGGGCAAAATGGAAGCTCCAGACTTCATTTATTCAACATCAACTCTCTTCTACAACATTTCATCCATTAACTCCTTCAATGCTAACATACAGACACTCAATGCTTCCACCTAAAGCATTCAGGTTATGAACCAAGATAAACTATCCTACAGGATCCAACTTCCAAGTATGAAAACCCAAGGCTTGCATGGATCCACTAATGGATGAGTAATACAATGGAAACCTCATGAATTTATATAATTTACAAAGATAAGAGAGAGAGAGAGAGAGAGGGAGGGAGAAACATCTTGGTGTTCCTTTATAAATTTGGCCCATATATGAGTGGATGTGTTATTGAACAATAATAAAAATTATCTCCCCATGTGCAAAGGTCTCCCACATGTGACAAATATCTTCCACATGTGCCAATTTTCTCCCACATGTGCCAAAGTTCTCCCACATGTTATTTGGTGATCCAGATCATATACCAAGACTCACTCACTTTATGCCTTATCACAATGTATTACTTTTCTCAAATGGATGGTTTGTTACTTCTTGCTAAAAGTTCACTGGGATTATCTTAATGTATTTGTGTTTTATATTATCTTGATCTTACTTGGTAGGGTCTTTATAACCCACTCTTGTCAATAACCAACTCTGACAACCCTTCTAAGTTTTAATCCCTTACTTTACTCAACCTTGCATACCCTTAACACACTCCTACTAGCCCTATTTTTGGGATTTTTGTCTTGGTACGGATATGTACCTTCAAAAATTTGGAAAATAATAATTTATTCAAGTACCCTTTTCCACAAATATCTTATTCACAAACTTTCCAAACCTAAATCTTTGTTTTGATTACCTTTCAATGCCAATTTCTACCTCTATTTAGGCCTATTAGGCATGTATTGGGCCCTATGGATGTATGGTAATGTAAATAATAGCTTTGAAAACTCAAATATATTTAATCACAAAAAATCACATATTTTCACCAAATTTTATGAAATTAGGGTGGTTAGTTTTGCTTATACTCTCCAAACTCTAGCTTAGGGTTCTTACCATCTTGTGACAACCTGAGAGTATGAAATCCTTAACTATGAGCATTATTTTGAGTTTCAAGACTCCAAATTGGATTGGCTTGGTCTGAATTTATCTTTTCCATATTTTCCAATCATTATAAATTACTACTCAACCTTATGTCTTAAACAAAATCAGCCCAATCACATTTGATTATGTTACATAAACAACTGCCTACATGTTTGGTTTCAGTTTCAAAAGTTCATACCACATTTTTTACTCATATAAAAGATCATAGTATCAGTCAAGGTTATGTTACATACTTAATAAATCATCCATATATTGGTATCTCATCTTTTTGATCTTTCTCTCCAAGAATCCAAAATTCTCAGTCACTCATATAGGCTCTATTGTAGGAAACAGGGTTTCCAAGAATAATTTTAAAGTCACCCCTAGTACTTTTATCTGGAATAAAGTTCATAAATTCACCATTAATAAACACTTATAGACTCCTTTTAAACACAATGCCTAATTAAAATCAATGCCACTTCATTCATATCAATGAGTATTTTGTCTTAGTCACAATCATAGTCTAGGAAACAGAGGGTTTTGTTCCTATTCTCTAAACCTCCAATAGTATTCCAATCTTTCCTTTGAACTTATGATATTCTAAAAATATAAACCACCTGATGATCTTCCAAAGATATCAACCACCTGTTAAAACATTGATAATACCATGCAAATGAAACCAATGACTGTTTCTTAATACAATTAAGCACTCAGTTCACAGATAGGGACCTCTTACAACACAGGGGTCTGTGTATACACATGCATGAACATAAACTATTTTAATAACATTCCTTATAAAAATAACCTCAAATCACTTTCAAACACAAAAATTTAAACATGTAAATACATTCAAAGACAACTTCATTTTCATTCCCTCTCAACAATCACAACTCATACAAACTAACATTTGCAATAAATGACCTCCATGAGTTTGTGTATGTTCAATCAATAAAAAGAGTTTTATCATTAATTATTTATTTCATTTGCATACAAACTTGTTCTTCTTCTACTATTCTTCTCCATTCGAATGGAATCAAATCTAACTAACACACAACTAACCCCTAGACTCCTACAAATGTGCATAAGTACTTTTTGCCACCTTTTCTATGTTTAAGTTACTTGAGACATGATATTATGTTTTATTTTACACGATATGACAACTCCAAGACTATGGAATTTGACTTATGTCATATATGAACCAAATACAATCTCTAAAACGTTTTGATACATCTTTCCATCTTCATGAATGCATAAAATAGACCTTATAAAAGCTTACAAATTCAAATTTGCTCAAAGAAGGTTTTGGCAGTAAAATGAGTAATTTAAATTCTATGTACTTTAGGATCATCTAGACTTCACACAAAGACTACCTATGACCTCTAAAAAATGTAAAATAACCATTAGACCATCTAAACCCAAAAATGGACCAAACTTGGGGTCCTTATAGGATGCCCCTGCATCACTTGGTCTCCCACATGTGCCTAAGGTCTTCACATGTGGCTAAGGTCTCCCATATGTGCTTTGGTTTCCCATATGTGCCAAAGGTCTCCCACATGTGCCAAAGGTCTCCCACATGTTTCTTGGTATCCCACATGTGCCAAAGGTCTCGTTATCATTGCAACTTATAAGATCCTCCATGGGCCATGACACATCGCCCAAAAGTCACATCACTAACCATCCACATCACCAGTAGGCCACATCATCATGAATAGTGACCATGAATAATGCCTATGATTAGTGATTCATGAATAGTGATTATGAATAATGACTTCACATCCTACCACTCGAAGTCAATATATATAGGGTTTTACCACACCTAAGTATTTTACAACCAATTGCTCATCCATGCCTTATGTTGCTCTGAAGCAAACCCAGTATAAGTTTTATTTCACCAATAAAACTTCTCTATCCTAACCAAATTTATCACAATTTACTCTTTCATAGAAAATTGCAGCACTTGAAGTGACTCTTCACTTCTCCACAGACCAATCCTTCAAACAAGATTTTTTCATGAGCCACTCATAACTCCCACTGCTTAGGAATATTTAGTTTAGTGCTCACCATGGTAATATGAGGCTTCTAACTCTTGATGAATCTAATACATAGGACATGCCATGCCTTATACACTATTATAGGACATTTTGGGGAAGACAACTCAAAATGAAATAAATGGGGTACTTGCTTGCTTTTCCATCCTTGTGCATCTCCATCCTTGGTTTGCTCCTTCTACCACCTTCATCATGTCCTTATCACCTGAGCCATCAAAACAATTATCATGTTGGGGCTTGTATCCAACATGTGACAATTCATAGCAACAGCATATACTAAACACTTGCCTCTCCATGAAGGTACTAAATTTTTTCTACTACATGTGTGGTACCAGCACCAACTTGTACAGTGATTTCATTAACATGGAAACTAACAACACCTTTACCTCATCACTTTTTCTTCATCTCCCTAAGAGATATCACCATGTAGGAATCATGTTGCTCTAAATCCTTGAATAATAACTAGTGCACGTATTTCTCTTGATATTAGTGAGGAGATAAGATCTCATAGAAGTTAAAACTAAACTTTTTCACATAGATTTCAAAGCTATCAACATAGCATAAGTACACGAGACCAATCACATCTCCTATGAATTCATCGCACTACTTGGTGCATCACTACACCTATATCTTTTTTGAGCCATCATCCTAAATGAAAATTGCTCTATCGAATGTTGTTAAAACACTAACTCATGTGCCTCAATTATTATTCCATGTATCTATTTACTTGGTGTTGACACAGTGGATTGCACCCGAGGCAAGGAGGTTGAGCTCCTTCCTTCCACACGCAACAATGGAAACTCCCCTCTCGCCTGTGGGACCGGTGAAGTTGGAGGGGAGAGTCTCTAGATAAGGGCTAGCTCCCTTTGATGCATCTAATTTGTTCTAGTAAGTGCTAACATATATATATATATATATATATAGATATATAATGGGGGGGATGAAAAGGGAGGAAGATTGCAGGAAAACAAATCTACTCTAAAGGAGGTGATGCACCAAAATAAACTGACCTTCTCACACTTCACACTTAAAATCATACAAACAATACATACACTTCAAAATGGCAGAAGGACCAAGCTACAAGAAAATAGCAGGGAGGCTTTAATGGAAAACATAGAAAATAGAGATTCACTAAAGGTGCTATGAAATGCACACTGTAAGGTAATTTCTTTTGTTTCTGCACTTCCAAATACAGCTCTCCTTGTCAGCTGCAAAAATGGCACCTTGTAGATGCCAGGTATGTTGGTGTTGAACCTGTGAAAGCATCAAGAAACAATGACTAAACACAAACTAACACTCAAGACATACACAGAGATATCTAACCAAGATAGAGGTAAAAAATGCGTTTATTGATTCAGGGGAAATTTTGCCAAGGCTATGCCTTACAAATGTGGAAGATGATTTCTCAAATGACAAGTCCTCAATATTTAAGAGAAGAAAGGAGGCCATTTGGCACCCTTTTTACAAGTGACCCATGTGCCTTATGAGCATTGGGGAGAGCAGGCCCCTTAAACATAAATGATGTTTCGGCCTTGGCTCTGACTTCAAGAATTTTTTGACATGGTCGCGTTGTTTCCTCATTAATCGAGACTGCTCCTCAAAGGTACCTACACAGTTTGTCTGCTCATAAATGTGAAATGAAGAAAAAGGGTCGCATGATTGGCCATTCACGCCTTCTAATGGTCAACTTGCATACACTGTTTCACCTGCTAGAGTAATTTCTTGAATCGATGCCTCCCTTTGCCACTTAGACTATCTGTCTGCTCCTACACTTGGCACTTTGTCTTTTCCCTATCTTGTCTCTTTTGGCTCCTTCGGCCCTCAGGGCTATCTCTGGGCAGGTCACTACATTGCTTGGGCTCCTTTCATGGTTAGCACTTGAGCATTTAAAAAACAACAGCCCTTTTGTTGGCTTAAATTTGACGTTCACACACTCGTCATTTCTTGAAAACCAATGGCTAGTTCACCTTCTTAAGGTTGACGGCTTATAGGATGTCACCATTCTTGGCAATTTCCTTCAAGCTTTTCTACTTAGGGCCTTTTTCTTGTAGGAAAAAGTCTGCGAGAATTGGCCACCTCCAAGTTTCTGCATTTTTTTGTCTCGCTTTAGTCTTCCGGGCAGTCCCTCCAAATTTTGTGGGCTTTCCTCCTTTGTGGTTTCTTCAAAGTGCCTTTACCCTCCGTAAGGTCTCCTTGAATCTAGACTGCCCTCTACAAGGGCTCCTGCCCTTCAGCTTTGGGGGCACCTCGTTGAATCGACCCTTTGAACCAATCGCATTGAACCAAAGCATTGAACCGGTTTAACGATTCAACACTGTGCACCGAGCATGATTGAACCAAGCCTTTGAACTTTGCCAATGAACCAAGGCATTGAACCCTTTGTTTAACCAAAGTGATGAACTTGAAGATTGAGCCCAGGCTCGAAGTTGAAGCGATAGACTTGAAATGATGAACCAAGGCCTGAAACAAGGCCGATTGAACTGCCAATTGAACCAAGGCTATGAACTGAAGCGATGGTTCAATGGTTCGAAGATGCTAACCTTCCTTTCAAATTTTCTTCAGACGAAGGCCCAAAAGAGCCTTGTAAACCCCAGCACTTTTTGAACTAATTTTTCATCTGCCAAGAATTTCACCTGCTGAGTCCGTAGAAAACCAATGGACCTGCAGAGTCTGTAGAAATTCCTGGACTTGTGCAAAATCAAAAAATGAATTGGCCTTAAATAGCAAGGGATGAAGGGGACCAATTTTTTGCCCTGTTGGGCAAAAAATGGTCAACAAATTGGTGACTCCTAAGGGAAGCATGCCTGCTATGCTTAGAAACTAGTTGCCTTAAAAATCCATTGGGCACGGGGTCAGATTGTAAAGTTAAAATCAGCAACAACCCCGATAAATTTTAAAATCAATCATGAAGATTTACCTCAAAGGAAATGAAAACACACATAAAGCTAAGAAAACTACTTGTGCAAACATCACTTAGGGAAAATAGGGAAGGAAAACTGAAAGCAACCTACTATATACAGCTAATCAGGTATTTTTGATTCCCTCCTAGATCAAAGGAAAAGCTTCTAACGTCTCCTTCATCTGACACACCCAGTATCGATATTGGATCCTGTTGACCAATTTTGCCCACTGGAAAAATCATGTTCAACTCCTCCCTTTCCTATTTGAAAAGCAATCATTTTCGGGCTACACAATTCAATGCCAGTGTTTCTCTAATTTTTTCAACACGATTGGTTCAGTGATTTGGTTCAAGACTTAAAGTTCAAACGCCCTAGTGGAGGGCCGACACTTCAAATGAAAAGGACTCGAGTAAGTTTAGTTTGGTTTGAAGTCCAAAGTTCAATTCATTTGAAATTGACTAAGTCTAGGTCCCGAATTCCTTCGGGCATGGCTTAACACAAAGGCAAAGGGAAAGGGCAGTCTTCAGGTCAAAAGCCCTTTAGGAGGGCAAGCACTTAACATTTGCATGGAAGGATCAGGTGAGTCCAAAGCTTATATTGATCAAAATAGATAGTCCCAAATTCCTTCAGACTTTTTGCCCGAAGGAATTCCTTCAGACAAAAACTCTGAAGGAATTCGAGCGCGCTTCAAATACAATGCAAAGGCCCGGCAGCAGTCCGAAGTCTGTGCAGACCGTCTAAGGTAAAAAGTGACCCACTGAGGTGTTAAAGAGAAGGCAAAGCCGTAGAAGTTAACATGGATCCGACTGCCAACAAGCGCGAGAACGTCGATGAAGCCATCAAAGTTTAACGAATGAAATAACCGTTTGTGTTCAAAACAAATAGGTGCTAACTGGAAAGAGCCAAAAATGCAGCAACCTGCTAAAAGTTTGCCCCTGGGGGCCGAACAAGCCAGATAGAGACAAAATTGAGAAAAGGATAAGGAGACATTCACGAAATGAGCAAGCAGTTAATTCTAAGTGGCACCAATTTGAGAAGCGACTTTGGCAGGTGAAATAGTGCCAGTGAATTGATCATTTGGAATGATAGCAGCCAGCAGTGCAACCGCTTTCTCTATTTCACATTAAATTGGAAGGCAAACCATGTAAGTCACCCAAGCAAGAAATGCAGATTTCGAGCAGACAAATGAACAGCTCATTAATATTTTGAGCGACTTGTTTCTTTTCATGAAGGGACACGTATGCCACTTGTAAAAGAGGGAGCGCCAAATGGGCCTCTTTGCTTCTCATATATATTATAGACTTGTTCATTTGTAATCATCTTCCACATTTTGTAAAGGGCGCAGCTCTACAAAAATTTCACCTGGATCAATACAAATGCAGTTTTTTACCTCCATTTTGGATAGACATTTCTGTGTATGCGTTGAATGTTTGATTGTGTCTAGTCATTATTTTTTGATGCTCTCACAGGTTCAACACCAGTAGACTTGTTGTCTACAAGGCGCCATTGTTGCAGCTGACAAGAGAAGAGCAGTATTTGGGAGTGAAGGAGCAGAAGAAATTACTTCATAAGTGTGTGTTTCACAGCACCTTGGGTGATCTCTGTTCTGGATTTTCCATTGAAGCCTCCCTGCTAGTTTCTTGCAGCCTGGTCCTTCTGCCAAGTGCGTAGTGTATGTATGCATTTGTCTGATTCTGAGAGTGGATGTGTGAAGGTCAACCTTTATTTTGGTGCATCACCTCTTTTAGAGTAGGTAGTTTGTTTTCATGCATTTATTCTCCCTTTTCATCCCCCCCCACTTTTTATATATCTATATATATATATATGTGTGTGTGTGTGTGTGTGTGTGTGTGTGTGTGTGTGTGTGTGTGTGTGTGTGTGTGTGTGTGTGTGTGTGTTTTGTACTTGTTGGAAACAACACGATGCATCGAAGGGAGATAGCCCTTATCTAGAGACTCTCTCCTCCAGCTTCGCCAGTCCCACAGGCGAGAGGAGAGTTTCCATGTTGCAAGGAGAAGGCAGGAGCTAGGCCTCCTTGCCCTGGGTGTAATCTCCAGCGTCAATAGTTTTGGCATGCCCGATGGGATACACAGTTTTATAACTCAGAAAGGTTTTAGGATTGATGCTAGTCCTGTCACAGCAAATTTTATTTCCAGCATCTGGCGACTCTGAGTTAGATCAACTGGTTAAGCAGTTCTGGTACCATACCATCAAGAAACAACATTTTGTTATGTATAATCCCATCATTCAGAGTTATGGACTCTACTTTTTTTGGCCAGCATGGCTATGATCCTTACCAGCCTTATGGTGATACTTACCACGCCCAATATCGCCAGTCTCAACCCTGCCATGAGCTATATCACCCTTGTGCTCAGTCTTCTCAGTATGTCGCTTCTCCCACTCAACCCAATCTTTTTACCAATCAACCAGTTTTTGCCTTCAAGCGAGCACTGCTGGGATACAACAAATATGTAATTGATCTTAACACCATAAAGGGGTACAACCAAGAAATTCTTGATCATATTGTCCATCAAGTGAGGAATGCGCTAGATCAGGTTAATAAATAATGGGCTCCTATTGAAAGAGCGAATTGGCACAGTATTTCAAATGAGATGTTGGATGTGAGTGGTTTAATTGCATCTGTGGAGGAGATGCTGAGTGTGCATGAGAGGCAACCTTACCAAGTCTATCAACTTGCATACTCACTGCCCAAAGCGTCATATCAGTCATATACAGCCCCTGTTCTTGAGCCAAGTCAAGCCTGTCAAAGTCCTTTCCCCAATTATGTTGAGGAGAATTTTGAAACGGCAAATCTTGTGTTTAAAGCTAATCTTGATAGACAGATCGAGTTGGCAAACCTTCAGATGCAGCAGTCCATTTTGGCAGCAAGGGAAGTAGAATCTAAATCTTTGCTGCCCTCTCACATTATGGCCTCATCAACCCCAATGGAGATGCCCAGTCCAAACTTTTTGAGTTGGAATCAAGTGATTGAGTCACGGAACAACAAGGGGGTGAAAGACATTGTCCAAGAGTGCGAGGTACAAGAT
Organism: Torreya grandis; assembly: GCA_037957365.1. Taxonomy (NCBI): domain Eukaryota; kingdom Viridiplantae; phylum Streptophyta; class Pinopsida; order Cupressales; family Taxaceae; genus Torreya; species Torreya grandis. The sequence goes on from JARHVA010007094.1 coordinate 165,466, forward strand.
CAGGTTAGTCCTTCTCAAGTTCTCTCCACCCTCCTTCAGGAGGCTCCTTACATTTCATGGCAATCTTCATGCACTCCCCATCTCTATGGTGTTTCCCACGAGCTCCAAGAAGTGCAAAATGAGGATTATCTGGCTAAGCGGGTTGAGGAATTAAAGGCTAAGATGAGACTGCTGAGAGAAAGAGAGATGGAGCTTTCAGACCCTGCAGAGGAGCTGACACCAAAAGACACCCCTTCCACCAATCCACAAGCTAATTTCAATATTGATGAAATGTTGGTAAAGTGGAAGGATGAAAATCAAGAAATCTTGGCCCAAGGTCTGCCCCCTCCTATTCTAGAGAAAACTCCCTCTTGTATGCTGAATCCTTTCTATCAGATGGCCCTTGCTCATTCTGACTCATCCAATGCATCAATCGATCCTACCCTCAATCCTGTGCACCTCACATTTTAGCATGCCCCTTCTCAAATAGCTCTTCCTGTACAGGAGCAGACCCTCCCAAATCTTCCCCAACCTCCTCAAGTCTTTCAACATGATCTCCCATTTCCGAATTGGAAGAAGGAACACCATGAACTAGCTCAGGACCTGGAAAATGATAAAGTTGTTGCCTGTTTATAGAAGCAAGATTCCAATCCCAAGATCACGAGCTGGAAGCAAACAATGGAATCTTGGGGTGGAAAGGAGGAAGAAGGGAAAGGTTTTGCTCAAAACCTTGAAGAAGATGGGGCTGCTTCTGCTCTTGATGATGATTGTGACTTCTGGGAAAGGCTTTTCCAAGAAGATATGGATAGGCAGATTGCAAAATTGGAGTCCAGGGCAGGTTTCCTCAGCTAATGTGTAATGGATGGTTCAGACCAAACAACACATTCCATGTCTGAACACACCCCACCTACACATCCCCAAGAAAACTATCAGGCCATGCCTGATATAGGTGAAGTGCTGACCAAATAGAAGGAGGAGAATCATTCGATTCTAGTTTAAGGATTGCCTCCTCTTCCACATGAGTTCGTCCATCAGCCTTCCACTTCACCCCTTCTTGAGGAGGAGCCTGTCTTGAGGGAAGCAAGCAACGAGGAGTATGCTCAGTTCATGACTAATCAGGGAGACTTCATGAGTGCGGATGAGGAGGAGATCACCTTAGGTGACATGGAGGAGCATGGACAATCTCTTGTTCATGTTTTGAATGATCCATTTGAAGACATTGAGGTAGGTTGTACTGTTCTTCAAGGAAGCTATGAGCTAGATAAGAGCAGAGAAGGCAGCATTGGGGTTCAAACAAGCATGCAAGGAGGCTGCAGTCTTTAAGATTTATCCCTCTGAGAGGTTGGTGAATCTAAAGATATCTTCTTTGAAATCATCAAGGAAGATGGTCATACCATGGAACCCAAGCATGAGGCAGAGGAGAGCAAGTCAGTCAAGGGTGCATATCAAGGAGCTTATGGTGATGAGCCGACAACAATCATTTTTTTGATGGGAAACACCAGCTTGAAGAACCAATAGGAGGCAAGCTTCCAAGAACAAACAGAGTATGTATACGTTGGGAGCATGTTTGAATATCCACTCAAATTCCAACCAAACCAGGTGACCAGCAAGAGGAACAAGTCACCAAATCTCATTTTCATTCAGCGACTTGCCTGCCACCATAAGTCTTCTTTCCAGGAAGGGGACTTGAGAAATTTTCCTTTCGATCCAGGAGGGAGGCGAGCTTTCCTGGTTAGCTGTATATAGTAGTTTGTTTTCAGTTGTTTTCCCTATTTTCCCTAAGTGCAGTTGCATAGGTAGCATTTTTAGCCTTGTGTGTTTCCCTTTGCATGTGGGGTAAAGGTTTCATGTTTGATTCTTGAATCTTTCAAGCTGTTGATAATTCTTTCATAGCTGCATCTGATTCTGCGCCCAATGGATTTTAAGGCAACTGGGTTCTAAGCATAGCAAGCATGCTTCCCTTATGAGTCACCATTTTGCTGACCAATTTTGCCCACTGGCAAAATCATGGTCAACTCCTCCCTTTCCTATTCAAAAAGCAATCATTTCCAGGCTACACAATTCAATGCCAGTATTTCTCTACTTTTTTCAACACGATTGGTTCAGTGATTTGGTTCAAGACTTAAAGTTCAAATTCCCTAGTGGAGGGCCGACACTTCAAATGAAAAGGACCCGGGTAAGTTTAGTTTGGTTCAAAGTCCAAAGTTCAATTCATTCAAAATTGACTAAGTCTAGGTCTCGAATTCCTTCAGGCACGGCTTAACACAAAGGCAAAGGGAAAGGGCAGTCTTCAGGTCAAAAGCCCTTTAGGAGGGCAAGCACTTAACATTTGCATGGAAGGATCGGGTGAGTTCAAAGCTTATATTAATCAAAATAGACAGTCTTGAATTCCTTCAGACTTTTTTCCTGAAGGAATTCCTTCAGATAAAAAGTTTTAAGGAATTCGAGCACGCTTCAAATACAATGCAAAGGCCTGACAGCAGTCTGAAGTCTGTGCAAACCATCCAAGGTAAAAAGTGACCCGCCGAGGTGTTAAAGAGAAGGCAAAGCCGTAGAAGTTAACATGGATCTGACTACCAACAAGCGTGGGAACGTCGATGAAGCCGTTAAAGTTTAACGAATGAAATAACCGTTTGTGTTCAAAACAAATAGGTGCTAACCGGAAAGAGCCAGAAATGCAGCAACCTGCTGAAAGTTTGCCCCCCCTGAAAGTTCGCCCCTGGGGGTCGAACAAGCTAGATAGAGACAAATTTGAGAAAAGAACAAGAATACATTCATGAAATGAGCAGGCAGTTAAGTCCAAGTGGCACCAATTTGAGAAGCGACTTTGGTAGGTGAAATAGTGCCAGTGAATTGATCATTTGGAATGATAGCAGCCAACAGTGTAACCCCTTTTTCTATTTCACATTAAATTGGAAGGCAAACCATGTAAGTCACCCAAGCAAGAAATGTAGATTTTGAGCAGACAAATGAATAGCTCATTAATATTTTGAGCGACTTGTTTATTTTCATGAAGGGACACGTATGCCACTTGTAAAAGAGGGAACACCAAATGGGCCTCTTTGCTTTTCATATATATTATAGACTTGTTTATTTGTAATCATCTTCCACATTTTGTAAAGGGCACATCTCTGCAAAAATTTCACCTGGATCGATACAAATGCAATTTTTTACCTCCATTTTGGATAGACATTTATGTGTATGCATTGAATGTTTGCTTGTGTCTAGTCATTGTCTTTTGATGCTCTCACAGGTTCAACACTAGCAGACTTTCTGGCTACAAGGTGCCATTGTTGCAGCTAACAAGAGAAGAGCAGTATTTGCGAGTGGAGCAGAATAAATTACTTCATAAGTGTGTGTTTCACAGCACCTTGGGTGATCTCTGTTCTAGATTTTCCATTGAAGCTTCCCTGCTAGTTTCTTGCAGCCTGGTCCTTCTGCCAAGTGCGTAGTGTATGTATTGATTTGTCTGATTCTGAGAGTGGATGTGTGAAGGTCAACCTTTATTTTGGTGCATCGCCTCTTTTAGAGTAGGTAGTTTGTTTTCATGCATTTCTTCTCCCTTTTCATCCCCTTCCACTTTTTATATATCTATATATATGTGTTTTGCACTTGCTGGAAACAACACGATGCATCGAAGGGAGCTAGCCCTTATCTAGAGACTCTCTCCTCCAACTTCACCGGTCCCACAGGCGAGAGGAGAGTTTCTATGTTGCGAGGAGAAGGTAGGAGCTAGGCCTCCTTACCCCGAGTGCAATCTACAGCGTCAATAGATCCCACAAGGAAATATTTATGTGCAGCTCCTTCACCCAGTCTACCATGTTGATCTGAGGATTGCTCCCTTCCATATTTTCTTTGGGGTCGCTTGCAGCCTTCTGAGGCGTAGGATGGGGAGCTGAATGTGTGATTGGTAGCCTAAAATTTGGGAATTTTTGGTTCACCTGTGGTGGAACATATGGTGTGGCCATTTGAACATCTACTTGAGTTTCTTTCATAGCTCTCCCTTTGGATCTTGTGTTGGCTGCAACATAGTCAATTTATTACACAAAACTCACCTTCTAAGTGGTTCATAAGAGTAGAATCAGGATGACTCTGACTACTGCTTATATTGGGTTGCATTGGAGCCTTAAAGACCTGAGAATGAGTGGTTACCTGATTGTCCAGCACATTTGGGTAACAACCCATCATCTCATTTGTATAAATGGCTTGCTCCTGACCATATCTCATGGTTGAAAAACTTGGTTGTTCCTGCACTAGATTGTTCTAAATGGGCACTATATCTTTAGATGATGAAGGGACGCTTAGGTTATAGCCTTGGAAAGGTCTGGTTTGAGTAAGTTGACCCTGTCCTTGACTGTAGTTTTGGAAAGGGGGTCTTGGAGCTTGACTGTACGGTTGGTATCATTGGTTTGGTCTGTGGCTTTGAGCTTATTGCCTTTTAAGAGCTACAAGTTCATTTGACATACTCTGCAATAGACTCTTAACTTCATGAAGCTCATTGGATGGAGTAGTAGCTGGTTTCTCTATGCTAGGTAGAGGAGCTAATGTGGGAGCAACGGCTTGAATTGGAGGTAGCATTTTTGGGAAAAGTGGCATGTGGGGTCTAGGGGCTATTTTCCCAGCCTGTATTAAGCAATTTTCAGTTGCTATGGCTATGTCATAGGTAGCAGGTAGCACATGCCCTCCCATGTATTGTATCATCACTGCAATATCACTATTCAATGCCTTCAAATAATACCCGAAAGCATAGCTAGCAGTCGGTCTTACTAGAATGGGGATTCTATCCCAAGTCTTTTGAAACTGCATGTTGAAATCTTGCATATATTCATGTAGGGCTCTCTTCATGGTCATCAGCTACTCAGCAAGCGAGAGGTGGTCACTCTTTTCTCCAAAAATGGTCCATCAATTAAGTACCCAATTCATTCCAAGAATGGATTGAATTTGCAGGCAAAGTTTTGTACCAGTCAAGAGCTTTGCCCTTGAAAGACAATGCCAGTAATTTGATTGCAATATTCTCCTCAGTGACACTGTGAACATTGTAGAGGTTATCAATATTTCTTATGTGTTCAATATCTCCATGAACCCCTGACCCATTGATGCAGAAGGTTTTATCATGATAGATGAAGTGTATGGGAGCTGGTTCTCGATGAAAAGAGTATGTTCGGGCCTAAGTGGGTCACATTTTTTGGTGTATCACCTTTTCTTTTTTTTTAGGTTTAGGCTTTGTTTTCAGCGTTTCTCTCTCCCTTTTCATCCCCCCTTTTTACATTTTATTTTTTAGCAGTAGGAGAAACTAGGGCCTAAATGATACATCAGATGGAGCTAGCCCTCATTCTAGAGACTCTCCCCTCCAGCTTTGCCGGTCCCAGAAGCGAGAGGGGAGTTTCCATTGTTGCATGAAGAAGGCAGGAGCTTGGCCTCCTTGCTGACATATATATATGTCAGCAAGGAGGCCAAGCTCCTGCCTTCTTCATGCAACAATGGAAACTCCCCTCTCGCTTCTGGGACCGGCAAAGCTGGAGGGGAGAGTCTCTAGAATGAGGGTTAGATCCCTCTGATGTATCATTTAGGCCTTGCTGACATATATATATATATATATATATATATATATATATATATATATAATGGGGGGATGAAAAGGGAGGAAGATTGCAGGAAAATAAATCTACTCTAAAGGAGGTGATGCACCAAAGGGAGATAGCCCTTATCTAGAGACTCTCCCCTCCAACTTCACCAGTCCCATAGGTGAGAGGGGAGTTTCCATTGTTGCCTGTGGAAGGCAATAGATCAACCTCCTTGCCTTGGGTGCAATCCACTGTGTCAACAGTTTTTGGCATGCCTGGTGGGACCTAGTCTTACACTGAGTAAGGTTTCAGGATTGATGTTGGTCCTGTTATAGTAAATTGACTATTTACAGCATCTGGCGACTCCACTGGTAAGAACCTCAATTCCTAATCAAAGACCAGTCTAACATCTGATGCCTAAAGTCACCACATGATCCACTAATAAGGGTGTCCTTTTTAAATTCATTAAATTACCTCTCAACTCAACAAAGTGACTAAGGTTCAAAGAGACTCATCCTTATTCAGTGAGTCGTCTTCCCAGTCTAGCTACAGGTGCTTCCTTCACAAGAGAAGTACCCCATTTGAATCCCCTTATAGCTATGACATTACCCTTTGTGAGCTTGCGTGGTCAAAGTCCCTTGAACCTCCAGCATTATGACCCAATTCCAAGAGCGGTCCTCAAAAGTGTGCCTCCCTATAATGGAGAGGGGCCCATTATAGCTATTAAACACATCAAAAATATTGCTAACCTCTACAATATTCACAGTGTCACTGAGGAGAATATTGCAATCAGATTGCTGGCATTGTCTTTCAAGGGCAAAGCTCTTGACTGGTATGGGACTTTGCCTGCAAATTTTATCCATTCTTGGAATGAATTGGGTACTCAATTGATAGACCATTTTGGAGAAAAGAGAGACCACCTCTCACTTGTTGAGCAGCTGACGACCATGAAGAGAGCCCCACACGAATATATGTTGGATTTCAACACACAATTTCAGAAGACTTGGGATAGAATCCCCATTCTGGTAAGACCGACTACTAACTATGCTTTCCTGTATTATTTGAAGGCATTGAATAGTGATATTATAGTGATGATACAATCCATGGGAGGTCATGTGCTGCCTGCTGCCTATGACATAGCCATAAAGCTGAAAATTGCTTAATACAGGCTAGGAAAATAGCCCCTAGACCCCACATGCCACTTTTCCCAAAAATGCTACTTCCAATTCAAGCAATTGATCCCACATTAGCTCCTCTGCCTAGAATAGAGAAACCAGATGCTGCTCCATCTAATGAGCTTCATGAAGTTAAGAGTCTATTACAGAGTATGTCAAATGAACTTGTAGCTCTTAAAAGGTAGCAAGCTCAAAGCCACAGACCAAACTAAGGATACTAGCAGTACGGTTAAGCTCCAAGACCCCCTTTCCAAAACTACAGTCAAGGACAGGGTCAGCTTACTCAGACTAGACCTTTCCAAGGCTACAACCTAGGTGCCCCTTCATCATCTAAAGTTATGGTGCTCATTCAGAACAATCTGGTGCAGGAATAGCCAAGTTGTTCAACCATAGGATATGGTCAGGGGCAAGTCATTTATACAAATGAGATGACGGGTTGTTACCCAAATGTGCTGGACAATCAGGCAGCCACTGATTCCCAAGTCTTCAAGGCTCCAATGTAACCCAACATAAGTAGTAGTCAGAGTCAGCCTGACTCTACTCTTATGAAACACCTAGAAGGTGAGTTTTGTGCAATCAATTATGTGGGTACTGCAGACAATCAGACTGACTGTGTTGTAACCAACACAATATCCAAAGGGAGAGGTATGAAAGAAACTCAAGCAGCTATTCAAATGGCCACACCATCTCTTCCACCACAAGTGAACCAAAAATTCCCAAATTTCAGGCTGCCAGTCGCACATTTAGCTCCCCAGCCTACGCCTCAGAAGGCTACAAGCGACCCCAAAGAAAATATGGAAGGGAACAATCCTCAGATCAACATGGTAGACCGGGTGAAGGAGCTGCACATAAATATTTCCTTGTGGGATCCATTATCAATATTGGGTGTGTCAGATGAAGGAGACGTTAGAAGCTTTCCCTTTGATCCAAGAGGTAATCAAAAATACTTGGTTAGCTGTATATAGTAGGTTGCTTTCAGTTTTCTTTCCCTATTTTCCCTAAGTGATGTTTGCACAAGTAGTTTTCTTAGCTTTATGTGTGTTTTCATTTCCTTTGAGGTAAATCTTCATGATTGACTCTAAAATTTATCGGGGCTGTTGCTGATTTTAAAGTTACAATCTGACCCCATGCCTAATGGATTTTTAAGGCAACTAGTTTCTAAGCATAGCAGGTATGCTTCCCCTGGGAGTCACCAATTTGTTGAGCATTTTTTGCCCAACAAGGCAAAAAATTAGTCCCCTTCTTCCCCTATTGTTTAAGGCCAATTCATTTTTTGATTTTGGACAAGTCCAAGAATTTCTACGGACTCTGTAGGTCCATTGGTCTTCTACGGACTCAGTAGGTGAAATCCTTGGCATATGAAAGATTAGTTCAAAATGTGCTAGGGTTTACAAGGCTCTTTTTGGCCTTTGTCTGAAGAAAATTTGCAAGGAAGGTTGACATCTTTGAACCATTAAACCATCACTTTAGTTCACACCCTTGGTTTAATCGACAGTTCAATCGACCTTATTTCAGGCCTTGGTTCATCATTTCAAGTATATCGCTTCATCTTCAAGCCTGGGCTCAATCTTCAAGTTTATCACTTTGGTTCAACAAAGGGTTTAATGCCTTGGTTCATTGGCAAAGTTCAAAGGCTCAGTTCAATCATGCTTAGCGTGCAACATTGAACCGTTGAATTGATTCAAAGCTTTGGTTCAACGCGATTGGTTCAAAGGGTTGGTTCAATGAGGTGCCCCCAAAGCTGAAGGGTAAGAGCCCTTGCAGAGGGCAGTCCAGATTCAAGGAACCCTTGTAGAGGGTAAAGGCACTTTGAAGAGACCACAAAGGAGGAAAGCCCACATAATTTGGAGGGGCTACTCGAAAGACTAAAGCGAAGACTAAAAAATGCGAAAACTTAGAGGCGGCCAATTCCTACAGACTTTTGTCTATGAGAAAAAGGCCCTAAGCAGAAAATACCAAAAGAAATTGCCAAGAATGGTGACGTCCCAGAAGCCATCAACCTTAAGCAGGTGAACTAGCCATTGGTTTTCAAGTAATGATAGGTGCGCAAACGTCAAATTTAAGCTAGCAAAATGGCCATTATTTTTTAAACGCTCAAGTGCTAACCATGAAAGGAGCCCAAGCAATGCAGCAACCCACCCAGAGATAGCCCCAAGAGCTGAAGGAGCTAGAAGAGATAAGATAGGGAAAAGACAAAGTGCCAAGTGTAGGAGCAGACAGATAGTATAAGTGGCAAAGGGAGGCATCGATTCAAGAAATTACTCTAACAAGTGAAATAGTGTCTGTGAATTGACCATTAAAAGGCACAAATAGCCAACCATGAGACCCTTTTTCTTTATTTCACATTTATGAGTAGACAAACTGTGTAGGTGCCTTTAAGGAGTAGTCTCAGTTAATGGGGAAATAGCGTGACAAGTCAAAAAATACCTGAAGTAAGAGCCAGGGTCGACACAACATTTATGTTTAAGCGACCTTCTCTCCCCAGTGCTCATAAGACACATGGGTCACTTGTAAAAAGGGTGCCAAAAGGCCTCCTTTCTTCTTTTATATATTGAGGACTTGTCATTTGAGAAATCATCTTCCACATTTGTAAGGCGTAGCCCTAGCAAAATTTCCCGTGAATCAATAAAGGCATTTTTTACCTCTATCCTGGTTAGATATCTGTGTGTATGTCTTGAGTGTTAGTTTGTGTTTAGTCATTATTTCTTGATGCTTTCACAGCTTCAACACCAACATACCTGGCATCTACAAGGTGCCATTTTTGCAGTTGACAAGGAGAGTTGTATTTGGAAGTGCAAAAATAAAAGATATTACCTTACAATGTGCATTTCACAGCACCTTTGGTGAATCTCTATTTTCTATGTTTTCCATTAAAGCTTCCCTGCCAGTTTCTTGCAGCCTAGTCCTTCTGTCAGTTTGAAGTGTATGTATGTGTTTGTCTGATTTTAAGTGTGAAGTGTGAGAAGGTCGGTTTATTTTGGTGCATCACCTCCTTTAGAGTAGATTTGTTTTACTACAATCTTCCTCCCTTTTCATCCCCCCATTATATATCTATGTATATATGTTAGCACTTACTGGAACAAATTAGATGCATCAAAGGGAGCTAGCCCTTATCTAGAGACTCTCCCCTCTAGCTTCGCCGGTCCCATAGGTGAGAGGGGAGTTTCCATTGTTACATGTGGAAGGCAGGAACTCAACCTCCTTGCCCCGAGTGCAATCCACTACGTCAACACTTGGCCAATACCATAATCATATACACAACACTCTAGTACCCTTAGTTATATGGTCAACACTAGCCTTCTCCTTTACGAAACACTAGGTCTTAGTTGTTCTTTTGCATGTAGCCTTTAGCTACCAATTGTGCCAACCATGACTAAAGTGGACTAATCACAAGTCTAGGGAAGTTATCATAATACTCGGTGCACCAACACACCTACCAATATTTTGAGCCTAAAAAATGCATCTAAAAATGTAGCATTACTCTATCACATGTCCAAACATATGGCCTTTTCCTTTTGGGAACACTAGATCTCACTTATTCATCTACATCTTCCTCTTTCTCATATACTTCAAAATTGATATAGCTTCAAGTTTCTCTATACCTCCTTCCTTGGCATGGATTTTACTTTAGTTGAAACATCTCAACTAAAAACATGTGGTCAATACCTCAACCTCCTCCAAAGGATACCAACATACTCCTCAAGTTGTAGAGTTGCTTCTCCATCAAGAACACTATGTAGGCTATTAACTTGTCTGGCAAAGATTTTTTAGGTTCTTCATAACTCCCTTATGGGCTTCTCCTTAGCAACATGAAGAGAAAAATATCTTCACCAATAAATCCTCCACCTTGATCCATAAATAGACACCAACCAAAAATAAAATCTCTTTTTTTTCTTTTATCTCCACTTGGTCTCTCCTCCTATCATAGTAGCTTCACCTTGCACAATACCATCCAACAATAGAAAACATTCACACATGGATTTTTTCACCATTGATCTAATACCAACTATTAGGAATCAAAGCTTCACAATCAAACCTATGATACCAGAGGTTAAGAATAAAATTATGATACTACATGTTAGATTAATGAACTATATAATAAAATATAAGTAAATAATGCAAAAAAATAATGTACACAAATAAAGACAAGCAATAGGACACATTACACAAGGATTACATGGAAACCTTGCAATGTGTAAGGAAAAAATATGGGAAAATGGAAAATTCTAGACTTCATTTCTTTCACATCAACTCTCTTCTATAATAGCTCCTCTAACAACTCCTTCAGTGCTAACATACAAGCACACAATGCTTCCACCTAAAGTAGTCAAGTTATGAACCAAGCTAAACCAGCCTACATGATCCAACCTTCAAGCATTAAATCCCAAGGCTTGCATGGATATACTAATAAGATGAATAATACAATGGAGAGTTCATGTTTTTATAGAATTTACAAAGAGAAGCAAGAGAGAGAGATGGATAAACTTCATGGTGGTCCCCATTATAGACTAGATTTTCACCCTTGTGAGAGAGTTCTTCAAGATCTCTCACTTCCATCTATAATCATGGGAACAACCTTAGGATGTGGATGTCTTATGGTGATTTTGAACCTCTAGACTTTTTTATGAGGCTAGTTCCTTAGGTGCATCAATTTAGGTGTTTGGGTTTCTACGCCAAACTCTTATAATGGTCAAGGAAAAGGGTAGAGAGATTACTTGAAAAGAAAACTAAGCTAAGGGAGGTTATGCATTGAAAGTAAGTGATCCACCTAACCTGGGAAAGCCAATAATTTAGCATAAGATAAGTTGGCTTACACAACCTCCTAACCAGCTAACTTGCATAAGTATTTCTTAAGCTAGGCTTATTGAACCACACATGAGACAAAGAGGAATTTCAAAATTAACACCAAGCATCCATTCATGGCTCAAAAGCATGAGTTTAGACCTAAAATTAACTAGAAAGTACCTGAAAACAAGCAAGAAAGAAAGGCAACAAGGTTGGAAGGATGCTTCTTCAAAACGCTATTAGTGCACAAGCTAACTCAATGTAACTTTTAGATAAAGAGATAGGTAAAAAACAATCTTTATTGCTTCAAAGGTCCATTACACAATGATTTTTATAGAGTAATTTTAACACCAGTCTGGCGATACCTTTCTAGGCTCTAAGGCCTCTATTTATAAAGAAAAGGGAGAAGAGAGAAAAGGAGGAAAAAAAAGAACTTGCAGATGGCTGACACCTCCCATTATCCTTCCTTGATATTCCTAAATGCACCGTTCCAGATCACCACTAATACTCTTCAACCCCTCCCATATTTAAGAATTTATTTAACACATGAAAAGTCATGCTATGAGTAGTTGGAATGTTTCTTCTTGGTATGATGCTTTTAAGCATCGAATTGTAATTATAGGAAATGAACCATGGTGGATGGGAGCCTTCATAACTTTTAGCTACCAACCATTTAGACTCTCCCATGTTTATTGAACATCTTTCTGCCCCTTTTCTTTTACTGATTGGCCCTTTTGGTTCCAATTATGCCATAAGGTAGCCTCCCATTTGTTACATCATGATTCTGACATTGTCAGACCAAGCTTAAGTTGAGCCCTTAGAGAATCCTAATTTACTCTATGCAGAGTAATTTAGGTTCTTTGGCCTCTACAACTTTGAACTTTCCCAGATCCTTTGATTAAAAAAAACCTTTTGATTACTTTGAGAAACTTTATTTAAACTATGCGGAGCAATTTGGGTTCTCTATGCCTACTTACTTTGGGCTTGTCCATATTGAAGTCTTCTCACCTTACTACTTCCCAAGCCTTAAGACTTTAGGTTTTTCAATCTTGATTACTTCCAATGGCTAGTCACTTATCTTAATTTTGACATTTATTGGCCCATCATTTCCTTCATAAACTTGGTCTCAGGCTTCTCTCTCGACTTATTTATTTTTGGCAAATCTCCTAAAGGAATTTCCTTAGAAAATTTGTCTGAAGGAATTTCTTCATAGAATTTGTCTGAAGGAATTCCTTCAGACTTTTGTCCACGTCTGTCTTTTAAAACTACCCTTCATACTTTTCACAATGGACTTTCCCAAAGGGTAAGAGACCCTTCAGGCTTTCTGCATACCCCCTCATATTTATGTAAATGGTCCTCCCTAAGGAAAAGATACCCTTCAAGAATTTTGAAATGGTCCTTCTGAAGGGTAACATACCCTTCAATAAATTTGTAACTATCCACTTGGAGAAGAAAAATCCCTTCAAAAAAGTTGAAGTGTACCTTCGAAAATGTTGACTGGCCCCTTTTGCCCTAAAAAGACCCTTTGACATTTTGAAAATGCCCTTCAGATTTTTTGAAAAAGACTCATCTTTTGAAGAACCTGAGAAGCATAATTTTTTAAGACCAAATTGGGTTTGGCATGCCCATTTACTTATTTTGGGTTTTTAACTACTCACAACTTATGAAGTAACCAAGTAGTACCCCTTGGAGAACCTGAAATACACTATCTATGAGTAATATGGGTTTGTAAACTCAAATTACTTCTACCTATGAAATATTTAGAAGCTAAGCACTACTGGAAACTTGATTTGTATTGTGCCTTCAAAAAACATGAATTTGTCACTAATGAAAAACCTGAAGTCCTCCCGAAGACTAACCATTTTCTTTCCTGAAAGCTCCCTTTTCATACTTAGGTGAACTTTGACATGTGGGCCAAAAAAATGGCTAACATTTCTAGTGATTCGTAGGGAAGCATGCCTGCTATGCTCTAGAACACAACTCATTTGCTTTATTTGATCCATTGGGTGTGAAGTCGCTACTTTTACATAAAGTTGGTTCTTTCTGGAAATCTCCTTTAAAGAAACAAGGGAAACTAAAATGAAACAAACTGTGCCCATGGCACTTAGGGAAGGGAAAACACATAACTAAAAAAGATGTGCACCAAGCACTTAGAGGATAACACAAAAGAAAACTAAAAGAAGCGTACAAAAATATATGTAATGGCTGTAAAATCTCAATAACAAGGCTTCAAATGAATTCCATTAATTGAGATAGGTAATACCTCTCCATCTAATTGGGAAATTTGAAAGGTGTTATGATTTTTGCATCCATGGATCAAGTAAGGACCACTCCACAAGCTATCAAACCTGGTATGGTTACCTGGTTTGGCCTTGTTTGAGTCTCATTTGAGAACTAGGTCTCCTTCCTTGAAAGTCCTTGTTGTATCTCTCTTTTCAAAATCCATCTTGACCTAAGCTTGATGTGCCTCCAATGTTTTCTTTGCAAGGTCCCTTGTCTCCTCAAGCTCTGTGAGTTTTTCCAATCTCATATTCATGGGTTCATCTTCTAGTAACTCCAGTTAATGGGATAGCTCTAATGCAGGTAGCTCAAGAGAAATGGGTAACCTAGCCTCCCTTCCATATGCTAGAACATATGGATAATTACCAATAATAGCTTTAGGAGTTACTAAATCAGCCCACAAGGTTGTCTTTAACTTGGTGTGCCACGTCCTCTAGTTCCCCTCAATAGTCCTCCTGATGATCCTCAACAAATTCTTATTTGTGGACTCAACCAACCTGTTGCCTTGAGGATAATAGTTTGAAGTAGATGCCCATCTTGAGAACCCATTCACTTATTTTCAAACTAAGGAAAGCTAAAGCATTAACAGATATGATAGTTGTTAGAACACCAAACCTGGTCACAATGTTATCATAGAAGTCTAAGATTGCACTTTTGTTCACTTCCTTTAATGCAATAACTTCCACCCACCTGGTGAAGTAACCAGCTATGATAAGCACCCACTTATGCCCTATAGTTCATTGGGGGTTAATCATACCAATGAAATCCAAACCCCATTGCATGAATGGTTGTTCCACTTAAATCGGGTTGAGAGGAAGAGCTACTAACCTTTGCTTTCCCATGAAGACAGCACATTCCTGACAATTCCTTACCCATACATAAGTGTCCTTAAAGAGGCTAGGATAGTAGTAACCATCCCTCATGATCTTTGTTGTAGTAGTCTTTGGGGTAAAATGACCTCCTATGGGCCCATCATGGAAATGCTCTAAAAGCTTGGCAACCTGATCATCATCTACGCACATCAAGAGCACTCCATTGAGGTCTCTTTTAAGTAAAACCCTATCAACTAAAACATAAGGCATGGACTGAAGTCTAAAATACCTTATGTTATCATTGTCCATAAATTGAGGGCACTCACCTATTAGCAGAAAGTGAGTCATATCATAGCCAACTAGTGTGAGATGGAGGTGTATCTGCTTGTAGTTTATCTTGTGTCTCCAAGATGACCTCTTTATCTTCATGAATATCCTCAACCATATGCTCACATAAGCCTTTACCTCTTACTAGCTTAGTGACCTTGATCTCCACATAATACACCATGACTTTAATGATCCAACCAGCTATTTTTTTACTCAAATCCTTGTTAAGAAGGAAGTCTCTTACCCCAGGATGAGACACCATAAGGTGGATTTTGTTATAGGATAGCATTGGCCTAAACTTCTTGAGGCTCCTTACTACTGCAAATACTTTCTTTTCTATAAAAGTGTATCTCACCTCATACCCTTCAAGCCCCTAGTTGAAAAAACCTAATGGTTGCTCGAGTCCTTCACCATTTCTTTACATCAGCATAGCTGATATATTATCAATATTGGAAAAAGCATACAAAATGAAATCCCTTAAGAAATTAGGATTCATAATTGTGGGTGCTTGAGAAATATCTTGTTTGATAGCTTTGAATGTGACTTGCCTTCATTTGATCAAGTGAACATTTGGTTTTTCTTCATCATAACAGTGATGGGCTTGACTAAACTGGAAAAACTAGGGATAAATCTTCTCATGAAGCTTATCTTTCTAAGGAAACTCTAGAGTCCCTTCTTATGCTTGGGCAAGGATAAGGCCAAGATGAAACTTATTCTCTCAGGCTTAATGGACAACCTTTCCTTTGAGATGATGTGGCCCAATAGCTTGTCTTCATGCACGATGAACATGCACTTTTTGTGATTTAATGAAATCCTATACTCTCTACACCTTTCAAAAATTAGCCTCAAGTGGTCCATGTGTCCATTGGTATTCTTGGAGAAAACTGTGATGTCATCCAAGTATACTAGCACCATTTGGTTCAGCAACCCCTGAAAAGCCATGTCCATGGCTCTTTGGAAGGTAGCACAGCATTTGATAGACCAAAATGCATCTTTTGGTACATATATGTGCCCCATTTAGTGGTGAATTTAGTCTTGTACCGATCCTCATCCTTCACCCAAACTTGGTTGTAGCTAGAAAAACCATATAAAAAGGAAAAGTGTTCTGAACCGGCAATTACTTGAAGGAGCTGTTCCATGAATGGTAGGGGATAGTGATCTTTCAAGGAGACTTTATTCAAATTTCTAAAATCCATGAAAAGCCTAATCTCCCCACTCTTTTTTCTTACAGGCACCAAGTTAGATACCCGTGATGAGTGCTTGATGGGAAAGATGATCCTGAACTCGATCAACTTGGTTAGTTCCTTCCTCATCAACTCCTCAATCTCGGAGTTAATTGGCCTTTGTTTTTGCCTTACATGCTTGGCATTGGCCTCCAACTATATAGTATGTTGGGATAGTTTAGGATCAAAACCTCTTAGGTCATTGTACTCCCAATCAAAAATATCTACATACTCTTGGCAAAGTGCTATAAAAGCATGCCTTTTAGCCTTGTTGTTTACCTTCCCTAGCTTGAGAAGTTTATCCTTAAAAATGAGGACTCTCTCATAGTTTTCCTCCTTAGTAGACATTACTGCCTTATCTTTCCTCATACGGTCTCCTTCATGAAAAAGGCCTTGAAGTGTAACCATCCCCTTAAGAAGTTTTTTTGACTTCAGCTAAATAATCTAATCCTCATACTGACGCTATAATTTAGCTTGGTTGAAAGGGGAAAATTCAGCTTCTTGATATAAGAAATAAATAATTAGCTTGTCACTCTCAAAAACTTGCTAATGGGCTTCATTATCTGGCACTGACGGTCTCACCACCACCTTAACATGTGGTTGAACCTTGGTTTCCTTCAACTCACGTAGAATATCAAACTGAGCTCCTACAGCTGCCAACTTGTCGACGAACTAGTTTTGATCTCTTGGGATAGCTTGGATGTTAAAGGCTTCAAAATCTTCAATCAGGCTCCACACTTTATATTTGTAGGACCTCATCAAAGTATTCTTGGTGACGTTTAAACCTCTAACTTGGTTAACTATGAGCTCACTATCTTCAAAAGCTTTCAATAGTTTGATTCCTCTCTTGGTGGCCCATTGAAGGCCATGGATCAAGCCTTCATATTCTGTTGCATTTGAAGATTACCTAAAATGAAACCTATAAGAAGAGAAAAGCTTTTTACCTGAGGGTGAAACCAACATTACCCCAGCACCTATGTCATTCTTGCTCCTTAAGCAATCAAAGAATAACTTCTATAAACCATTAGGCTCCTCTTTAGGTCTAATGAGTGATGACATGGGTTGATTCTCTTCATGCAGCAGGTAGACACCCATGTTTATTTCCTCAACACCTTCCAAAGGGTTGAAAAATTGGTTATCTCCCCATAACTCATCCAAGAACAAGTTTGAAACTTCTGAAGGATGAGTGTTCAGCTTTTGGTCAATTATAAACTCATCCTCATCAAGGATGTTATAGTTGAGGCTTATATTATCTATCTAATGGGGTTCAATAAGTAATTGTGCCATGGGTTCAGCCTTGATTGAGACCTTAGTACCATACCTTGTTTTGAATACCATGTAAGACCAATATTTTTCAAGTTAGCCCCCAATCTTGGCTGTGAATTCTCTGAAAAGACACAAAGCAAAGAGGGGAGTGATATCTAGAATCAGCACATCTTGCACCATGGATACACTAGGATAAGCATGCAAGGTTAGGCTCAAATTTATAATGATGCCTGATGGCTTTGTGTAAGAACCATCAAGTTTCAGGAATCCTTTAGTGTCTAGCTCATACTTGAGGTTCAGTTGGTTAGCAATACACTTTGGCATGACTGAGTTGTTGGCCCCACTATCCACCAAGCAGTTGTGCACCAAGGAATTGCTAATGATAAAATAAATGTAGAAAGGGGGAGGCTTGGTTGCAATACTTGACCCTTCTCTCACATGCCTCTTGATTGCATTAGTTAGGACTTTAGCTTCCTTGCTTGGTCGCTTACTTGTAGCTATAGTAACAACCATCTTGGACAATCCTTCATGTAGAATGTCTACTTGGCTAAGCATGGAAAGCATGTCCCACATCCATACACTCATGTTGGATTTATTCATTTGTTTCATAATATCGATTATCATACCACCAAGTTTTACCTAAGCTTTAGGAGCTACTACTGTTAGATTTTTCAATGAAGGAGAGGTGATAATAGGTTATTTGAAAGCTTCCTGATTGTCACCCATATTCCTTCTCTTGAACCTCGTATTTGTTGAGATGGGAGTGTGAGATAGACTAAGAGTGGTTTGTTGATTGGATGCATAACACTCTTCTTACTTACTAATGACCATTAAGGCTTCTGACTAGTTTAAACCTTGATCTGAGCCTTGCTCTTGTGGAGGTTGCTCTTGTCTCATCATTATGGGTACCTCCATGTTTTATGCCATAAGAGTCTGGTTGTATCTATAAGCAATATCCTACTACCATTGATCATTAAATGCCTGATTAGAGCCATTAGTTGAGACAATGGATTGCCTAAAAGAATGATTCCATAGCATTATCCCCTCAGCTTCTTGAGCCACATTATTCTGAACTGGGACCAAAGAGTTGAAAGGGCCTGTGGCATTTGGATTGTAATTATGTTGTCTAGCATAGTTAGGGTGGTCCTATCCTTGGAAGCCTCCTTTGTAGGGTGGCCTATTTTTTTGATAAGGTTACTACTAAGGCTGATATAGAGCTTGATAAGGCTTGTTGTAAGCTTGCTTCTTAATATTGACCACATCATTTCCCAAGGATTGGAGCATGCTCTTGAACCCTAAGTAATTCTTCTGCTCTTGGGATTCATTAGTTCTGATAGTAGAGGCCTTCTCTTGCTTAGGTAAAAGTACAATAGTAATTATTGGCATTGGAAGTATAACATCAAGTGGAGGAATGACTATAGGAGGTGGTTTGTTCTCTATAAAAAGAGGCATTGGGGGTTTAGCAGTGAGCTTACCAACTTGAACAAGGCGATTCTTCACCTTGATGGCCACCTCGTATGCATCTGATAGTATGTCTCCTCCCATAGACTAGATCATCATATCATGTCACTATTAAGAGCCTTTAAGTAATACAAGAAAGCAAGGTTTGGAGATGGTCTAACAGCTGCTAGGATTCTATCCCATGCATTCTAAAATCTTTTATTGAAGTCTTGCATGACTTCATGAGGATCTCTCTTGATGGTGGTCAACTGCTCTACAAGTGATAGGTGGTCACTCTTATCTACAAATATTTTACACGGGGTTGCTCCCAACTCATCCCATGAGTGGATAAAATTATGAGCAAGACCCCTATACTAGTCTAACACCTTTCCTTTGAAGGACACAACTAACATCCTAGCAGCCACGTTCTCCACCATGATATTTTAAATGTTTCAAAAGTTGGCTATGTATATTATGTGTTCAATAGGAGTTACAATTTGGTCTCCTGAGTAATAAAGGACACTTTTGAGAGTTGTTACTAGCATAAGATCATATTGTGGTAAGTTCAAAGGGATTTGGATGCTAAAGCCCATAAAATCTCTTTGGGGAATCATAGTAGCAAGAGGGGTTGATAGAGATCTTCTTACGCCTTATGACTGGTTTATAAGGATAGCTTCTTACATAAGGGTGAGTATGGGTGAACCTTAACCTTCTTGCTGAGTTTAAAGGTAATTCAACTAACTCAAAAGGAATACCTCTAGAAGTTAAGCTTATAGTCACCTTTGGCATGAAAGATAACTACTGCTCTACCACCAAATAGCTAGGTATTCTTTGAAGTCATTAGATGCTAAAGGATAAAAGCTATCACTGATACAAACTAATCAAAACAACATCAAATTTGACCAAATTTTCCATAAAAATGGAAGTGAAATGGTAGTTATCCCACTGAGCATGCCAAAACTATTATAGACTGGATTTTCACCCTTGTAAGAGAGTTCTTCAGGCTCTCTCACTTCCAACTATAAGCATGGGAACAACCTCAGGATGTGGGTGTGTTATGGTGAGGTTGAACCTCTAGATTTTTTTATGAGGCTAGTTTTTTAGTTGCTTCACTTCAGCTCTTTAGGTTTCTACGCTAAACTCTACTAATGGCCAAGGAAAAGGGGAGAGAGCTTACTTGAAAAGAAAACTACGCTAAGGGAGGAGATGCACTAAAAGTAAGTGATCCACATGGCCTGGGAAAGACACTAATTCAACATAAGACAAGTTGGCTTACACAACCTACTAACCAACTAACTTGCATAAGTTTTTCTTAAGCTAGGCTTACTAAACCATACATGAGACAAAAAGGAATTTCAAAATTCACACCAAGCATCCATTAATGGTCAAAAAGCATGAGTTCAGACCTGTAATTAACTGGAAATTACCTGAAAATAAGCAAGAAAGAAAGGCAACAAGGTTGGAAGGATGCTTCTTCACAACATTATTAGTGCAAAATCTAAACCAATGCAACTTTCAAATAAAGAGATAGGTAAAAAACAATCTTTATTGCTTCAAAGGTCTATTACACAATGATTTTTGCAGAGTGATTTTATCACCAGTTCAGGGATACCTTTTTAGGCTCCAAGACCTTTATTTATAAATAAAAGGGGGAAGAGAGAAAGGGAGGAAAAAAAGAAGTCGTAGATGGATGACACCTCGCATTGTCCTTCCCTGATGTTCATAAATGTGCCATTCCAGATCACTGTCCAATACTCTTGAACCCCTCCCATCTTTAAGACTTTATTTGGTAAATCTAAAAAGTCATGCTATGAGCACCTAAAATGTTTCTTCTTGGTGTGATACATTTAAGCATCAAACGGTGATTGTGGGAAATGAACCATGGTAGATGTAAGCCTTCATAACTATTAGCTACCAGCCACTCAGACTCTCCCATGTTTATTGAACATCCTTGTGCCACTTGTCCTTTATTGATTGGCCCTTTCTGCTCCAATTATGCCATGTGACAGCCTCCCATTCATTACATCATGATTCTGGCATTGCCAGACTAAGCTAAAGTTGAGCCCATGGATAATCCTGATTTAATCTATGTAGATTAATTTGGGTTCTTTGGCCTCTTCGAATTTGAACTTTCCCAAATCCTTCACTTAAAAAAACCTTTTAGGTAGAGTACTTTGAGAGACCTGATTTGCACTATGCAGAGTAATTCGGGTTCCCTAAGCCTACTTACTTCAGGCTTGTCCATATTGAAGTCTTCTCACCTTGTTGCTTCTCAAGCCTTAAGACTTCAGGTTTTTCAAACTTGATTACTTCCAATGGCTAGTAGCTTATCCTGATTTTGACGTTCATTGGCCCATTATTTCCTTCGGACACTTGGTCTTAGGCTTCTCTCTCGGCTTATCTTTTTTGAGCAAATCTCGTGAAGGAAGTTCTTCAGACAATTTGTTTGAAGGAATTCATTCAAACTTTTGTCTGTGTCTGTCTTTGAAAACTACCCTTTGGGCTTTTCATAATGGAATTTTTCGAAGGGTAAGAGACCCTTCAGCCTTTTTGCATGCCCCCTCAGATTCTTTTAAATGGTCCTCCTGAAGGGAAAGATACCCTTTAGGAATTTTTAAATGGTCCTCTTGAAGGGTAACATACCCTTCGAGAAATTTGTAGTTGTCCAGTTGGAGAAGAAAAAGCCCTTCAAAAAAGTTGAAGTGTACCTTTGAAAAAGTTGACTGGTCCCTTTTACCCTAAAAAGACCCTTTGGTATTTTGAAAATGCCCTTCAATTTTTTTGAAAAATACTCATCTCTTGAAGAACCCAAAAAGCATAATTTATCAAGACTAAATTAGGTTTGTCATGCCTCTTTACTTATTTCGAGATTTTGACTACTCACAACTTATGAAGTAACCAAGTAGTGCCCCTTGGAGAACCCAAAATGTTAGGTTGTGGAGCTAAAATCTTCACTGATGCAGACATGGAGAAGGCCATTGGAGGAGTTGTTGGAGTGTCACAGACACCGGCGTCGGTCAGGGCAACTGACGTCGGTAGGGTAAGGCAGGATAGCAACCAACATCGGTCAGAGATCGGCCGACGTCGGCGACCCCCAGGCGGACAGGGACCGACGTCGGTCGCCTGTGTGGTTTGACTGCGAGTATATTATGGGCAATTGGTTGACGAACCAAGTGTTTGCATGTTTAGAGCTAATTATAGACTCAGAGCTGCGGATCTAATTATTGTATTAGGTGTCTAATTATTGTTTGGATGAGATCTATATAATAGACTCATGGTTGTATTGTAAACTCGTGCTAGAGAGTAAGAGAGCATTATTATAAGATCCTTCTGTGTGTGAGGTGAGCATGGTGTGTTCCTCCTAGTGCCACAGTACCAAGGTGGGTGCTGGATTGGAGAATCAGCAGGGTTCTTCAGGAGTGTATGATCTTGGTCATCAGGTGAGCATGGCTACGATAAGAGATCTACATGGTAAGTAAGATCATTGATATGCAGGTGTGTGTGTGTGTGTGCAAGGTCAAGGTTCACAGGTGTGCAAAACCAGCTTGATCTGTAGGTGGAAGATCATATAGGATAGCAACACAACAAGGAGTAGTATCAAGAGAGATCTACTTGGAGTACAGGTGTGTACTTAGGGCAAAGAGGAAGGCAAGGAAGATCCTTCCATAAGTAAGGTCTATTGAGGTGTAGGTTGTTACAGGTTTAGGGGAGATCTAATTGAAGTACGTTTGTGTACTTGTAGAGTGCGTGGAGTACTTGTGGTGTGCGTGGAGCAAAGGTATAAGGTGAACACCAACTCAGTGTGTGAGTTGGGTGTTGGGACCTAAGAGAGAGAGCTTTGAGGAGAGAATTACTGTTCACTTGAGGTGTGGGAAGCCTCTGAAGAGGTGGTGGAGAAGAAGTGGCATCTTCTTTATTGTATTCTTTTATGTATGAGTATTAATACAAGTTGTGTATTGTCTCTCATATCTTGTGTTATTTCTGGATTCTAGTTACTTGTTGATTTTGGTTATTTCCACATATTAAGTTGCTTGGTTTTTGGTAATCAATTGTGTGCTTCTGGTGTCTCATATCCCCAACACGTGGCATCAAAGCTAAGGTTATAGGAAGCGGTTTTGTGTTTGGTTACAGGTAACTCTCAGGGGTTTCTGATTGAGTGGGAGTAGAGCAATGATAGATCAAAGTAAGCTAAGGATGGAGGAGTTGAAAAGCACATATGGTCACTTACAGTTTGATGGAAAGAAAGAGCAGGTAAAAGAAAATTTTTGGTTTGTGGAAGACTAACATGGAGGAACTGAAGAAGTAGATGTTGCAGGTGATGTGGCACATGATGCTCTGGGAGGTTTCTTGGATAAAGTTGAATCCTGGATAACAGATTCGGTTGCCTCTTTCCATGCAACCCCATATAGAGGAGCTGGTGAGCCTTGCCAAAGAATAGGCAAAGCGGAAGTGACGCTGAAATTGTAGGCAGCCAACACATGGGTGTTGAAGGAGGTCATGCAGGTCCCAGGTTTGGAGATGTGGCTAATTTATTCAGAAGAGTTGGGTGATGAGAGATGCACGAGAACTCTCACAGTAGATGCACTTGAATTAGCTGGTGGTAAGAAAATAGGTACTCTTTATCTACTTGTCTATATTACTGATTCTTCTTTTGTTACGGAGACGTGGCTTCGTAGGCTTGGTCACATGAGCAGGACGAAGATGCATGTTCTTAAGCGGAAGACAGATATATTTGACAGGCTTAAGAACTGGAAAGCCTTGGTGTTCTTGGAGGAGATGGAAGACAGAGACCAGTGGATGGGGTTGGATACTTCTGAGCAGGGCAGTTTGGACATGGGACTTGACTCAAAAGAGCTCGCAGGTAAAAAGTCATCACTCACAGGAAACACAGGTACTGGCGTCGACATGAAAACTAACGTCAACAGTATATAAGACCGATGTTGGTCACAAGGACCAACATCAGCATCAGGAAGACATCGATGTCGGCAGGGTTGGTAGTCAAGACAGGCGCAGGAACTGACGTCGATCGAATGCAAATTGTGTGGTGGCTGAAGTCGGTCACTGTAACAAATTTTAGGTGGATAGCAAGCTATTAAGGAGTCTCAAACACCCATACGGAGGACTGAAGATGTAAGTAGGCCTCAAATTCAATGTTCCTCTTCTTTATACTAGTTACTGACTGTAGAGCAGGAAGGATCCAGGAAACAGTGGGAGCGTGGCATGGAGAGATTGCAAAACCAGACAGAGATTTGGTAGGGTTGCCAGCCGGTATGTTAGCATTGAGAGACGAATGGATTCCTTAGTTGAAGAATAAAGAGAATGGACACGTGAGATGGAAGGCCAGGTATATGGTCTTGAGGAGCTGCAGGACAGTGGTACAGGTTTTGACAGGTGGAGGATGAAGCATGACTTTAGTCAATGTCAGGGTAACTACTATGGTTTGACTTACCAGGGAGATGATGATTGCAACATCATTCTGTTGATGTATGTGGATAGTATGCTAGCTAGCAGGGGTGTAAATACAGGGTTTTACTGAGCTAAGGGTAAGATTAGTTCAGTGGTTTGCTATGAAGAATTTGGAGCAGCAAAATTCTTTGGCATGGGAGACATGGGAGATCACAGGTTGATTTTGTCTCCAGTGGGAGCTGATGTGAATCAGGTGTTGGCGAGACGCAGGATGCAGAATTAGAGCGCACCAAGGGCTGGACAGTTCAGTGTCCAAAATCACATGAGGTCTTGCATAGACCTGAGTTTGCCCAAGTAGTGGGTGCTGTCAAAGAGTTAGGAGCCAATTCGGAGAAGTGGATTCTCAGGTATTTGAGAGAGACCAACAGCAGGGATTCATGCTATTCAAGGTCAAGACTTCACTACATGTGTTTGTAGGTTTGGATGCGGTAGGGTACTCAGATGACAGGAGGTACACCACAGGTTGTGTGGTGGGTGGTCTTCAAGATTCATCTTGAAGAGGGATACAAACCAAGAAATAGATTAGACGGGGTACAGGTACAGGTATAGTGCAGTTGTTTATCTCTAAGTGGGAGATTGTTAGGTTGTGGAGCTAAAAGCTTCACTAATGCAGACATGGAGAAGGCCATTGGAGGAGTTGCTGGAGTGTCACAGACACCGACGTCGGTCAGGCCAACTGACGTCAGCAGGGTAAGGCAGGATAGCAACCAACGTCGGCAACCCCCAGGCAGACAGGGATCGACGTCAGTCACCTGTGTGGTTTGACTGCGAATATATTATGGGCAGTTGGTTGATGAACCAAGTGTTTGCATGTTTAGAGCTAATTATAGACTCAGAGCTGCGGATCTAATTATTGTATTAGGTGTCTAATTATTGTTTGGATGAGATCTATATAATAGACTCATGGTTGTATTGTAAACTCGTGCTAGAGAGTAAGAGAGCATTATTATAAGCTCCTTCTATGTGTGAGGTGAGCATGGTGTGTTCTTCCTAGTGCCACAGTACCAAGGTGGGTGTTGGATTGGAGAATCAGCAGGGTTCTTCAGGAGTGTATGATCTTGGTCATCAGGTGAGCATGGCTACGATAGGAGATCTACATGGTAAGTAAGATCATTGATATGCAGGTGTGTGTGTGTGCAAGGTCAAGGTTCACAAGTGTGCAGAACTAGCTTGATCTGTAGGAGGAAGATCAGATAGGACAGCAACATAACAAGGAGCAGTATCAGGAGAGATCTACTTGGAGTACAGGTGTGTACTCAGGGCAAAGAGGAAGGCAAGGAAGATCCTTCCATAAGTAAGGTCTATTGAGGTGCAGGTTGTTGCAGGTTCAGGGGAGATCTACTTGAAGTATGTTTGTGTACTTGTAGTGTGCATGGAGCACTTGTGGTGTGCGTGGAGCACAGGTATAAGGTGAACACCAACTCAGTGTGTGAGTTGGGTGTTGGGACCTAAGAGAGAGAGCTTTGAGGAGAGAATTACTGTTCACTTGAGGTGTGGGAAGCCTCTGAAGAGGTGGTGGAGAAGAAGTGGCATCTTCTTTATTGTATTCTTTTCTGTATGAGTATTAATACAAGTTGTGTATTGTATCTCATATCTTGTGTTATTTCTAGATTCTAGTTACTTGTTGATTCTAGTTATTTCCGCATATTAAGTTGCTTGGTTTTTGGTAATCAATTGTGTGCTTCCAGTGTCTCATATCCCCAACACAAAATACACTGTCTATGAGTAATTTAGGTTTATAAACCCAAATTACTTCTACTTATGAAACATTTAGAAGCTAAGCACTGCTAGAAACCAGATTTTCATTGTGCCTTCAAAAAACTCGAAGTTGTCACTACTAGAAAATCCGAAGTCCTCCCAAAGACCTACCATTTTCTTCCCTGAAGACTCCCTTTTCATACTTAGGTAAACGTTGACATGTGGGCCAAAAAAATGGCCAACAGTCCCTTAGAAATTTGACCCATACATGAGTGGGTGTTATTGAACAATAATAAAAAATGTCTCCCCATGTGCAAAGGTCTCCCACATGTGCCTTAGTCTCCCACATGTGTCAACGTCTCCCACATGTACGAAAGATCTCCCACATGTGCCAAAGATTTCCCACATGTGCCTTGGTCTCCCACATGTGCCAAAGGTCTCCCACATGTGCCTTGGTCTCCTACATGTGCCAAAGGTCTCATCATATATACAACTTGGAATATCTTCTATGGGACATGCCACATTACCCATAAGACATATCACCAACCATCCACATCACCATTAGGCCATGTCATCATTAATAGTGACCATGAATAGTGATTCATGAATTGTGACTATGAATAGTGACTTCACATCCTAACAATAGTGACTTCATATGAAGAAATATATCATCCACTATAAGTCTTTGGTAGAAAATTCACCATGAAAAATGTATTTTTAGGTTCTACAAATAAAAACCAGATAGTTTGGAATTTGCTACTTCAAAGAAAGGAATATTTTTTAATATTCCACCTTTTTAAAGCATCTCTTAGTGCATAATGTTTGAATTTAACCATTGATAACTAAGTTGGGGTTTGTCCTAAATAAAATGAGTGGATCATTCCAGTTCCATTCTTTCCACCATTTCGGGGGACTCTAATTATTATTTTATGCAAGGAATAGCCTGACACCACCATATGAATCTCAACAATGGAATCAAAATTTTGGTTTTTGAGATTAAATTTATTTTTTAAAGATTTCTAACTAACTCAGGATCTAGTTACTTTATCATATATACCCCCAATACTATGGATGTATTTATTGAAGAGGCAAAGAAATTTAATTCTAGGAACTTCTTCCAAGGGTTTTCCATTGTTAGCCACCAAAAGCAATGAAATTTAATAGATATAATTTCAAGCCATCCTCCCAAACCAATCATGGATTAATAAACTCATAAGCCCTCCAGATACTTTTAACTATAAATGTACCTGTAATTTTCATATGAAAATGTGCAATGAGTAAGGTTTGGAAACCTAATTTCCTCCAAGATCCTCATCCATAAGGATTGACAAAGGAAATGCAATGCTTGAGTATAAATTTATATGCTTTAAGTAAATTTATCAACAACATTTCAAGCTTTCTGTAGGTAGCTTTAGAGGGAGTCATATAAGAAGAGTAGTATACATGAGTAGCTGAAAGAAATTTGGAAAAAATTTGAAGCTTACCTATGAGGGAAAGAGGTTTGGTTAACCAATATGAGAGTGTTTTCTCCACTCTCAGGAAAACATATTCCTAGGAACCTTGAAAAGTAAAAGGAATTCCAATAAACTTAAAAAATTTCCCATGAGAGATCTATTTCGACCGGTAAGCATCAAACCAACTGGGCTTAAGGCCATAATATTTCCTATAACACTAAGTCTTGGCCCACTAAATGCTAGATCCAGAGGTCATGCATAAAACTTTGAGGCATTCCATGGTTTTTTGAGATGGAATCATCAGACAAGTATCCATTAATAAGTTGGTCTTTAAGTGAGTGGGGGATATCTATTCCTTTAACCAACCCTCTTAGAAGCATAATCCCATAAAAAAGAGTTAAACACTTTCAAAACTAAGACATAAAAAGAAGTATAGATCGAAAAATACCCAATTTGTTATATTGATGAACATTAATGGTGAGATAAGAAAAATCATATTGAAAGTGTTTTAGATAGCATTCACAAATCTAAGAATAAAATCAATGGCTTGAAACATAGAAAGAATGATTGTCCATTCAATCATTTCATATGTCTTTTCCAAATATCTTTTAATAAAAATAAATTATTTATGAAGTGTGAGCCCACTCCATCCCCTTCAAGACCACAATGATATTATCAAGCATATTTATACCTTGATTGAATCCAATTTTACCAATCCTAACCACCAAGGGAAGGAGTTACCTAATTATTAAGGTTAGAGCCCTGAGAATAATTTTATAAGAAATATTTAAATGAGTTATAGGCCTCCAATTGGTGATAAGCTTAGGGCCACTAGTATTGGGGATAAATTTAATATTGCCTTTTTTGATGAGCTTTCCAAGGGAACTATTAGCTATAGCCTCAAGGTATACTTTTTTTTAAATCAGGTCCAATAAAATCCTATAGGGTTTGCTAGAACTCATAAGGAAATTTATCAATTCCTGGGGCTTTATCATGATCCATACCAATTTCTATATTATGAATCACTTCAATAAAAAGAGGCCTATCAATTCCTGTGGATTTGTTTTGAGTAGTGGATTTGCCACAATGGTGTCCACGGTCAACTTAGGTTTTCCGTCATGTGGACTATTATTGTATTTATTATGATGTTTCGTTGACTCATGAATTTTCAGCTATCATTGGCTCCCATTTGGGGTTATTTTTTATTAATAAACGTCATGGTTGGTGAATCTATGACAACCATAACAATGCAATCCTTAATATGCAGGTCTAAATATTGACAACATAAACAAATATTGGGAAGGTTAATGTACATCAAATGTTTGGTGAAGAATTTTAATACTATATAGAAGTCTATGGTCTCACAGAAGTCTTATTCTAGATAAGCCTACACATATAAATGCCATTGTGACCAAGTAGTGTGAAGACTATATGTTTAAAATCAAAAAAATGGCCTAAGGGTTTAACTATTTGTTCTATAAATGGCTAAAGAGGCATAGGCAAGATAGGAAACTCTACCCAAATTGGGATCTTCAACATGGGTTTCTCAAAGATAATGAAGTATTAGATACAAGGGAAAACAAACAACAAGCTTATAACATAACAAGGTATGTGATTATGAATGTAAGTATAGCATTCAAGATTTTCAAACCTAAAAAGGAAGAACCACTTAGCCAAATTTTGCACCCCTATGAGCTTGATGCTATGAGGATGTCATTGAGTTTGAACCCAGATTTTGAACATAGGTTTGGAGGGTATATGCCCAAATAAATATCCATTAATTTTATGAGATTTAATCCATTGGAAATATTTATCAAATTCAATAACATCAAGTAAAACTTGAGGAAGATTTTCCTTATAATAGGGTACATTACCTCACGGGAAACTTTGGGCACCAACTTGTGATATTTAGACGAGTTGTATCAAAAGATGAAAGCTTCTATAAGGAGCTCATTAAATAAAATAAAAAACACCCAAAGGGTAGATTTACAATTTAGAGGAATTTAAATTTTAATAAAAGATAAGGAAAAATCCACAAATCTAGATAAAACAATAGTGATGTGACAACATGGTGGAAAACCCTTGAGCATGACAAAGGTGATAAATTCTCCATAGCAAAATTTCAAGTTATCATTTTGAAAGATGAAAATTCCTAAAATTATATAATTTGAAATATGTAACTTTGGTAAGTATATGCATTGATTAAAAAGGGTGAAATGAAATTTTCCTAGGTATGAATCGAAAGATTTGAACCTTATACTGATACCCGATAACCATGGTGGCATATCTACATGGATGACTCTACACTATCTTATAGTTCATAATAGATATTTTTAATTGTGTTTATTGAGATAATGAGATTTAATAAAACCATAAAAGGACTCGTAATGAGATTTTTTTTTAAACATAAAAGGACTCAAAGGGTTATAAGGCACTACTTGTCAAATGATCTAAGAGATTGTGTTTATGTTCTAATTAATTTTCCTAATTGTTCATAGGGATCCATGTGAACATTGAAGGAGAAAGTAAAATTACAATTAAAATCATGGGAGGAATTCTAACTTAAAATTTAATATCTTTTGATCATGATATGTATTTAATTTCCAAGTGATGGTCTTACTATACCACTATTAGTTTTAGATCAATATTGACCAAAGGAGAACTAATCCTCAACGGAGTTACAAATAATAAGATCAATATTGACCAAAAGAGAACTAATCCCCAATGGAGTTGCGAAAATACTTGATATATATTTCACCTATGCATAGACATGGCTACAATCCATAATCTAAAGGTTGAACTTGAGTGAAGTGCACATTGGAACAAATATATTATTACTTATTTTAATATTATCAAAATGATAATAATTGATATTTAAAATGTATCAAAGAAGGAATGAAATGGAGGATAAATAAAACTATTTAAGTGAAATATTAAACCAAAACTAATCTAAACAAAGAAAGTGAAAAAAATAAAAAATGTATTATTATGTAAAATTTACCACTTGATTAGAATATATGGGCAAGGTATCCCTTAAATAGTTCCAAGTCCCCTCTATATGAGACAAAACATGTCTCTTATACTCAGCTTGAAAAAACACCATTATGTTTGTGTTCCTGATTCCTTGGTTTTAATTATGTAGTGGGATCCATGTGAACATTGAAAGAGAAAGCAAAATTACACTCATAAGTATGGGAGGAATTCCAACTTATAATTCTATCTCCTTTCATCATGATATGTATTGAATTTATAAGTGTCGGTCTTAATAGATGACTATTAGCATTAGAAAAATACTATCCAAAGGAGAACTAATCCCCAATGGAGTTTCAAAGTGTTAGATCATGTTCATGTTAATAATTCCTTAATCTAACCATGCATCGGGAGCCACATGAAAAATGATGTAGAGATTAAAATTACATTCAGAAGCATGGGAGGAATTCCAACTTATAATGTTATCTCATTTCTTCAAGATATGTATTGAATTTCCAAGTGGTGGTCTTACTAGACCACTATTAGCATTATATCAATATTAACTAAAGGATAAATAATCCCAAATGGAGTTTCAAAATGTTAGATAAAAATTTACCAAAGGACAATCTTGAATAAAATGTCAGTGGTGTGATAGCAAGTTGGAAAAACCTAGGGCATGACATAAGTGAAAAGTAATCCTTAGCAAAATTCAGAGATATCATTTTTGAAATAAAAAAATTCATAGAAGTATATATTTTAAAATATGTCACTTTGTAAAATTATGCATTGATTAAAAATGGTGGAATGAAATATTATTGGACATAGACAACAAGATTCAAACCTACGTGGATAAAGCCTGTGCTTGATAACCACTCTTACATGTCCACATCGATGACTTTTCACTATCTTAAAGTGCATAACAGAGATTTTTTATTATGTCTATTGAGGTAATGAGATTAAATAAAACCATAAAAGGAATCAAAAGGTTTTCAGGCACTAATTTTCAAATTATCTAAGAGATTATGTTCATGTTCCTAATTCTTATGAGAATAATCAGGAGATACACAAGACCACAATGATCAATCTAGGAGAGAGAACCCACATCAAAGAGCCTACAAAATAATTCTATGGAATAAATAAAAATATTTATTTATTCACACACCCAAAATAATAGTTGGCCTTAATTATCTCAATATTTTTTGTATTTAGTCTATTAGATTTGCATAAATATATAAAATAGATAGTTTGTTATATGACAACAAACTATTTTTCGTGAATAAACAAATAGAGAAACCTAAAGATATTCAATTTTCAAATACTACATGAAAAATAGAGTTGAGAAAATATCAATAGTAGAAAAAGCTAACCTAGGTAAATAAAATTAACCCTAGGTAATAAACAACATACACTAAGTAAAATAAACTATCCATAAGTAAGCTTAGACATATATTATTCTAACACCCTCCCGTAAGCAAAACATAGGGAATATGAATTAAAGATGGGTCCCGACTACTAGGCCTGATAAAGTACCCATGTATAAATCAATCAAAAAACATAATAAAATAAAGGAAGGAAGGACTTCATGGGAAACCCCCCACCCCCCAAGTACAACTTCCTTCACCCCAAGCATCTCTCACAACTGAGGATAATGAGGAGAAGCCAAGGGTTTAGTGAATATGTCTATAATTTACTCATTTGTAAGCATAAACTCAAAGAAAATAACTCCATATTGAATGAGTTATTTAATGAAGTGCATGTGAATCTTAATGTGTTTGGTGAACCGATGCTCAATAGGATTATGTGAAATAGTAATCGCACTTTGGTTATCACACCATAAAATTATAGGATCCAATTTTGTGAAGTCAAACTCTATAAGACATTATCAAATCCAAAGGATCTCCTGACTAGATTTGAAATCACCTTTATACTCTACCTTAGTGGAGGATAATGTAATAGTTGTCTACTTTTTGCATGACCAAGTAACTAGACCAAAACCACGTGTGAATGTAAATCCACAAGTGGATTTACAAGTCTCAATATCACTGGCCCAATCTGAGTTAGTATATCCAACAAGATATGGAGAACTATGTGGTGTGTACTGTATGCCAAAGTGTGGGGTGCCCTAAACGTAGTATAAAATAAGCTTGGTTGCTTATCAATGACTCTCATGAGGCTCATGTGAAAACCAAGAGATAAGGTTCATATTAAATGTAATGTTGGTACATGTATGAGTTAGGTATAAAATACTACCTACAAGTTATCGATACAATGCCAAATCAACAATAAGAGTCATTCAAGTGGAAAATAACATAATATCTAACTGATATGGAGTGGGGCAAAGCTTATAATCAGCCATGATAAACCTGTGAAGAAGATATATCACATACTTTTATTGTCCAATAGAGATAACCTTCCAATATTGATGAACGTGAAGGCCAATAAAATAATGTAAATGTTCCAGATATGTCATGTCAAACCTATCTACCAACTTGTCTTTGATGTCCTAAATCAAGGAGTTTGAATTTCTAGTGAGGATAAGGTCATAAAAATACAAAACCAATATCAAAATATCCTAACCTTACTTTAGGATATAAGAATTGTGATTTGACTCACAACAATGGAAACCATAACTCAAAAGAAAAGAGTCCATCTTACCATACCAAGCTCGAGGAGCTTGTTTGAGACCATAAAGAGAATGATGGAGCCTAAAAACCAATAATGAGTCTTGTACAAATACTAAAGGCTACTCCATATAGATCTCCTCCTAGAGATCACCATGCAAGAAGGAACTCTTCGCATCCATATGAAAAACTAACAAATGATGTGAAGCAACAAGAGACAATACAAGCCAAATAAAATTCATCTTAGGTATAAGGGTAAAGGTTTTAGAATAATCAACTCCTTCAACCTGTGAAAACCCCTTAGCTACTAATCTATCTTTGTACTTATCAACTAATACATATGTAGCATATTTGATCTTAAAGACCCATTTACATCTTACAATTTTTCTTCCCTTAGGAAGAGGAAAAAGATCCCATGTATGATTCTTCATCAATGAAAAATTCTCATAATACATTGCAACATCCCACTTAGGTTTACCAATGGCCACAAAAAATAACACTAGATCATAAGTAATGGCTTTTACCATAATAGAAACACCAAATGTCTATGAGAGAGTATGATGAGTATCAGATGGATCACCAACAAAAGAACTAATTGCTTGTAGAGTCATCTATGCCCACTTGGGCATAGATGATGAAGTAGATGGTTGTGGTGGTTAAATAGGTGCAACATCAAAATCATCCTCATCACGATCAATAGAAATCAAATCCTCATTATCATCTATATAAGGAGGAGGAGGAGAATAAGTACTAGATGAAGACTCTTGTCGAGTGGGTAGCTCATCAACATGTACATCCTATTAAAACAACACATCATGTGAGATAAGATAAAGAAGGCGATAAGCTTTTACATCTTCACAATAGCCATCAAAAATAAGTGGTTGGATTTTCTTCTCCAATGCTTTACGTTTGTCCTCAAGGATAAATTCCCATGCCTAACTCCCAAAAACATGAACATCTAAAATATCAGGGTTGATCCCAGGCCAAACTTCTTCGGGTGTCATATTCTGCACAACTTTGTGAGGCATATAAATTTGAATGTAGTTTACACAGTTTACTGCTTCAACCCAATATTGTGGACCCAAATTTTTAGAATGTATCATATAATTTTCCATCTCTTTCAATGTTCAATTCCTCCTCTATACTACGCCATTTTATTTGGGAGTGTATGGTACAATGAACTGATTTTGAATACCATGCTCATTACAAAACTATAAAAAATCATTACTATCATATTCCCACCATTATCTGTGCATATCTTTTTAAGAGGAAGAGATGATTATTTTTCAATAAAGGCTTAGAAATCCCTGAAGGTCTCAAATACTTCACTTTAAAATTTGAGAAAATATACCCAAGTTTTATGATTGAAATCATCTATAAATGTGAGTACATATCTATCCCTTAGAAAATAACGAGTTAGAAAATACATCAAATCACTATGACCCAATTCAAAGGGTGCATGAGCACTTATGGCATTACCAACTAGAAATGTATCTTGGTGTTGTTTACCAACTAGACATCCAAGACACACTCCATCAATACATGAGACCTTTGGAAGGTCATTTATAAGATTTTCTGCACTCATTTTTTCATATAACCAAAACTTAAATTCCCTAGCCTTTCATGCCCAAACTTGATAATACTATCGTCATGTGTTACAAGTGAAGAAATAGAAGTCCTAGAAGAAAACTCAAACTTATCAAAAGTGTAGAGTCTTGTTTAATGATCTGATATTACTGTAGCAACTATCTCACTAGGATCAATACACTCTCTTGTTACAACGTCATGTGGAGTAAACTCCATAGTTTTACCAATACCAAAAAGACATATTTGATACATAAAGAGAATATTAGAAGAGATTTTGGGTACAAGTAATACATTATTGAAACAACCATCTTGTTTACTAACAATACATGATCCCAAAACATTAATTTGTGAAGAGTTCTCCATGACAATATGTGATGTGCTATAATATTTAATAGAAGACAAGAGTTCTTGATAATGTGTGATATGATGAGAGGCACTTGAGTAAAAAATCCACTGATCATGAGATGAAGATATAACTCTGGTTGAAAGTTTTTTCCCTTTCCTTGTAGGAAAAGTAGGAGATGGAGAAGGCACATAAATCTTGTGTTGTTTCAATGCTTCCTCTAATGCTACCATATTCTTAAAACATCTATTTTCATCATGATTAGGACCAGCTCTATGTGATAACATAGAGGACAAAAATGTAGTGGTAAAAACGTAGTATGACAAAAATGTCACAAGAAAAAAACATAGCGAGTAAAAATGTAGCAGTATTGGTAATGTCACAAAAAGGTCACGAAGAGCATAAGTGGGACATTTTAGTGATTATCACAATATTTATTTGTTGTCTATTTCATTTTGGTGATATCAGTTAACATTTCATGGTGGAAAAGTAATGCACCAAATTCACAAGCAAAATAATAGAGGAAAATGTGATTTCATGAGTTTGGACCTTTAGTTTAAAGTTATGTCATCTTCATAACATTACCAATACCCCTATCTTTTTTCCTCTCTACGTTTTGTCCTCATGATTGTTTATCATACTATGTTTTTGTCTACTACATTTTTAGCACTACATTAATTAATGTTACATTGTTGTCTGCTCCTTTTTTGTAAGATGCCTTAGGACCACCATAAAAGTTACAAGGACCAAAAGTTTTCTTTTTTTGCTTGAAAGACTTTTTGTTTTTAGAAGATTGAGGAGGCCGTGTAGTGGTGTTTGTAGGTTTATTGAAATATGATGGCCTCTATTTGGATTTAGGTGAGGGTTTTCCTTTTGAGGTGTTATCTACTAAGGCATGACTTGAACTTGGTAGAACATCTAGGGCCAGCAGTTTTTTTAATCTCTAGTTAGTATTTCACAAAAAACATCAAAATAAGGCCATTTGAATTCATCACCTAACGTATCCATCATGGTATAGAAGGCAAAGGAAAATACACTATATGGTCCTTTAAATTTAGACAAAATCATGAAGATGCACTTCTTATCATTTTTATCCTTATCACCATCTTTTAGCTATGATCTAATAAATTTGAATTTTACCAAAAATTCATCTATAGAAGTGAAATTTTATGGAGATAAAGCACTCAATTCTGCATCTAATTGCAGTTTTGAATTCATTTATTTTGGCAAATAGTTTTATAACTTATCGCATACCTATTTTGGAATTTTGGCATCTGCAATGTGGAATTGAATACTATCTGAAACAATGAGGCCAATCAATCTAAATGTCTCATCTTAATTGCAACCATATGCATATTTGTCCTTTTCAGAGGTGAATGTTGTTGTTGTGTTGTCATCAAAAATACTCCATAGGCCCTTTGATTGAAGTACTTGTTGAATTTTAAGCTTCCAAGCAAGCTAATTTATGGCGTCTAAGGGTTAAAACAATCAAGATTCCATTCTTGAAGAGGAATATGATGTTGACAAAAATGACCTAGACATTCTTTATACAACTTTTCTTTATAAAAAAAACCCTCCCATTACAATTTAACATCTCCCAACGAGATTTTTATCCTTAGACTCTTTTCAAAGATAATATTTTTGATTTGTGAATAAAAAAATAACTTTGTGTAAAAAGATGAGGAATGGGATTTGAAACCAAGACCTCTTACAACATCAATGCCTTAATAAAATTTTATTTGCCAATATAGCAAAGTCAATTTTGAGAATATAAAACAAAAGACTTGTTTTTAAACCACTTAAATCAGAAATTAATGAGATAAATCCAAAAAAATAAGTCACACATGTGAGTGGGAGGCTGAAAATGATGGCTTCATCAAATAATTAAATCCTTTCTCCAACAGGGTGTGGTAATTTGGAATGAACTATGTTGAAGATTTTAATAGGAATCGCCAAGTAGACCCTTCAAACACCTTTCACATTCACTCTGCATAATCTTCCCAAAAAATCATATAAACTCATGCACTTCTTAAAATTAATAATGGAAATAAAATATGGGAATGTATGATACCTCATCCAAGTCTTAGATTCTAATTTTGAATAGTGTACAACCTCCAACTGAGAGAAAAACATATGGATCTATTGTAGGAAAAAATAGATTGCAAATTCTAAATTAGAACAAGTTAAAGAGTTGTACAGCCTAACTATTGGGTGTACAACCTAGGTTAAGATATAATCTGGAATAGTTAGATTCCTCACACAAGTCTCAGTTTTTAGAAACCATACATGTACGACCTTCTATAGCAAAAAACCAATCAAGTACCTTAAGTTGCCAATAAATACAATTTTCATATTTTTGCTTGAAAGACTTGTCTGGCTAGCTCAGAATTGAAAAATTAAAGTGCATTGGATTCTTGACTTGATTTCTTTCGCCCCTGATGATTCAAATGCAAAAAATGGAAGCTATACGATCTGTAATAATAATTAAAAGTATAAAAATTTATAGAAAAAGCTTGCGAACAAGAATCATATTTGAAGAGAATAACAAATATTGAGAACAAATCAATAAATAATGTTTTGGACTATGTTAATAACTGAAATATGTTAAAATTTTGAAGGGAAGAGGATCTTCAACTAGAACTCCTAGCTTTGAAATAATCTGAGAATAACCAGGAGATACATAAGACCAAAATGATCAATCTAGGAGAGAGGACCCACATCAAAGAACCCACAAAACAATTCTAGGGTATAAATAAAAAAAACATTCACCCACTAAAAGTAATAGCTAACCTTAATTATCTCAATATTCTTTGTATTCAATCTATTAGATTTTCAAAAATATATAACACAAAATAGTTTGTTATGTCACAACAAACTATTTGTTGTGAATAAACAAATAGAGAAAACTCAAGATATTCACTTTTCAAATACTATGTGAAAAATAGTGTTGAGAGAATCTCAATAGTAAAACAAACTAACCTAGGTAAATAAAATTAACCCTAGGTAATAAATAACTTACCCTAGGTAAAACAAGCTATCCCTAAGTAAGCTTAGACATACATTATTCTAAAAATTCCTTGTTCTAAATGCGCATCAAAATCAATGTGAATGTTGAAGGATAAATTAAAATTACATTAAAAATCATGGGAGGAAGTCCAATTTATAATGTCATCTCCTTTCATCATGATATGTATTGAATTTCCAAGTGGTGGTCTTACTAGAACACTATTAGATTTAAATCAATATTAACCAAAGGAGAACTAATCCCTAATGTATAGAGTGTTAGATCAATGCTTTAGAGGACCTCAAGCTTCTTTGTCTTCCACTTAATTAGTTTATTAATTTGAATTCAATATTCTTCTATGTGGTTAGCCTGTATTAAAATCCAAGGCCACAATATCTACATAAAGGTGAACCAAAATTATTCCTCGTGTGATATGAAAAAAGATGCCTTTACTTTAGGAAATAACACTAATTTTATTGGTTTTGGAGTAGAAATTTTCTTTGAATATTTTTTCCCGTCACTCTTTAATTTATGTCAATGCCAACTTCAAAAACTCCAATGGATACTTCCTTATAGACATTAGATAACCAAAGTCTGGGTGGCACCATCAAATGTCGAAATAAAATTTGTAACTTGGTTATAAATAATTTTGTGGTTTTAAATTAACTCTAGTTAGAGCTAATGTGGCCCAAGGTTCATAATTGTGTGGATTTAGTTATAGTATGCATTCATTAATTTAAATAAGTATGTGTGCTCATTCATAGTATACAATACTCATATTTTTCCTAATATAGCTCTCTTTTTTCATATAAATATAATCATAACAACCTTTAGACTGCCGTAGATCTCTTTACTCTAACCTATGCACTCTTTACTCTATTACCACTCTTTAATAGGCTATTACAAGTATTTATATACTCTATATCCTCTGTTACTCTCTTATCTTACTCTATTTAGCTCTTTTTTCTCCTATGTTTATCATATTATAATATTGTGGTATAAATAACAACTATATACCTCTTATAACTAAAAATTCATTATTTTTAAGACATGCATTTTGTTCATACAAATTATCTTCTATTACCGTAGGTGACCAAACCATACTGCACTACCCAAGTTAGTAAAAACCTCTATCATGTCAGTTTGGAGATGTACTTTATTGTTGCACTAGAGTTGGAATCTCCATTTTGATTTTTTTTCAATCATATAACTAATAAATAATCCTACTAGCATTTGTCCATCTTTTTAACCTTTGTCTCATCCTCAAGACAACTCTAAAGAATCCTGGCAAGTACCATAAAAATAATTCACCTCAATGTCAAAACTCACTAACAAAATTGTATATGCAAAGTGGATTACTCGTAGGGAAAATATTAAACATATTAATCTACCATGGCCTTGGAAAAGGTTTCCCAATTTAACATTATAGCTTTGGCATCCAATATCTTGTACTTTAATATAATATTTTCCTTGGCCGTCATCAATGCATCCCTTAGAACACGTGAACTCTTAAATGTTTTGTAGTATGGTTCATGCCTTGCTATCTATAATTCTATTTTTTCCATATGAGCATTCAGTAAGGTTCCATAAACCTTCATTCTTCAAAAGTTAGTATCTATTATGTTTTTTTTTCCTTGTATTCATTTTGCGTACTTATCCATTTATCTTGTTCCACTTTGGAAGGAATATTGTTAGTACCAAAGTTGGTAAAAGTAATGTTGAGTCATCTTTCCAATTTGTATAATTATTTATTCTATTCTTGGGTCCACAAAGGCCAACTAATACAATATGCAAAGTAGGTGAATGCATCTCACATGACTTTATACAAATTCTCTACTTGATGTCTATGTTTGTTTATATTTGCCTAAATTTCCCCTAGTAGCGGACCCAAAAATTACTCCTCATATTATTCTATTGCCTTTACTTTGATGAGAATTTTATCCACCATAAATTTGGCATCGATGATAAAATTCTCCAATATTTTCTCTAGTTTTTACTCTATTGGCCATGTTGAGTTAAGATCATATTGTGGCCTAGTGGTGGTTAAGGTTGTGAGAGACCTTTTTATGCCTTCTTCCATATTTACATATTGCATCATCCAATATATCTTTGCACTTTGGATGAGGGTTTCCCTAGTTGAATCTTTTTCTATTGGTGTGAGGTTATATAAATCTACCGTAATATGTCTTCATGTGATGGGCTAGAGCAAACTAGGTGGCACCATTTTAATAGAAGTTAATTTCTTGTGCCGAAACCAATTCTTCCTTTCTCCTTATCAATGGGTCCCTTGGCATACTTGTGATACATAGAATAGTGCTTAGCTCACCTAAGGAACTTTATCTTTGTATCTTACTAGTTTCCCTTATATTTGTGAAGCTTGTAGATGGACTAGTTGCCTCTTTTGATTTTTTTTTCTTTTTCCTCCCTATATTTTCTTTCTTGTTCCATATTTTATTGATTCTTCTTATCTTGTTTTTTATTTTCTTAATATATATTCTTCTTCCTTCTTTTTATTTTCCTTCTCTTCTTTTATTTTATTATCTTCCTCCTATTTTATTTTCCTTTATTCATCCTCATTTTTCTTATCTTCTTCCTCCTTTATTTTATTTTCTTTTTGTTCTTTTTTCATATCTTCTTCTTCCTTTCCCTTATTTTCTTCCTCCTTTATTTTACTTTATTCTTCCTTTTTTATTTACTCATCTGCTTTTTGTTTTCCCTCCTTTGCCTTTTTTTTTTTTACTATTTATTTTTCTAATTTTGTTTTTTCCTATAGTTCTTTCTATGTTTTTTCCTCTCCAATATTTGTTGAGTTTTATTTTTATCATGATTTGCAATCTCCTATATTTTCCTTTTGTATTCTTATATCTCCCTTTCTACTTATTTTTTTAATACTCTAGCTACTTCTAGCTCCTTTAGTGCCTAGAGTTATTTTTATTTTTATATGGTTTATGCCACTAGGTCTATTTTTTTTCTTATTTTTGCATGTTGGATTTGCCTAAGTCTCTCTTTGTCTTCTAGGGACACATTCATTCCTTCTAATCCTTTCTTCAATGCTACCTATTGATATTTTTCTATATTAAATTTAGTTTTTTTTTTTTTTTCCTCCTATGTTGGTATTATTGTTTACTTCAAAGTTGGATGTAATCCTAGAGAAATTAATCCAAAGTAAGCATAGTTAGATTTATATAGTTTAGTATTTCTCTTATATAGTCTAGTTTTGGATACATAGGTAGTGGCCAATCATCAAATGTGAGTGAATGGGATCAATTTAGCCCATTACCCTTCTCCAATTTTTCATACATTTCTATCCCTCACAAGGATGTCTAGGATTTTAAGGCAAAGGAGACTAATTTTTTGATATTAATGTGTCATCACGGTTCAGTATTATTGGGTGAATATTTTGTCACTAGCTAACTAATGGGCAAAATAGGTGTTTCCACCATAGCACAGGGAGATTTATCAGCCAAATGTGCAGGTCGACCACATCAAAAGGGGACAAATCTCTCCTCTCATCAAGGGGAGGTTCCCTATAAATATGAGGTGCTATATATATATAAGCTGAAAATAATACTCAGGGGTAGGATAACACCATCCATCTCTCTTTTTTCAGAGATGATGTTCACAAATCAAAGGATAAATCTTGGTGAAATGACAGAAGGCACTTCTCTTCTTTCAGAAGTGTTGTTCAGCAAATAACAGGAATCTTTTTGGTAGTGACAAGTAAATGTAACAGGGTGAAATAACTAGCAGAATGAGGTGTAGCACAAAGTCTCCACCTCAACTGCCAAAGAGTGAAATATATGAAGGACAATGGGGGCACAAATTCATCCCAAGATCCTTTACACAGAAACAAAAAAAACATGCTAAAGACAATTGTGGCAGCACAAAGTCTTTCCACAGTCAGCTTCAGGACGCCTTCCTGATTACTTCCACTAGTTCTGTTTGTTAAATTAAATGGACAAGAAAGCTTCTAGGAAACACACATAAAAATAATTTTATAAATAACACAAGCTATTACAACACAAAGTCTGAAAGGTCACTTGTTTTCTCATTCAAATAAAGAAATATGATTAACAATCTGAGCTCAAAGTCTCAGGAAATGCCTTTCAATTTGGGCAGAGTTTTGCTTCTATAACAAAGAGATCTCTCTTTCATAAAATAAGAGATTACAATATATAACATCCAAGAAAGACTTGGTACTTTGTTTCATGGAAAGGCCCATGATGCATTCAATGCCTTGAATGCATTCTCAATTTAATCAAAGGAGCCATGCTGAAACAGGGCATCAGCCTTAACTGTGGCATGTCAATTCATCTCAAATGTCTCTTCTAAAGTATAGGCTACCTTGTTTTTCTTCCTGATATTTGTGTAACTGTCCACTTTGCCTTTACTCAATGGATAAAAATAGGCCGCATCCTTGATATGTTTGTGCACTCAGATGTCTACTTGGTGGACTGTTCCACCTACTAGAATAACTCCTGCATAGATATTTCTGGTCTTTTTCTCTTGTTCCCTCTTTACTTGCTGTATTTTGTCCTTTTCTTCATGATCTGAGCTCTTGAGCTATCTCCTTTCCTTTTTGTAGGCTCTTTCAGCTTCTTCTTTAGCTGGTCATTGAGTTTGGTTCTTCAGGTTTCGCACCATATTTGAAAATAAATAGGCATTTCATTACCTTGAATTTGACGTCCACAAAGACGTCACTGGTTGCTGGTCACTTGAACCATATTGAACATTGAACCTTTGACCCTTGAGAGTTCATTCGTTCCATATTTCAATATGGTTCAAATGATCAGCAACCAGTGATGTTCCTGTGGATGTCAAATTCAAGGTAATGAAATGCCCATTTATTTTCAAATATGGCGTCAAACTTGAAGAACCAAACTCACCGACCCGCTGAAGAAGAAGCTAAAAAAGCCTGCAGAAGGGAAAGGAGATAGCTTGAGATCTCAGATCATGAAGAAAATGACAAAATACAATAAAAAAAGAGGGAACAAGAGAAAAAGACCAGAAATATATGTGCAGGAGTTATTCTAGTAGGTGGAATTGTCCACCAAGTAGACATCTGAGTGTGCAAACAAATCAAGGATGTGGATTATTTTTATCCATCAAGTAAAGGCAAAGTGGACAACTGCATAAATATCAGGAAGAAGACCAAGCAGCCTATACTTTGGAGGAGACATTTGAGATGAATTGGCATGCCACGGTTAAGGCCGATGCCCTATTTCAGCATGGCTTCTTTGACTGAACTGAGAATGCATTCAAGGCATTGAATGTAGCATGGGTCTTTCCATGAAACAAAGCACCAAGTCTTTGTTAGCTGCTATATATTGTAATCTCTTATTTTATGAAAGGGGATCTCTCTGTTATAGAAGTAAAACTCTGCCCAAATTGAAAGGCATTTCCTGAGACTTTGAGCTCAGATTGTTAATCATATTTCTTTATTTGAATGAGAAAACAAGTGACCTTTCAGACCTTGTATTGGAATAGCTTGTGTAAGTTAGGAAATTATTCTTATATCTATTTCCTAGAAGCATTCTTATCCATTTAATTTAACAAGCAGAACTAGTGGAAGTAATTAGGAAGGCATCCTAAAGCTGACTGTGGAGAGACTTTGTGCTGCCACAATTGTCTTTAGTGTGTTTATTTTTCTATTTCTGTGTAAAGGATATTGGGACGATTTTGTGCCTCCATTGTCCTTCATATATTAAATTCTTTGGTAGTTGAGGTGGAGACTTTGTGCTACACCTCATTCTACTGGGTATTGCGCCCTGTTACATTTACTTGTCACTACCAGAAAGATTCGTGTTGCTTGTTGAACAACACTTCTAAAAGAAGATAAGTGCCTTCTATCATTTCATCAAGATTTTTCCTTTGATTTGTGAACATCATCTCTGAAAAAAGAGAGATGGATGGTTTTATCCTACCCCTGAGTATTATTTTCATCTTATTTATAGTATATTAATATATATAGCGCCTCATATTTATAGGGAACCTCCCCTTGATAAGAGGAGAGATTTGTCCCCTTTTGATGTGGTCGACCTGCACATTTGGCCGACAAATCTCCCTATACTATGGTGGAAACATCTATTTTGTCCATCAGTTAGCTGGTGACAAAATATTCACCCAACAATTTTTCGTGACTCCATTGGGGATTAAACACACAGTTTGAAGCCTCAAACTTCAAATTGAAGCAGTTCCAATTCTTTCCATTTCAATTTTACACTCTGGCAGATCCATGGTATACATGAAGCTAGAGAGCTAAAGGTATTGTTGACCCTATATTTGAGTTGGTACAGTAAAGTGTTTTTGATCCTTTCCCTCCACCATCTCATCTTCAACGAATCAAGAGTTTTGCTCCTACCAAAGTCAGGTCTCCATTGCCAGGCAAAGCATCCATTTCTACTG
Source organism: Torreya grandis (assembly GCA_037957365.1). NCBI lineage: Eukaryota > Viridiplantae > Streptophyta > Pinopsida > Cupressales > Taxaceae > Torreya > Torreya grandis. The sequence continues at coordinate 209,865 of JARHVA010007094.1, forward strand.
TTAGCAAAGCTTTGTCAATACATACCCCTCAGATATTTGTTATCCCTCCCTTCAGTAGTCAAATTATGGCAGTTCAAGGCCCCTGGGGTAACTCTTTTGGCCCACTCAATTTAACTCCACCTCTACATGAGCTACCACGTAGTTCAAGGAAGAATTTTCTCAAATTATTTGGTGATAAGAGGGTTTATCTTGATGAACATATTGCAGCCTTCGGCATAGCCTATGGTGTGATAGGCGTGGAGCATGAGGACGTAGCAGTCAGGTTGTTCATAGAGACATTGTAAGGTGCTGCTACTGACTGGTTCTACCATTTGTAGGGTCAATCTGTGACTGACTGGAACACCCTCAAAGCCAAGTTCAAAGCAAATTTCAAGCTTGCAGAAGATGTGCATGCCCTGCTGGCCCAGCTCACACAGATGAAGAAGGAGCCTCATGAACCTATGAGGGACTTCATTGCCAAATTTGACAAGTTGAGGAATAAGATTCCTATAATTACTCAGCCAACATCTAAGAATCTCAAATGCTTCTTCATCAACTCTCAGCTTCCTGAAGTAAGTTTTTTACTGAGACGTGATGGCCATATAGACCTTGCTACAGTGCAAGATTTGGCTATTGAGGTGGAAGATGATCTCATCTTGGCAGGGAAGATAAGGAGAGATCCTAACAGAGGTAAATCTTCTTCACCCTTTAAATATCTATCTATAGGTACCACTAATCCAATGGTGCAAAAGCTAGAAAATGAGTTTTTAGCTCTTAAAAAGTAAATGGCACAAGGGATGTCTTATGCTCCTTCGTACCGAGATATACCAAGGAGAACATTCTCTAATCAATCATATCAAGGCACTGCCAAAAATCAAGGGCAACCAAATCGTCTTCCTCTCCTACAGGGAAAACTTGCCATTAAAGCACCTCTAACCAATTCAGCAGTTAGATATCTTGAAACAGAATCTAATTTCTCCTCCCAACGTGAGTTGAACCTAGAAGATGATGATAATCTATTCACAAAGGGAGAATAAGAATTATCTTGCGACTCTAACATTGATTTCTTGAATTACCAAGATGAACCCAGAAGTAAAGGTGAAGCGTTTGATGGATCATATGTTGTATTCACCCAGTCACAGAACTAGTCAGCTCAACAAGCTGATAAGGAAAAAATAGGGAAAGGATCTCAACTTGCAATTTCAATTGCCAAACGAGAAACTTCTCTGCCTTTCCAGCCAAAGGACCCAGTGAGTAATAAAAAAGTAAGAACCTCAAGTACGCCTTCACCTCCAACTTCAATTTCACAAATCAATCCTCCCCCCTAAAAACCTAAAGGATGAACTACCTTCTCTTATTCATAATTCATTTTAGACATTTAATATAATCGACCATGTCAAGAAAACCAAAATTCAAATTTCTGAATTTAAATTCCTGCAATCCAACCCTAAGCAGTTGGATAAATTAGTTCAGTGTGTAAAGAATAAAATTGTTCCTGTAGGACTAGTTGTTCCAAAGGTGACTCTCACATCTACCTAGAATAACCTTTTCATTACTCCTCATGCAGCTATTGGGAGGACAGAACCATTTTATGTCTCCTTGCTGATAAATGGACACCAGCTGAATAATTGCATCATAGACTCAAGTGCAACTGACAATGTCATGCCTGCCAAAGTAGCTAAATCCCTTGATCTCACACTGACCAAGACATTTGGGAGATGTTTCTTAATAGAAAACAAATAAGTGCCACTATTGGGACAAATCAAGGATGCCTAATTTACATTTATAGCATTTCCAGATAAGAAAATTAAGATGACAGTCCTGGTGGTCGATGTCCCAGCCTCATAAAGCATTCTTCTTGAGCAAAATTTTTGCAAAGATGTTGGTGGTGAGTTAAGTATGCATCTATCTGAAGCAAGGATCCCAGTCAAAAGCATCATGCAGAGATTGCTCCCTGAGAAGGAGGCAAAATATGTTGTCACTCGAACATCAGTACCTGAAGCTCAAATTCTATTTGAGTCTTCAGGCATGGGTAATTACTTCTTATCCACAGAGGAGGTTCATGTGGCATCTAACAAATTTTTTGAATGTGACAGCTTGACAATCGATTCAGACAAATAGAAGAAGAATTGGTAGGACACATTGCAAGTGCAGAGAAATCCTCCCCTCTAATTAAAGAAAAATCTAAGAAAAAATTAGTTCTTGATAATGTCTGGATTCTAAAATTTGATGGCAATTGTTCATCTATCGGTTCAGGTGCCAGGATTATGTTGATATCTCCTAAAGAAGATATTTTTCCTTATTCTTATAAATTATAGTTTAGCAACACCAACAATACTATTGAATATGAATCATTGTTGCTTGGATTAAAGGCCGCTCAAGACAGGGGCGTCAAACTCCATGCCAAAGGAGATGCTAAGCTAGTCGTTTGCCAAGTCAGGAACCTATACCAAATCAAAAATGAGAGATTGCACCATTATCACAATTTAGTTTAAGATCAAATTGAAAGCTTTGATGCTTTCAGTATCTCTACAATACCCAGAGAATTTAATGACCTAGCTTATGCATTAGATATTTCTACAACTCTCTTGGTTCCTCACCTAAATTTTAAGGGAGACAGATACACTATCAAACTATTTTTTTGACCAAGTGTGCCTGATAGTGACAATCACTGGCAAGTGTTCAATGGCGACAACCAAATCATCATCTTTTTAGAACAAAAATATAGCTTCAAACAGCTTCACTTTGAAGGCAGTGAACATCAAGAAGCAAGTTCAGACGCAGGTGAGGAATTCATACAGCTAAAGGGAAATACAATTCCCAAAGGATTGGTTTCCCTTGAGAAACTATTTGACAAGCATGACAGGTTCATCAAACAGCAACAAATGGATTCAAGCTCCTCTCAAGAGTTTGATCAGATAAATTTGGGTACTAAAAAAAATCTCAAGATGGTAAACATTGGGGAGTGCTGCACTCTGGAGAAAAAGCTCAAGTTTATTGCCCTGCTTTGCCATTACATAGATGTTTTGGCATACTCCCATGACAATTTGAAGTTGCTCAAGTCTGAAAAAATTCACCATGAAATTCCTCTCAAGAGTGATTTGGTGCCTTACAAGTAGAAATTCTGATAGTATAATCTAAAAATATCAAATACTATTTTGTCTAAAATATAGAAAATGTTGAATGCTAGAATAATTTTCTCAATCCATGATTCCACATGGATTGCCAACATAGTTCATGTGAGAAAAAAAATGGCAAAATTTGCCTCTGCATGGACTTCAAAAATTTGAATCAATCCTCTTTAAAGGATAATTACCCTCTGCCCATCATGGATCAATTTTTTCAAATGGTGACTGGTTTAGAGATGTTATCAATGTTAGACAGTTTCTCAGAGTACAATCAAGTTGAAGTTGGTGAAACAAACCAGCATAAAATTGCTTTCACTACACTTTGGGGCACCTTTGCATATCGAAGGATGCCATTTGGCATGATAAATATTGGCACCACTTTTTAGAGATCAATGGACCTTGCTTTCAAAGATGAAATGGGTAAGTTCATTGTGGTGTACTTTGATGATTTAATAGTCTTTTCCAAGCATCATCCTGATCATGTGCACCATTTGTAACAAGTGCTAGAATCATGTCATCAGAATGGCATTTCTCTAAATCCCAAGAATTATGTATTTGGGGTAATAGAAGGAAAACTTCTCAGACACATTTTATCCAGAGGAGGCATAAAAATTGATTTAAAAAGAGTCAAATCCATCCAGGAGCTTACTCTGGCCACAAGTAAGACTGCAGTTCACTCTTTCTTCAAAAAGGTGAATTTTTTACGAAGGTTCATTCTTGAGTTCACTAAGAAGACTCGTCATATTATGAACATGATGAAGGAAAAAGCCACTTTCAGCTAGACTGAAGAAGGCAAATTGGCATTTTGAGACATCAAGACAACTATTACCCATGCCCCAATTTTGATTTGTCCAGATTATACCAAAGATTTCATGATGTATAGTTATGCTTCTGAGCACACACTTCTAGCAATTCTAGTTTAACAGAACAAAGAAGGTGTGGAATCTCCCATATCCTTCATGAGCTATCCTCTCAAAGCTCATGAGTTAAAGTATTCAAATCTAGAAAAGCATGCTTATGCAGTGGTAAAGGCAGTAAAGCACTTCCATTTTTACATCCTGAATTCACACACTATTGCCTTGGTTCCTAATACCACAGTCAAGTCCATATTAACTTAGCAAGAGTTTGGAACCAAAAGGAGCAATTAGATTGATAAAATCTAGGAGTTTGATCTTGTTATCAAACCAACGAAGCTTGTGCGAGGAAGGGGTCTCTGCCAATTGATGGCTAATAATAGACTAGAAGAAATAGGGTATGAAGAAACAGAAGTGGGAGACACGCCAACAGTCCTCTTTGTCACCACCATAAATGAGTGGTATTCAAATATTGCTCATTTTCTTACCTATGGTGAGTGTCCTACTCACTTGTCTCGTAAATAAAGGAGGACTGTTAAATTGAAAGCTGCCAATTTTATCTTATGGGACAACGGACTGTATAAGAGGAACCTCAATGGAGTGTTCCTTCACTGCGTAGATAAAGAACAACAGAACCAAATTTTGGAGTCGTTCCATAATCTGGCCTGTGGAGGACATTTTTCTGCACCTGTAACTACTCATAAGATTTTGTGAGCCAGGTATTACTAGCCTACTCTGTTTCAAGATGCATACAAATGGGTACAAAGATGTGAACTGTGCCAACAGTTCGTTGTGTTAGGTGAATATTTTGTTAGTCAGCTAATTGATGAGCAAAATAGGTCTTAACAACCATAGCAAGGGATATTGGTCATCTAAAGTTGTAGGTTTACCACATCCAAAGGGGACAAATCTCTCCTCTCATCAAGGGGAGGTTGCCTATTAAATATGAGGAGCTATATACTATATATGTAAGTAGAAACTAGCACTCAAGGGTAGGATAACACCATCCATCTCTCTTTTTCAGAGATGATATTCACAGACAAAAGAGAAATCTTGGTGAAGACACTGTAGGTACTTCTCTTCTTTCAGAAGTGGTCTTATAGGGAACAACAAGAGTTTTTTCAGGTAGTGACAAGTGACTGGTAACAAGTTACAGTAACTAGCAGAATGAAGTGTAGCACAAAGTCTTCACTTCAGCTACCTAAAGAGTGAAAAATGAAAGACAATGAGGGCACAAAGTCATCCCAAGTTATTTTACATATAAATAGAAAATATGAAACACACTAAAGGCAATTACAAACAGCACAAAGTCTGAAAGTAACTGACTTCAGGACATCTTCCTTATCACTTCCACTAGTTCTGCCTGTTAAATTAAATAAACAAGAATGCATATAGAAGACAGACATAAAAATAATCTCCTAAAATAACAAAAGTTGTAACAGCACAAAGTCTACAAGTAACTTGCTTTCTCATTCAAATAAAATAATATGAACAACAACCTGAGTTCAAAGTCTCAGTATTCACCTTTCAATTGAGGTAGAGTTTTTGCTTCTGTAAAATAAAAAGATCTCCCTTAAAATAATGAAAGAGATTACAATATATAGCAACTAAAAAATACTTGGAGCTTTGTTTCATCAAATGGCCCATACTGTGCATTCAATACCTTGAATGCATTTTCAGTTTTGTCAGGGGGCCATGCTAGAATAGGGTGTCGACCTTAATTGTGGCATGTCAATTCATCCCATATGTCTTCTACTGGGTCTTGATCATCTGGTTTGTCCCCTCTAATATATACATAGTTGTCTATTTTTTATTTACTCCAAGGGATAAAAATAGGCCACGTCCTTGATTTGGTGTGCTCAGATGACCACTTGATCCACTATTTCACCTATTGGAAATAACTCTCTTGAAGATATTTTTGATCTTTTTGCATTGTTCTTCTCTTCCATGTAGCAATTTGGGCTCTTGGGTTCTCTTTTCAGTCAGTTTCTTGGTTTACTTTTCAAACTCTATGCCATATTCAAATATTAACAGGTATTCCATTACATTAAATTTGACATCCACGGGGCCGTCAATGGTTTCTAGCTGCTTGAACCATATTGAACCGTGAACCTTTGAACCTGTTGAAAGTTCATTGGTTCAATGGTTCATCAATTCATTTTGTCTTCATTAGTTCTCTAATTTTACTGCTTGAACTATCGCTTTGAACCGTCTCTTGAATCGTCCGTTTGTTGCTTCTTTATTTGCTTGAGGCTGCTTTTAAACCTTTGAACTTATGAACCATTGAACTTTGAACTCTTCTGGTTCAAGGTTCAATCGGTTCATTGGTTCATCTTTCATCCCGTTGAGTCTTGAAAAGTTGAACCATTTGGACCCTTGAACCCGTTGAACCAATTGGTTAAAGGTTCAACAGTTCAATCCTTGTTCTTCAAAGGCTCCTTTTCGCCTAAGTCTTTCAAAGCTTCTTTCTGCATCTTTATCAATCCTTTGAAACACCCTGAAGGGAAGGTGTCCCTTCAAGCTTTTCAAATGATCCTTTTTTGAGTGTCAAGTGCCCCCCACAAGGGTATCTACCCTTTGGGATCTTTCGAGTGGCCTTCGAGCTTTACTTCCTTTGGCAGGCTTTATCCTTGATTTCCTTCAGACAAAATGTCCAAAGGAATTCCTTCAGACAATTTATCCGAAGGAAATCTTCCTTGGCTTTATCTTTTTCTGATGAAAATCTTCCCAAAGGAATTCCAACTTTGCCTACTTTTCACTTATCTTAACAAGTGACACATGGCATTTCTCATTATGAAACAGGCGAGGACACTTGGCAGCATCCGCTCTAATTATAGAAGCTTTAGATACCTTTTGAGAGTCCTGCAAAAGATGACACACGGTGACTTTCGCTAAGCTTTAGAAACACTATAGAAACATTTGGGACTCATTTGGATTTACACAGATGATGACACTTGGCACGTTCTACTTAATTTTATCAACTCACTCGAGCCCACCACAGTCCTTACTCAATAACAAAACAAAAAGAAGAAACTGTGGATGTTGACACTTGGCGGCTTCTGTCGAGCTCTACAAGGGACCTATGGCAAATCTCGTTGCATTTAGAAAAACATATTAAAACCTTCCTCAATTGCCACTTGGCACCCTCCACGAAACTCTGAGAGAAGCTTATTAAAAGAAGCTTTGAAACTTATAAGAAACTTGAAACGTGGATGCAGACACTTATTGCGCTCCATTGAGTTATAACGGGACATGTGGCACGTTTCGTTACTTTTAGAAACAAATTGTAATGTGTCTCGGTAGATGACACTTGGAAGCTTCTGCTCGACTCTGAGACTTAGACAAAAATTTAGGTAAAATGAAAAACCCACGCAAAATGAAAAACCTACACCCTGTGTCATAAACCTTACTGTCTCAAAACTAAAATGTGCAGGGACAAAATTTGGAGTGCGCAACTAAAACTCAAAATAAAATGTAGAGTATTTTACTCTACAAAGGGAAGAGAGAATTTTTTTGGCTTGTAAGACCAAAAATAGTTCATGTGTTATCCCATAAAATGAGTGACAGACTTTGGGAATAACAGCTGGCTCTAGTTGGGGAACTCCTTTTAGTTCAAATTTTGGATCAACTGAGGGGAGTAGAGACCATAATATCCAGTGCCTTGAAGTGTGCCATTGGGATATGGAGTTGTGCAAACCAACAAGAAAGCAAGGTGCCAAATATGATAATGAAAAAGAAAAGCACAAAATAGAACTAAAGACTATACAAATATACACATGTACAAATGATCTTATATGATACTTCAAGAGTTGAAATGCTTCAAATGTTGCCCATTGTGAGGCAGAGAAAAGGGCGTGCCATCTTGATACTTCAACAAAAAACTATTTTCACTATTGAGCTCATGGATAGTGAACGGGCCTCTCTATAGGGAATCGAACTTCCCATGCATTCCCTTTGGTTCCCTTCTCTTGTCCCACAGTAGGACTTGATCTCCAATCTGGAAATCATGGTTCTTTGCTTTTTGGTTGAAGAGCTTCTTCACCAGACTTTGATGGGCAGTAATTCGATCTACCACCATAGTTATATGCTCATCTAGCTCAGTTAAGCACATGATCTGCTTATCAAATGAGCTTTCATATGTCTGATCTTCAATTGCTTTAGCCAATTTCAATGCTGGCAATTCCAAGGTGATTGGTATCTCAGCATTGAGTCCATAAAGAAGTTGGAAAGGAGACATACCAACTGCCCTTTTTAGTGTAATTCTATCTGCCCACAAAGCATCAACCAATGCTTTATGTCGTCCTTTGATTGTCATCCACCATCTTCTTAACGATAGTCACCAGGTTCTTGTTACTTGATTCAGCTTGTCCATTCCCTTGTGGAAAGTAATCAGAAGAGTGAGAGAGGGTGATCCCATAGTAAAAACAAAACTGAGTAATCTCCTAAAAAGTGAAACAAGCTACGTTGTCTGTGACAATTTTGGTTGGGACCCCAAACCTGGAAATGATGTTCTCCTTGAAGAAATTGCACACTACTTCTAAAGTAGCATGTTTGGTTTGGATAGCTTCCACCCACTTGGTGAAGTAATATATGGCTGTGAAGACATAATCATGTCCAGCACTTGAAGATGGGTTTACAGCACTAATGAAATTGATGCCCCATTACTGAAATGGCTCTTCTATCACAACTGGCTTGAGAGGCAGAGCAGCTAACTTAGGTTTTCCAATAAACTGCTAGCATAATTCACATTTCTTTACCCACTTATACGCATCTTGAAAAAGAGTAGGCCAGTAATAACCGACTCGTAGAATCTTATGGGCAGTTACAGGAGCAAAAAAATGTCCTCCACAAGCCAAATTATGGAAGGACTTCAGAAGTTGGTTTTGCTGCTCTTTATCCACACAGTGAAGGAACACTCCATCAAGGGTCCTCTTATATAGGCCGTTGTTCTAGAGGACAAAATTGGCAGCTTTCAACTTGATGGTCTTCCTTTCCTTATAAGATAGGTGAGCAGGACACTCACCATAAGTAATAAAATGAGCAATACCTGAATACCACTCATTCGTGGTAGAGATAAAGAAGACAGTTGGTGTGTCTTCTTCTTCTGATTCTTCATGCTCTATTCCTTTTGGCTTGTTATCAATAATTAATTAGCATAGGCCCTTTTCACACACCAACTTCATTGGTTTGATGACTAGATCAAACTCTTGGATTTTTACAATCCAATTGCCTCTTTTAGTCCTAAACTCCTACTGAGTTAATATGGATTTAATTGTGGTATCAGGAACCAAGGCAGTAACATGTGAATTCAAGATGTAGAAGTAGAAATGCTTCACTACCTTTACCACTGCATAGATATGCTTTTCCATGTTTGAGTACTTCAGCTTATGAGCTTTAAGAGGACAGCTCATCAAAGAAATGGGAGATTCCACACCTTATTGGTTTTGCTGAACTAGAATTGTTGAAAGTGTGTGTTCAGAAGCATAACTATATAAGGTGAATTCCTTATTATATTCTGGACAAACCAGAATTAGGGCATGAGCAATAGCTACCTTAATATCTTAGAATACTAATTTGCCTTCTTCAATCCAGCTGAATGTGGCCTTTCCATTCATCATGTTTACAATATGGTGAGTCTTCTCAGCAAACTCAGGGATGAACCTTCTTAATAAATTCACCTTTCCAAAGAAAGAGTGAACTGCAGTCTTACTTGTGGGAAGGGTAAGCCCCTGAATGGACTTGACTCTGTCTGAGTCAATCTTTATGCCTTCTCTAGACACAATGTGTCTTAGAAGCTTTCCTTCTGTCACTCCAAAAATAGAATTTTTAGGGTTTAAGGAAATGCCATTCTGGAGGCAGCGTTCTAGCACTTATTGCAAGTGGTGCACATGATCCAGGTGATGCTTAAAAAAGATTGTTAAATCATCAACATAAACTATAATGAACTTACCCATTTCATCCTTGAATGCAGATTCCATTGCTCTTTGAAAAGTGGCACCAACATTAATAAGGTCGAATGGCATTCTCCGATAAGCAAAGGTGCCCCAAGACGTGGTGAAGGTAGTCTTGTGCTGGTCTACTTTACTAACTTCAACTTGATTGTATTGTGAGAATCCATCCAGCATTGATAACATCTCCAAACCGGTCACTATATAGAGCACTTGATCCATGATAAGCAAAGGATAGCTATCCTTTAAGGATGATTGATTTAAATTTTTAAAATCCACGTAGAGGCAAATTTTGCCATTCTTCTTCCTTACATGCACTATGTTTGTAATCCATGTAGAATGATGGATTGAGAAAATGATTCTAGGATTCAACATTTTTTGTATTTCAGACAGAATAGTATCTAATATCTTTGGATTGTACTACCTAGATTTTTGCTTGTAAGGTGTTGAATCACTTTTGAGAGGAATGTCATGGCAAATTTCATCAGGCCTGAGTGACTTCAAATCATCATAAGAGTATGCTAAGACGTCCATGTACTGGCTAAGCAAAGTAGTGAACTTGAATCTCTCCTTAGGAGTGCAGCATTTTTCAATGTTCACCATCTTGAGGTCATCTTTGGTACTTAGATTTACTTGATCAAACTATTGGGAGAAGCTTGAATCCTTTTGTTGCTATTTGTTTGTCAAATAACTTCTCACCTGTATCTACATTTGATCCAGAGGCTGGTTTAAGTTGTTGAGGCTCATTACCTTCAAAGTGAATCTGTTGAAAGCTATCATTTTATTCCAAGAAGGCAATTATTTGATTATCATTATTAAACACATGCCAATAACTGGCATTATTAGGTACACTTGGTCGAAAGACCAACTCAATAGTGTACTTATCTACTTTGAAGTCTGGGTGAGGAACCAATAGAGTTGTTGAAATGGCCAATGCATCAGCCTGGTCATTAAATTCCTTTGGTATGGTAGAGATGATAAAAGCATCAAAGCTTGCAAGTTGATCCCAGACTAGATTGTGATAGTGGTGCAATCTCTTATTTTTGATTTGATACAAGTTTCTCACTTGACAAACCACCAATTCAACGTCTCCTTTAGCATGAAGGAGTTTGATGCCTTTATCTCGAGCAACCCTCAATCCAAGCAATAGAGATTCATACTCAGCTATATTATTGGTATTGTTGAATTGTAATTTGTATGATGAAGGAAAAATATCTCCTTGAAGAGATATCAGCACAATCCCAGCTCTTGAATCGGTAGAGGAGCAGCTGCCATCAAATTCAAGAATCCATACCTCGTTAAGCACTATTTTTTTTTTAGATTCTTCTTCATTTGGAGGTGGAGATTCTTCCATGCTTACATTACACTTTACCAATTATTTTGTTGTTTTAGCTGAACGTATTTCTAGGTTGACACCTTCAGGAGCTTCATTAGGCACCTCGTGAACTTTCTCTCTGAATAGAAAGTAGTTACCCATTCCTGAAGACTCAAATAGAATTTGAGCTTCAGGCACTGATGTTTGGGTGACCACATATTTTGCTTCCTTTTCAAGAAGCAATTTTTACATAATGCTTTTGATTGGGATTCTTGCTTTGAATAGGTCCATGTTCAATTCACCTCCACTGTCCTTGCAGAAATTCCATCCAAGAAGGATGCCATATGATGCTGGGACATCGACCACCAAGATAGTCATCTTGATCCTTTTATTTGGGAACACTGCAAATGCAAATTGGGCGTCCTTAATTTTTCCCAGTAGAGGTACTTATTTGTTTTCCATGGACAAACATCTCTCAAATGTCTTGGTCAAAGTGAGACTAATGGATTCTGCCACTTTGGCAGGCATTGCATTGTCTGAAGCTATAGAATCAATGATGCAATTGTTCAGTTGATGTCCATTTATCAGCAAGGAGACATAAAATGGTTCATTCCTCTCGGTGGCAGCAGGAGAAGTAATGACAATGTTATTTGGGATAGACATTTTCCTTGAGGGATCATGAGTCACCTTCTTGGCATCTTGTCTTGTAGGGATGGTTTAGTACTTTACACATTGAACCAACATGTCCAATTGTTCAAGATTGGACTGCAAAAATTCAAATTCAGATGTTTGAATTTTGGTTTTTTTATATGATCAATAATGTCAAACATCTAAAATGGACTAAGAATAGAGGATGGGAGCTCATCTTTTTGGATTTTAGAAAGGGAAGGACTGGCTTGTGAATTTGAAATTAGAGGTGAAGGCGTAATTAAGGTACTTACCTTTTTTTCAATCACTAGGTCCTTTGGCTGGAAAGGAAGAGTGGTTCCACACTTGGCAACTGAGATTGCAGGCTGAGCTCGCTCCTCTGCTTTTTCTTTATCAGATGATTGAGCTGATTCATTCTTGGACCGATTGAACATAGCATATGATCCTTCAGCTGATTTACCTTCACTTTTAGGTTCATCCTGGTAATTCAAGAAACTAATGTTGGAGTCACCAGCGAATTCTTCTTCTTCTTCAGTGAAGAGATTAACATCATCTTCAAGATTTAGTTCAAGCTAGAAGGAGAAATCTAATTTTGCTTCAAGATATCCAATCGCCAAGTTGGTTGGAGGTGCTTCAATGGCAAGGTTATTCCTCTGAGGGAGGAAGATGATTTGTTTTCCCTTGATTCCTAGTAGCATTACCTTAGTATGATTGATTAAGGAATGTCCTCCTCGGTGCATCTCTGAATGAAGGAGCAGATGACATTTCTTGAGCTATTTGTTTTTTGAGAGCTAGCAACTCATTTTTTAGCTTCTACACCATTGGATCAGTGGTGGCTACAGGTGAGTATTCAGAGGATGAAGAGGGTTTACCTCTGTTTAGATCTCTCTTTATCTTTCCTTCCAAGATAAGGTCATCTTCTACCTTAGTAGCCAAGTCTTGAGTAGCAGCAAGGTCTATGTGGCCAGCACATCTCAACAAAAAACTCACTTCAGGTAGTTGTGAGTTGATGAAGAAGCATTTGAGGTTTTCAGGTGTTGGCTGGGCAATTATAGTAATTCTATTCCTCAGCTTATCAAACTTTTCTATGAAATCCCTCATAGGTTCATGAGGTTCCTTCTTCATCTGTGTGAGCTGGGCCAGCAAGGCATGTGCATCTTTTGCAAGCTTCAACCTGGCTTCAAATTTAGCTTTGAGTGTGTCCCAATCAGTCACTAACCAAGCCTACAGATAGTAAAACCAGTATGCAGCGACACCTTGTAATGTTTCCATAAAAAGCCTAACTGCCATGTCTTCAAATTCTATGCTTATCACACCACAGGCTATGCTAAAAGCTACAATGTGTTCATCAAGATGAACCCTCCCATCAAAAAATTTGAGGAAATTCTTTTTTGAGATGCATGAAAGTTCATGTAGAGGTGGAGTGAGATTGAGTGGGCCAAAAGAGTTACCCCAGGGCCTTGAACTGCCATGATTGGATTATGAAAAAGGGGGATAACAAATCTAGGTGGTGTATGTATGGGCAACGCTCTGCTAACAGCAGAAAATAAGCTCTACCTTAGGTTGGTGACCTGGGACGGATAAGAGGAATACTCTTGGATCGTTGAACTTAAAGTTGGGGAGGGAACAAATCAAAATTGCCTTGTTGCACCAACTCAAAAATAAGGTCAATAATATTGTGAACTCTCTGGCTTCTGGTATAGCGTGGAGTTGCCAAATTTTGAAACAAAAATGGAAAAGGATTGGTCTTGCTTCAGCTTGAAGCTCGAGGCTTCAAACTACTTGTCCTTCCCCAGCAGAGTCACCAAAAATTTGTTGGGTGAATATTTTGTTAGTCAGCTAACTGAAGAGAAAAATAGGTCTTATCAACCACAAGAGAGATTGGTCATCCAAAGTTGCAAGTTTACCACATCCAAAGGGGACAAATCTCTTCTCTCATCAAGGGGAGGTTCCTTATTAAATATGAGGAGCTATATACTATATATGTAAGCAAAAAATAATACTCAAGGGTAGGATAACACCATCCATCTCTCTTTTTTCAGAGATGATGTTCACAGACAAAGGAAAAATCTTGGTGAAGACACTTCAGGGACTTCTCTTCTTTTAAAAGTGGTCTTACAGGGAACAACAAGAGTTCTTTCAGAGAGTGACAAGTGACTGGTAACAAGATACAGTAACTAACAGAATGAAGTGTAGCATAAAGTCTCCACTTCAGCTGCCTAAAGAGTGAAACATGAAAGACAATGAGGGCACAAAGTCATCTCAAGGTCTTTTACACAGAAATAGAAAATAAAGAAACACACTAAAGGTAGTTGCAGACAGCACAAAGTCTGAAAGTAATTGACTTCAGGACATCTTCTTTATCACTTCCACTAGTTCTGCCCGTTAAATTAAATAAACAAGAATGCATCTAGAAGACAGACATAAGAACAATCTCCAAAAATGGCACAAGATGTAACAGCACAAAGTCTGTAAGTAACTTGCTTTCTCATTCAGATAAAATAATATGAACAACAACCTGAGCTCAAAGTCTTAGTATTCGCCTTTCAATTAGGGCAGAGTTTTTGCTTCTGTAAAATGAAAATATCCCCCTTAAAATAATGAAAGAGATTACAATATATAGCATCCAAGAAAGACTTGGTGCTTTGTTTCATCGAATGGCCCATACTGTGCATTCAATACCTTGAATGCATTTTCAGTTCTGTCAGGGGGCCATGCTAGAACAAGGCGTCGACCTTAACTGTGGCGTGTCAATTCATCCCATATGTCTTCTCTTGGGTCTAAATCATCTGGTCTATCCCCTCTGATGTCTATATAGCTATCTATTTTTTCTTTACTCCAATGGAGAAAAATAGGCCATGTCCTTGATTTGGTGTGCTCAGATGACCACTTGATCCACTGTTTCACCTACTGAAAATAACTCTCTTGAAGATATTTTTGATCTTTTTGCATTATTATTCTCTTCCCTATAGTAATTTGGGCTCTTGAGCTCTCTTTTCAGTCGATTACTTGGTTTACTTTCCAAATTTTATGCCATATTCAAATATTAATGAGTATTCTACTACATTAAATTTGACGTCCACAGGGCCGTCAATGGTTGCCTATTGCTTGAACCATATTAAACCATGAACCTTTGAACCTGTTGAAAGTTCATTGGTTAAATGGTTCATTGATTCATTTTGTCTTCATTAGTTCTCTAATTTTACTCTTGAACTATCACTTTGAACCGTCTCTTGAATCATCCGTTTGCTACTTCTTTATTTGCTTAAGGCTGCTTTTGAACCTTTGAACCTATGAACCATTGAATTTTGAACTCTTTTCGTTCAAGGTTCAATCGGTTCATTGGTTCATCCTTCATCCTATTGAGGTCTTAAACAGTTGAACCATTTGGACCCCTGAACCCATTGAACCAATTGGTTCAAGGTTCAACGGTTCAATCCTTGTTCTTCGAAGGCTCTTTTTCGCCTAAGTCTTTCAAAACTTCTTTCTACGTCTTTATCAAGCATTTGGAACACCCCAAAGGGAAGGTGTCCCTTCAGGATTTTAAAATGGTCCTTTTTTGAGTGTCAAGTGCCCCCCACAAGGGTATCTACCCTTTGGGATCTTTCAGGCAGCCTTCGGGCTTTACTTCCTTTGGCGGGCTTTATTCTTGATTTCCTTCGGACAAAATGTCCAAAGAAATTCCTTTGGAAAATGTCTGAAGGAAATCTTCCTTGGCTTTGTCTTTTTTTGATGAAAATCTTCTCGGAGGAATTCCAACTTTGCCTACTTTTTGCCGATCTTAACAAGTGCCACATGGCGTTTCTCATTATGAAATAGGTGAGGACACTTGGCAGCATCCGCTCGACTTATAGAAGTTTTAGATACCTTTTGAGAGTCCTACAAAAGATGACACGTGGTGGCTTCCACTGAGCTTTAGAAACACTATAGAAACATTTGGGACTCATTTGGATTCACACAAACGATGACACTTGGCACGTTCTACTTACTTTTAGAAACTCACCCGGGGCCCACCACATTCCTTACTCAAAAACAAAATAAAAGGAAGAAATTGTGGATGTTGACACTTGGCAGCTTTTGTCGAGCTTTACAAGGGACACATGGCAACTTCCACTACATTTAGAAAAATATATTAAAACCTTTCACAGTTGCCACTTGGCGTCATTCGCTGAACTCTGAGAAAAGCTTATTGAAAGAAGCTTTGAAACTTATAAGAAACTTGAAATGCGGATGCAAACACTTGTCACGCTCTTTTGAGTTATAACGGGACACGTGGCATTTTTCGATGCTTTTAGAAACAAATTGTAATGTGTCCTAGCAGATGACACTTGGTAGCTTCCGCTCGACTCTAAGACTTAGACAAAACTTTAGGAAAAATTAAAAACCCGCGCAAAATGAAAAACTTGCGCCCTGTGTCATAAACCTTACTGCCTCAAAACTGAAATGTTCAGGGACAAAACTTGGAGTGCACAACAAAAACTCAAAGTAAAATGTAGAGTATTTTACTCTACAAAGGGAAGAGAGAATTTTTTGGCTTGTAGGACAAAAAATAGTTCTTGTGTTGTCCCAAAAAATGAGTGACAGACTTTGGGAACAACACGTTGGAATACCCAAATTAGTTGCTCTGCCTCTTAAGCCAGTGGTAATAGAAAAGCCATTTCAGTAATGGGAAATTGATTTCATTGGTGTTGTAAATCCATCTTCAAGCGCTGGACATGATTGTCCTCATAGCCATAGATTACTTCACCAAATGAGTGGAAGCTATTCCAGCCAAGCATGTTACTTGAGAAGTAGTATGCAATTTCCTCAAAGAAAACATTATTTCCAGGTTTGGGGCCCAGCCAAGATTGTGACTGATAATGTAGCCTATTTCTCTTCTCATGAGATCACTCAATTACATTTTTATTATGGGATTACCCTCTCCCACTCCTTTGATTATTTTCTACAAGGCAATGGCAAAGCAAAATCCAACAACAAAAACTTAGTGACCATCATCAAGAAGCTGGTGGATGACAACCAACGAACCTTGCATAAAACATTGGTTGATGCTTTATGGGCAGATAGAATTACACCCAAAAGGGTGATAGGTATGTCACCATTCCAACTTTTGTATGCTCTCAATGTAGAGATACCAATCACCCTAAAATTGCCAGCACTAAAATTGGCAAAGGCGGTCGAAGATCAGACATATGAAGGCTCCATCGACAAGAGGATCATGTGCATGACTAAACTTGATGAGAAGAGAACTATGGTGGTGGACTGAATTGTTGCACATCAAATTTTGGTGAAGAATCTCTTCGACCAGAAAGCAAAAACCCATGATTTTCAGATTAGAGACCAAGTCCTATTATGAGACAAGAGAAGAGAACCAAAGGGAATGCATGGAAAATTTGATTCCTTATAGAGAGGCTCGTTTGATATTTGTCAGCTCAATGGTGAAAATAGTTTCCTACTGAAGTATCATAATGAGAAGCATCTGAAGCACTTCAATTCTTGAAGTATCAGATAAGATCATTTTTACATATGTATATTTGTATAGGCTTTAGTTATGTTTTGTGTTGTTCATTTTCATTTCTTTTTGGCACCTTTATTTTTGGGTAGCATGACTCTGTAGCCCAATGGCATACTTGAAGGCACTGGAGATTCTAGTTTCTACTCCCTTTGATTGTTTTTTTTTACAATTGATGGAAGTTCCCCAACTCGAGCCAACTGTTGTTCCCAAAATCCATCACTTGTCTTTGGAGACAACATATCAACTATTTTGGTCTTGCAGGCCAAAATTCTCTCTTCCCTTCTCAAAAAAATGTCTGAGAACTCAAGTTCTTCAATTATTCATGAATTTTTAGTCAAGAGACTCACAAGTTCAACGAATTCAATAGGCGAGCTCTCACAAAGAAACAAGTTCCCAACACTTAAGCATTTTCAAGGTTGGTTCAACGTCAAAGTTCAATCAAAAGCTCCATCGACAGGCTTCAAACAAAATATTGAACCATTGAACCCTACCTCCACGGGTTCAAAGGTTCAATGGGTTGAAAAGTTCAACGACATCGACAGACTTAAAAGAGTTAAGCGCTTCGGCAAGTTCAAAGTTTAACGGCTTCAAAGGACTTAAAGAAAAGAAGGCTTCAAAGAAGAAAGATTTAACCCGTTAAACCTTGAACCAAAACGGTTTTAAGGTTCAAGGTTCAACAAGTTCAATAAAGGTTCAAAGAGTTGGTTCAATCGAATGGTTCCAAGCGGCTGGTTCAAGCGGTCATTTGAATGAGCAGAACACATTATTGAACTATTGAACCATTATTGGTTCAATCGATTGGTTCAATCAAATGGTTAAATCAGTCGGTTCCAAAGGATATCTTTCAGAAAGATTTATTGCAGCAAAATTCCACAAGAGAATTCCTTCAGATATTTTGTCTGAAGGAATGTTGAAAGGCCCGACAGAAAGTGGTAAAGCCAGAGGAAATATTTCCTTCAGACATTTTGTATGAAGGATTTGAAGAACAAGACCGCCCGAAGGACCCCAAAGGGTAAGTACCCTTGCGGGGGACTCTTGATGACCACAAAATGGACCATTCTCAAGGCCTGAAAGGACACCTTCCCTTTAGGAAGTTTCAAAGATAGAAAGCCAAAGGAATTTCAAAGTTTGAGAGACTTAGAAGAACAAAGGATTCTGAGAAAGAGAATGAATCATTGAACCTCAAACCAAAATGGTTCAAAGTTCATTGCTTCAAAGGTTCAAAGGTTTAAGGAAGCTTCGAGCAAAGGAAGGAAGTAGAAGATTCCAGAGACAAGTTTGAAGAGATGGTTCAACTGAAGAAGAAAGAAAGTGATTGAACTAAAGAAGCGATTGAACCAAGGAGTCGACTGGACCACCCGAACTGTTGAACCATGGAACCAATGAACTCTCAAGGTTTAAAGGTTCAAGGTTCAATATGGTTCAAGTGACCAGCAACCAGTGATGTCTCCATGGACGTCAAATTTAAGGTAATGAAATGCCCATTTATTTTCAAATATGGCACAGAATCTAAAGAACCAAACTCAGCGACTAGCTGAAGAAAAAGCTGAAAGAGCCTGCAGAAAGGAAAGGAGATAGCCTGAGAGCTCAAATCATGAAGAAAAGGACAAAATATAGTAAGGAAAGAGGGAACAAGAGAAAAATTCCAAAAATATATGTGTAGGAGTTATTCTAGTAGGTGGAATAGTCCACCAAGTAGACATCTGAGCGCACAAACAAATCAAGGATGCAGCCTATTTTTATCCATCGAATAAATGCGAAGTCGACAGCTGCATAAATAAGAAGAGGACTAGGCAACCTATAATTTGGAGGAGACATTTGAGATGAATTGACATGCCACAGTTAAGGCTGATGCCCTGTTTCAACATGGCTCCTTTGACTGAACTAAGATTGCATTCAAGGCATTGAATGCAGCATGGGCCTTTCCATAAAACAAAGTGCCAAGTCTTTCTTGGCTGTTATATATTGTAATCTCTTATTTTATGAAAGGGGATCTCTTTGTTATAAAAGCAAAACTCTGCCCAAATTGAAAGGCATTCCCTGATACTTTGAGCTCAAATTGTTAATCATATTTCTTTATTTGAATGAGAAAACAAGTGACCTTTCAGACTTTGTGTTGGAATAGCTTGTGTTATTTAGAAAAAAATTCTTATGTCTATTTCCTAGAAGCATTCTTATCCATTTAGTTTAATAAGCAAAACTAGTGGAAGTAATCAGGAAGGCTTCCTGAAGCCGACTGTGGAGAGACTTTGTGCTGCCACAATTGTCTTTAGTGTTTTTGTGTAAAGGATCTTGGGATGACTTTGTGCCCCCATTATCCTTCATATATTTCACTCTTTGGCAGTTGAGGTGGAGACTTTGTGCTACACCTCATTCTGTTGGTTATTGCGTCCTGTTACATTTACTTGTCACTACCAGAAAGATTCCTATTGTTTGTTGAACAACACTTTTGAAAGAAGAGAAGTGTCTTCTATCATTTTACTAGGATTTATCCTTTGATTTGTGAACATTATCTCTGAAAAAAGAGAGATGGATGGTGTTATCCTACCCCTGAGTGTTATTTTTAGCTTATTTATAGTATATTAATATATATATATATATAGCACCTCATATTTATAGGGAACCTCACCTTGATGAGAGGATAGATTTGTCCCCTTTTGATGTGGTCGACCTACACATTTGGCCGATAAATCTCCCTATGTTGTGGTGGAAACACCTATTTTGCCCATCGATTAGATGGTGACAAAATATTGACCCAACAAGTATTAAAAACACAAAGAAAGCAAAGATAGTCATAGGTGACCTATAATCACTGTGTCATAAATTTTCATAGGTCAATATCGACCAATGATACTACCCTGGTCCTATAGAACTGACCTAATGCATGCAACAAATTAGTTCTTGAACCAAATGAACCACATGTGTGCTTATTCCTAATTTCTACTTCCAAATCATAGTCATAATCAACTAGTCAATCGTAAATGTTAAGTATCATGATTTATTTAGTACTTTCCATATTTAACATATATTTTTATCTAATTAGAATAAACAATTGTCAATCATTTACTTTCAAACGTATCCTTGAATCCATATCTTATAATCTGAATTCTATTTTAAAGTTATATTTTAATTAGATTAATAATCATCATTAATATAAATTAGGTATAACATATTGGTGAACTTATACACATATCAAACAACACAAACCTTAGGTTTCCCCTAAGGGTTCTATCTTTTTAGGGTTTTAGATTTTAGCTTTAGAGTATTTGATTTTTCCCTAATAATACAAACTAACCATGACCATGTTATATGAAAAAATTTAGTTAACTTGATTAAGAAAAAAAAATCATCTTGTTCTACATACATATTATTTGTTGTTTGGACCAATTATCTAAATAAATGGGTAATTAAGATCAAGTCCAAATTTAGTAATAAGGCTAAGCTTACCAACAAATAATCCCAAGCCTTTCTCCACTCCTATTGTTATAATATCCAACCCAATATGCCTATTGTTACCAATATATGTCAAAGGGATTACACAATTCCCTTTGCTCTTCTTATTGTGGATTTCACAACATATCTTATTCACCCTATTAATGGACTTATCATGAATATTGAAATTAATGATACATTTACTATAGACCACCGAAATGCCTTAGAAGATGAACAATTCATTGAATATATTAATATGAATCCACATTATATTGATGTTATGTTATATATATCAAGATATGAGTATAAATTTTTATCTCAAGGACCATTCCCATGCCTACACCTTTTATGACTTGTAAAAGGATTTTTGGACACAATATGGATTTAACTATGTAAATTTGAAACCCAAATATCAAACTACTAGGTAAAGTGATAGATCCATTAGAATTCAATGCAAATATATGAATAAACAATTCAAAACAATATTATAATCCTAAAACTAAATGCTCTACACTATGATTAAATGGATGAAATAAAACAAGAAGAGATTTAGATTGGATTGATATACCTTGGACTCAGATTTTGACACTATGATGTTGCTTGATCAAAGATGTTGATGATGAAGGATTCAATCACTAATTGGACATGGATTTTCTATGGATTTCCTAATCTATTTAAATGGAGGAGATGAGTGGTTTAAATATAAAATGGAGGGAGAGATCAATGGTGGAGATTCAAATTTGGATGAGGGAAATCAAGCATTGAGGATTAAAAGTAATTTACAATTCCTTGAAAGCCTCTAGATTTAGAGGCTTATAGGGAAGAGGGGTTAGAATGGAGAAGGTTCTATATTTGGAGGGTTATATAATATTTTTTAGGAGTTAATTGGGATTAGGGATGGATTAGATAGGAATTAGGGGTGTAGGAGAGCTTAGGCTTCAGCTAGTAGGTGGGCCATTGTAAATTTCAAATTCCCCAATTATAGGTAAGTGGGATTGGGATGGGATAATAGGGATTTAGAATAAATTAATTGATCGGTGGGGATGAATAAGGTTAGTAGATGAAGAAATATTGAGGAGGGACATTAGATAGATGTCTAGGAAGGGGAGATAAATTAATGAAGTAAATTAGAATAAATGGGATGACTAGAATTAGTGTCGACTAATAGTGATATTAGTGATGAAAATTTAGGTGAGCTAATTTAGGTGCATATATTTTCCACCTCTTTGAAAGGGAATTGCGATTGAAACAAAGTGGAAGGAGTAATGGTCTTTCAAAGAAAAATCATGTCATAGATGAATGTTAGTATTAAATGGTGTTAATGGATATGATGCTCCCTCAAGGGGCCATATAAAGAATAATGGGATGGATGGCCATTAAAAATAATAAATTAGGGGTAAGATGTGATGGATAGAGGAGGGGATGGGATGTGATAGGTGAGATAGATAAGGAGATGAATTCAACTTAAGCATTGAGTTAAAGGAGATGTGATGCCCCTGGCAAAGACATGCACAAGGAGTGAGAAGGATTTTGTCATGGTTGTAGACACATCCCAATGGGGAATCAACCTTGACATGATGATGATAAGATTAAAAGGCCACAAGATTTAAATGTATCCCAAGCAAGGATGTATGCAAGGGATAGTTACAGTCCAATATAAGATGATGATTTAATAATGATGGGTGTAACTCAAAGTTAAAGTTGAATGATATGATGAAGATGATGATAGAGAAGAATTGATATGATCAAGTGACCAATGAGTAGCGATGATTCCCCTATCAAAGACACATGCAATGGAGTGAGAGAGTAAATAGTGGCTAAGCTATCATTAGGCACTGAAGAGTGGCCAAGTGTTGCCTACATAGTCTGAAAAGACCTCAGGCTAATGTAATTCTGACGAGAGGATAGAGGATGATGATAAAGATGATTAGTGATTAGAAGATAATGTTAGTGATTATAGGATAAAATATTATATTTTAGTCGAATGGGTCATGGGGATTATATTAGTGGTAAGGATAAGTAGATGAGTGATGAAGGTGTGAATGATCAAGCCATCACATATGTCATAAGGCTCATCATAGTCTAAGTAATCAGAGAAAATATAATACTTAACAAGATGCCCAATGATATAATTATGACCAAGAGGGCATTATGCCAAACTGCATGGGCAAATAGCAAACTTTGCATCATCAAGGGCACTTAATAAGCATGATTTTAGCCTTGGTGACCTCATAGCATCCCTATTCATTTCCTAATAGGTAAAAGAGACATGATTCAAGACATAGACAAACAAGATATATACATGATAAAAGACATGTAAACAAGACAAACAAAACACACACAAGTATCTACATGCAGTGTCACAATGTCTTGTCTAATGATGGGATGATGAGATCAACTGAGGATGATTATGATGCAGGATAGAGTTGGATCTGGAGAAGATGATCATGATTAGGATTAGGATGGGGATAAGGACTTGGATGAGGATATGGATGAGATGGTGCCCCTATTTTAGGATAGAAGGATGGATGACATGATAATGTATTTGAATATTGATTTGGTCTTGAAATGAAATCAAAAAGTGGCCAAAGAAGAAGGTTTAGAAAAGTGATGACCAAGGATGATCTGGGCGACAATTTGGGTGGTATAACGAGCACCAAGATGCAGCGGTACAATGGACTACGGCTATCGAAGAGGTTGTTGTAAGGCCCTAGAGCGGGCAGCTAGTAGACCGGGTAGGGCTACGCGTAGCTCTATATTATTTTAAATCTTAGATGCTAAATTGTCAGGTGACAGTTAATTCCTTGAATTTTGTATTGTTTTAAATCCTCACCCATTATGTCCTCGAGCTCTGTATTGTTTTAAATTTTAGAAGTCAAATTGTCGGCAACAATTATTTCCTTGAATGTTGTATTGTCTTAAATCTCCACCCATTATTCCTCAAGCCACTCAATCTCCCATGAGATAATATGTATAAATGAAGAACTTCCTAAAATGGGGAGGCAGACATCTCTTCTCAGAGATAAGCATATGTTTTGTATCTACAATTTTTGATTCAACAAAACATCTCTTTTTAGAGATAAGCCCATATTTGTATTGCAATTTTTTTGATTAATAAGACATCTCTTCTCAGAGAATTCATTATTATTGTGTTATTTGTATGCTATTGAAATATTTATCAACTGGAACTTCTGAGTTTTGGATCAGTGGTATCAGAGCGGTTTGTCTTGAGAGTGTATGATCCCAAGGACGAGGTCAGGATACAGGAAACTTGGGTGGGAAGCGACAGAGCTTCCAAACATTCCACCTGTGCGCCCCAAATGACTTCAAATGGTAGATGACATTGAAGCATCTAATCCTTTCAAGGAAATGGTGAATGAAGCCCTCCAACGGCAACAAGTGCAGATGTTGCAACAATTTGCTCAAATTCTTCAAACACTTTCAATGGGAAATTTTGGCTCCACGGCTACACGCCCTGACTCCTCATCGAGGGAACTTCCTTTCAATGCCCCAACACCCTTCAAGGTTCAGGTAAATTTTTATATTCCCACATTTGAAGGCAAAATCAATGCTGATGTAGTAGAAAATTGGTTGGATCAACTGTCTTCCTACTTCTCTGTAAATAAGTTCACCGATGGAGAAAATATCACTTTTGCTCTTTTGAAATCATCATTGCCCATGAAAAACTGGTGGGAAGTGTACAAAAAGAGGTTTAGTACATATATCAATGGCCTTGGGGTGGAACCTACATGGGATGATTTTATGGAAGCAGTGAAGGAAGAATACTATCCCATCGGAGCATATGATGATCTGTACATAGAGTGGCAGCAACTTCGCCAAGGTAACGAACAATCTATTCAAGTTACACTGACATTTTTCATTCTCTATCTGTGAGACTAGGCATCCAAGAAAGTGAGAAACATAAGGTTTTCAAATATCGTGGCAGATTACAATGGTACATACAGGGAGAAATGGAACTCTTCAATTTGAAAATCATCGGTGAGGCATACAAGTTCGCAGTAAAGATTGAGCAAAAGCATGGAAGAATGGATATAAAGAATCAGTCTTCAAAATAGAAAAGTGATAAAGAAGTTAAACACGATGCTGAAATTGGAAGCAAAAGGAAGGAAAGACTGGGAAGTGGTGTGGTTATCACAAATCTGGAACTCACTCCAAAGAAGAATGTTGAGCTATCAAATCACTGCTTTCTGAGTCACCATCCTCAACATCTACTGCTCTACCTCATACAGACCCTGTAGTCGAAGAGGTTGAAGAAGAAATTATAGATGCTGATCCTGAAGCCATTATAGCTTCATCACAGACACACGACGAGATGTTAGATGACAAGGAAAGGTTGTTTCACTCTAAGTTATGGGTGAAAGGTAAGCCTATGCATTTCATTCTTGATTGTGGAAGTCAAAAGAATTTAATCTCTACTAATGTTGTGAAAAGCCTAAATCTATCCATGAAGCCTCACCCCAAACCATACAGTATCGGATGGTTGAGTCTAGGGAGAAACCTCCATGTTACCCACCAATGTCTTCTCTCATATGCAATACAACCTTTCCAAGATGAGGTCTTATGTTATGTGGTTAATCTAGATGTTTTTGATGTACTCTTTGGTTAGTCATTCATGTATGATCGACATGGTATATACGAATCAAGAACTAGAAGGGTCACTCTCACTCTTAGAACATGGCACTATAGGGTACCAAAAGTACCACCTTCTACATCTGTCTCTCTGATTAGCGCCAAGAAATTTGTTTTCATGGTGGTCAAGCCACATGAATCCAAAAGGGCTGATGTTATAGCCCTAACAACACAACAACAGAATCAAATAGATACCGGGCTGAAGAAATTCACGGCCTTCCATTAACAGACTGATGGTCAGACAGAAATGGTGAACAATCAGGCCCCACACAGTTCCATAAACCACAGTCCCTTCCAAGTGTGCATCAAAAATCAAATCAAGACACAACTACCACACCTGATGGGGAACAGTGATGCAATGGGGACCATTGCTTTTCAAGAAGGAAGGAATGAACTGGGTGATAATTTAGGTGGTATAACAAGTGCCAAGATGTGGCAGTATAATGGACCGCAGCTGCTAAAGTGGTTGTTGTAAGGTCCCGAAGCGAGCGGCTGGTAAACTGGGTAGGGCTACGCATAGCACTGTATTGTTTTAAATATTGGATGCCAAATTGTCAGGTGTGTTGTCCCCTAAAAATATCAATCATTTTTGGGACAACATTTGAACAATTTTGGTCCTACAAACCAAAATTGTCTCTCCCCTTTTCAAAATTTGTCCTGGGCATTCAAATTCCTCATTTTTGCAAGCTTCTCAAAAATCTACGGACTCTGCAGACTTAAATCTATGGACTCTACAGGCTTAAATCTATGGACTCTACAGGCTTGAATCTACGGACTCAGTAGGAAGACAAATCTACGAACTCTATAGGCCAAGTTTAATGGGCTTCATAGGTTGATTTCTACAGACTCTCTTAAGGTTAAAGAAAACTACAGACTTGGTTTCTACGGACTCTATAGGCAGGTTCATTTCTACAGGTTCAAAGGCTTCTACAGGCAAGTTCAACCAAAAGAATCAGTTTCTAACACTTGGTCATTTTTGAGATTGGTTCAGTGCCTTGGTTCAAACAAAAATCTCCATCGGCAAACATCAGTAGTAGGTTCAATGTCTTTTGGTTCAACGTTTGTTTCAATGCTTTCAGTTCAACGGTGGGTTCAATCAAAAGAATGGTTCAATGGCTTCGTTCAACCAAGTGGTTCAACGCTTTGTTTCACTTAGTTGGTTCATCCACTTTATTTTGATGCTTTGGTTCATCCTTGGGTTCAATCAAATGGTTCATCAGTCGGTTCAAGGATTTGTTTGAACCATTGAACCAAAACTTGGTTCAACGGTTGGTTCAAACACATGGTTCAAAGGCTTTGTTTGAACCGTTGAACAAAAACTTGGTTCAACGGTTGGTTAAAACAAATGGTTCAATGACTTAGTTCATCCACTTGGTTCAAAGGCTTGGTTCATTCAATTGAACCATCATCTTGAACCATTTTGGTTCAAAGCTTGGTTCATCAGCTTGGTTCAACCAAGCGGTTCATCGAAGTGGTTCAACCAAGCGGTTCATTGTCATGGTTCAACGAAGTGGTTCATTGTGACGGTTCAAAAGAGTGGTTTAAATGTAAAAGTTCAAAGAGCCTCTCAAAGGACAAAGTGCCCTTATGGAGGGCACTTAGATGACAAAAGTACCCTTCGAAAGGGTCATTTTCAAAGAAGCCTCAAAAGGTAAATTCTTTTAGATTTCTGCTTAAAGCGTTTGGAAAAGACTAAGGCAAGAAGCAATTCCTTCAGACAAAAAGCCTGAAAGAATTTGGAGAAGCTGCAGGCAAAAATCTTGAAGAAATAACCAAGGCAAAAGTGATAGGAACATTTTCTGTAGACTTTTTGTCTGCGGGAAATTTCTGTGAACTTTTTGTCCGCGGGAATTTGTCCGGGGAAAATGCCTGCAAGAAACCTAAGAAAGGCCGCCGAAGGACCCCAAAGAGCAGGTGCCCTTGTGGGGGACTCCCGACTGCCGAAGATAAGGACACTTCACCGAAGCTGAAGGGTCACCTTTCCTTCAGGAAGATGTAAAACAAGAAGCCCGAAGGCCATTCAAAGATCGCCTAAAGGGCAGATACCTTGTAGGGAGCTCTTCTCGACCCAAAGTAGATAATTTCTTAAAGCCCAAAAGGGCAGATTCTTTCCAAGAAAGTGCCAAACATAAAATCCAAAGAAGGACCAAGGGGTGACGTGCCCAAAGATGTCAAATTCAACACAATGAACTAGCTGTTGAAAACATAGTGACAGGCACGCAAACATCAATTTTAAAGCTCATAAAATAGTCATTGATCCTTTGAATCTACAGACCCGAATCCATTCACAAACTTCAAGGCTAAGACCAATAGAAAACAAGGAAGGAACATAATAGTAAATTGAATCCAAGACCCGATTCAATTAACCAGAAAAGGAGGAATGATGAAGGTAGGATCAGATCGCCAGGTGGACATTGAAAGTTGCAAACTTTCAATAGCATCACTTGTTTCTCTGCATTGATAAAATCAAATGGGTAAATGCCCCTAAGTTCCAGCTTGTCTTCTTAATAGATTACAATGCAACATGATGTGTTACTGTTCTCGAGTCCTTCTTGAAGAGGCTATATAAGGGACTCTCTTCTATTGTAAAATGATCCTCTTTTTGACAATCAGAATGAAACTCTACCCAAATTGAAAGACACTTCTGAGACTTTGAGCTCAGTTTGTTTATCATATTTTGTTATTGGAATAAGAAAGCAAGTGGTTTTTCAGACTTTGTGCTGTAATATCTTTGTTGTTGAGGAAACTGTTCTTATGTCTTTTTCCTTAATATATCTTATGTTCTTTTAATTCAACAAGCAGAATTAGTGACAGGAGTCAAGAAGGTGTCCTGAAGAGTCAACTGTGGAGAGACATTGTGCCCCCATAATTGCCTTTAGTGTGTTTTCTTTTCATTTATGTGTAAAGGACCTTGGGGCGACTTTGTGCCTTCATTGTCCTTCGTATCTCACTCTTGAGAAATCTAGGTGTAGACTTTGTGTTGCATCTCAATTTGCTGGTTATTACATCTTTTGTTACATTTTGTTGTTACTACCTGGAGTATTCTTGTGGCTTGCTGAATAGTACTTCTGAAAGAAGAGGAGTGCTTTCTGTCATTTTCCTTGAGTTTCTCCTTTGATCCGCACACATCATCTCTGAAGAAAGAGAGATGAATGGTTTGTCCTACCCTTGAGTATTATTTTATATATATATATATATATATATATAGCCTATCTATAGGGAACCTCCCCTTGATGAGAGGAGAGATCAGTCCCCTTCTGATGTGGTAAACCTACACATTTGGATGACTAATCTTCCTACTTTGGCTGATCAGACCTATTTTATTTATCAGTAAGCTGATTGACAAAATATTCAACCAACAAGGTGACAATTAATTCCTCAAATTTTGTATTGTTTTAAATCCTCACCTGTATGTCCTCGAGCTCTGTATTATTTTAAATTTTGGAAGTCAAATTGTCAGCGATAGTTATTTCCTCGAATCTTGTATTATTTTAAATCTCCACCTGTTATTCCTCGAGCCACTCAATCTCCTTTGAGATAATATGTATAAATGAAGAACTTCCCAAAATGGGGAGGCAGACATCTCTTCTCAGAGATAAGCATATGTTTTGTATCAGCAATTTTTGATTCAACAAAACATCTCTTTTTAGAGATAAGCCTATATTTGTTTTGCAATTTTTTTGAGTAATACGACATCTCTTCTCAGAGATTTCATTATTATTGTGTTATTTCTATGATATTAAAATATTTATCAACAAGAACTTCTGAGTTTTGGATCAAAGGATTACCAATAGACAAGGCCCTATAAGAGTTAAATCTAGCAAGGAAGACTAGGAGATGATGGTATCAAATATTTTTCATACTAGAAAAATATTGATTGGATGGGTTCTAGGTATGAAGAGGCAATGATAAAGACAGTGATGGGAACAAGTACCTTCCACACTAGTAAAGAGATGATGTGATGGGTGTTAAGTGTGAAGAGGCATTGATAGAGAAATGATGGGTACCATATTAAATTCTTGGTTGAGGTTATGTTTATTGATAATACCTAGTCAAAAGGATGATATTAAAGATATGAAGGGATGGGTGACCACTCAAATTGGGGTTCAAGACCAAATAGTGCATCCAAATATGTGAATGGGAATAGATGAGATGGATATCAGATGTGATGAAAGACGAACGACATGGGGATGGATGTGACTAGGGGATTAGGCATAAGACATTGGACTAATTTTTTAATTTTTCAAATTTTATGATTTTTGACATATTTTAATTTTTAGGGTTTTTTAGAATATATATGTACACTATAAAAATAGGGTTACTAGCAAACAGAATACCAATCCTGGAAACTAAGATGAGGATGGATGGAATGGTAAAAGGGATGACAAAAATATGAGGGCGATGCAGAAAAGGGGACGAGGAACTAGGAAGAAGGGACTATGGATTGTCAATGACCACATTGTGAAGGAACCAAATGTTTAGTTGCTTAAGTGTCCATTGGAAGATATGCCAAGATGATTCTAGAAGATTTATCAAGATACCCTCCTCATCTTTATGAAGGTCAAGACAAAAAGGAATGAGAGATAGGATACGCGATATGATGCCAGATAATGGGTAATGGATAGGAGCAATGGTCCAAGAGATATGATAGCAATGGGATGGAAAGGATTGAAAGATGATGGATGTAATGATGGATTTTGCCCCCAAGTTTTGAGGTATAATGTGGACAATGGATTATTTTACCATGATGTCGAAAATCAGTTTTCATCATGGTACTATTGACAAATCTTCCATGAGTCAGATTTTTTGCCACTTGGAAAGTTATCGTCTATAGCCAAGGAAGGAAGAATGTATTGTTTTCCTTTGGCAAGCTCTCAAAAGAACAAGTTTCCAACACTCAGTCATTTTCAGGATTGGTTTGATGCCAAGGTTCAACCAAAGCATCCATCAGTAAGCTTCTAGGCAAGAAGCAAACCATTGAACCTTGAACCATTTTGGTTCAACGGGTTCAATGGGTTCAAAGGTTCAATGGCTTCAAAACCAGTTCAGAGAGTGCAGGGTCTGGTCAAGCTTCTTCGAACTCTTGTCTAGAATTCACAAGGTTAGATTTTTTTGAACCATTGAACTAGTTCACTTATTTGATTCATCTGCAAAGTTCACTCTTCGGTTCAATCAAACGGTTTGTTAGTCATTTCAAGGCTTTGTTTGAACCGTTGAACCAAAATTTGGTTCAACATCTCAGTTCAACATTTGTTTCATTTCTTTGGTTGATCGGCAAGGTTCAACATTTGGTTCAAACACATGGCTCAACATTTGGTGCAAAGGAGTTTAATTAATCGGTTCAATGTGTTAATTCATCGGCTTTGAACCGTTGAACCAAAATTTGGTTCAATGTCTTAGTTCAAAGCATTGGTTCAACGATCGGTTCAATCAAATGGTTCAAATCATTGGTTCAATGCAAGTTCAACACGTTGGTTCAATGACCGCTTGAACTGCTTGAACCTTTGAACCGATTCAACCATTTGGTTCAACGGTGGGTTCAAAGGAGCGATTCAATCACTTGGTTGACAAAGATAGCCGAAGGATACATAGACAACCGAGAGGACATTTTGCCACTTGGACTGACATGTGGAATGCTACACATAGATGACACGTGGACTGACACCTTACGAATACTGACTGACACGTGGACTGCTGCACGAAGATGACATGTGGACTACAGGCTCGCGAAGGACACCGTGGCTGCCAAAGGGTGATCAAAGGCAAAGAAAATTCCTTCAGACTTTTTGTTCAAAGGAATTCCTTCAGATATAAAGTTTGAAGAAATTCGGTTGGAGCAAACAAAGTCGATGAGAAATTCAAGCTAAGCTTGCGCATGAAATAAACCCGCAGGTAAACAAGACCAAAACAAAGACAAGGCAAAAATGAATTCTTTGGACTTTTGTTCGAAGGAATTCCTTTAGACAAAAAGTCTGAAGGAATTTGGATGACTCAGCCAACCAATACAAAAGAGCCAACTAAGCAACAGGCCAAGGAGCAAATAAAAATGAAAGGGCCGACAGATAAAATGACAGAAATAAGCCTACGGAAATATTTTTGAAGGAAATGTGACGCTTCCAGTGACGTCCTGCAGGCTATCAATTTTTTCTTGCAGGAAGTGACCTTTGGAATTTAAAAGAGGTAGCAAAAAATCCAAAATAAATTGAAGTCGACTGAGCAAAAAGAGCAAAAAATAGATAGTCCAACGAAGAATTGAACATGGAATCCTACCAGAAATAGACACGACCAAAATTAGGAGATTTACATGCAAACACTGGAGCTATTTTCAAACGTTGGATCTATTTTCGAATAAATGGTCAATTGACTGATCATTAAAGCCCTGTTTGTCTTCTTTCACCGCATGCATTCGAAGGACTAAATTTGGGTTCAACAGGAGTTCCAAGTTCATATTTGGAGTTGACTAATCCATATTTAGAGTTAACTAATTGATCAAACGCCGCATCCACTAGAAGATTTACATGCAAAGAAGAGGTGGACGGTTCATGACAAGGATGAGTTCACTTCATCAAGCGAGGAAGCTTCATGCAAGGACAACAAGGAAAATATATTTTTATTGAGTTAACCAAAGTGAATCTTTCTCTTCAAGTTTATACACCTATCTTTGGCTTCTTGTAATTTCTTATATAATGGCTTTTAGCCTTGATTAAAAATGATCCAATCTCTCTTGGTTAGACCAGACTCTGCCATTAAGAGTTGTGTAACCTCTTCGATCAATAAGAAGGACTGTACTTTCATATTTCAAACATTGACATAGTGTATATTTCTTCAGCAAATTTGCATAAGTGGTAGAGTTTTCTCCCTTCCCAAATTATGTTCGTACCTAGTTGCTATATTGTCCTTATGCAGGTCATGTCAAAGTGTTATTTATTGTCTTTTGCTGAAATTGCAAGTGAATGTTAGGTGGCTGTAAAGTGTCTTTTATCAGACCTCTCTCCACCATTTCCCTCAAGTTTTAGTCATTAGATCGAACCTCTGCATGAAATACTTATGCACA
This sequence comes from Torreya grandis, assembly GCA_037957365.1. Lineage (NCBI taxonomy): Eukaryota > Viridiplantae > Streptophyta > Pinopsida > Cupressales > Taxaceae > Torreya > Torreya grandis. The sequence continues at coordinate 242,385 of JARHVA010007094.1, forward strand.
AGTGATTAATTGAAGTCTAAGGTCTTCCTTCTCTCTTATTCGTTCAGTGTTCAAGGTTCCAAGCTGAGTAGGATCAAAATCCTGGTGTATCACCCTCTTTTAGGTAGGATTTCCCCTTTAAGTTTTCTTTCTCCCTTTTCCATGGCAGTCAGCAGCGTAGAGTAGGAATCTTCATTGATACATCATACAGGAACCAGCCCTCTCTGGAGGTTCTTCTCACTATTGAGGCACCCACCCTCGTGAGGAGATCCCATTGTTTCAACCGGATAGAGGACTAGCCATTTTCCGCACGTCCTTGAACTGGGGCGCAACTCTAGGTTGACAATAGGTACTTTCCCAAGGTTCCAGAAGACTGGGTTTTACCATTGGATGAATGATTTTTTTTTTGGGATTTTTGACTTTTTTGAGCATCTTGAGTTATTGGGGATGGTACAAGATGTAAGAATGTTGATGCTTGCCTAGATTTTTAACTAAAACCTATTCTATAGATGTGTGATGTTAGGAACATGTCATTTTTGTTGGATGTATTGGGGTCTGTGTGACCTTCAATTATTCTTGAGGGAGGCCCCTCCAAATATCTAGACTAGGTATCTTCATTGCCCCTAGGAGAGACGATGTTACCCAAGACGGTGATGGGAGGTATGGATGTGATTAGATCTTGATGGGGATGTATGGGTCTTGAATGAATGGTAGATCATGATAGGATGGTGCAATGGGTGATTGAGAATTACAACTAGCAGTCACACACATCATGAGAGATGATAGACATTCTTCATTTGATTAGTTTAAGGATGATCAACCATACTAAAAGTGTTATTGACATTATTTTTATTTTCTAATTGGATTTGACTTTGACTGCCCCTTGGTTCTTAATTTTGGGCTTAACCAACATAGATTGATTTTGGATTTTGATGATACCCTAGTGCCTAACATTAGGAATCACTAGGGGAAGACATTTTTTAGATTAGGTTGATGATTTGACTCTATTTGATTTTGACTTATGGGATTAAAGATGATTTGATTACTATGATTGGCTTTTGAAATACTATTTTAGACCTTTATATTTGTGGCACACATTATATTTCTCAAGGAATGGTCCAACGAAAGTATGTTCTTGTTCATCCCTATGTAAAGAGGTGACAAAATGATCATTGACAAAAAGAAAGGGATCTATGATGGATGAAGGTGGTGGAGATGGTATGATGAGGTCAATGAGTAGTGATGGGGCAGCACGGACCTGATAGGGGTTCCTAGGAGACCCAATTTTGACATCAAAGAAAATCTCCTCAAGATCAGCAAAAGGATCAATAAGACTAGTTGTACTATGTGCATCCAAAGTAGGATTGGATTCACTCTGGAAATCTTCAACAGATAAATCTCGTAAGAACTATGTTATGACTTCATCATCTTGATTACGATCCAAAGGTATGCCTAGTGATATATTGGAGTTGTCTGGATTAAAGGTAACCTCAAAAAGATAGGCATTATCAGTATCTACTTTAATATCAAGGAGGGATGACATTTTTGATGAGGAATCTGATTCAGATATGGGTGTTGAACATGATCTTGATGTGGATCAAACTTATGTTGGCTCTGTTATTGATTTTGATGAACATGATGCAATGCTACTAGTAGAAGATTATTTATCCATAGTTAACCTCTCATTATGCGGTATTTTATGTGATGGGTGAGAGGGAGATGATGGAGGAATGATGGAGTCGGCAAAAAGAGGGCCATGGAAGGATTCATGAGAGATGGGAGGACTAATTTTATGGTGGATAGACTCAGTTTTGATGGAGGGACCTTGGAAGATGGATGGGGTGTCTTAACCTTGGCTTGGAAGGGGAAGGGCTTGATCATGATTATGGATAGAATCTTGGCATTCCATTTATTATTCACCTATGGATTTAGACTCATCTGGTTTGTCTTCAATTACTATGTCACCATGGTCGATGAGGTCTTGTATGTATTCTTGGAAAGGTCAACATCGAATAATGGTGTGTCCCCAAATTTGATGATATATGCAATATTGATTTGTGTTATACTAGGAGGGTTTAGGCTTAATTGGAACAAGATGTCATATGGGTGGATATGCCATTATGTTGGCAATGACAAGTTGTTTGAATAGGGCTTTCAAGGACATAGGAAGGGGAGTATAAGCACCCAATTCACTTTGTGGTTTCGATGTGGAACCATTGGAATTTATATCAGAAGGTTTTTTATGAGACTGAGTGGATGGAGTGGAAGTAGATGAGCTGGCCAAAATTGGATTTCCTTTACTAGTGTAGGAATGGGCAATGGATGGAAGATTGGTACGGGACTCACATGAAGGGGCTTGGACAGGAGGTGCAATGAGTTGAAAGGGATCAACACCTTTGAGGAGTGGAACACCCATCATAAGAAACTTTAAGAGGATCTCATCCTTATGGGAAGTTATATATTGGTCTATGAATGTGAGGTCTAACTCCATGGGGGATGGATGATGAGAGATGGATGATGAGAGGGATGCTAAGGATTAAGTATGGTTCTTTGAACAAGTGGATCCAATGACTAAGCTAGTATGATAGGTGATGATGATGATGAGGTAGACTCAATATGATTAGGATGATATAGGACTAAAGTCAAATTTTAGACAAATAGTTTAATAGGCACTAACGTCCTATCAATAATGCCTAGTTGTTTAGCTAGCAAAAAGATTGAGGATTTGATGGGTGCCTAGATTCAAACTAGAAAGAGGACAATATGATGGGTGATAGTTATGAGTAGGCAAGGATGATAGAGACTAGATTGATGATGGGTTTGCTATATTGAAATTTGACAAAGTGATAAGATGCTAGCATAATATTCGTTAGAGATCTAACCAATGGGATGAGTGATAGTGGATTAAGATGATAGGATGATGTGGACAAGAAGACTAAGATCTAATTTCAGATCGATAGTACAATAGGTGATAATGACCTATCCATAATGCCTAGGTGTCAAGCTATCAAAAGGGATTGGGGGTTTGATCGGTGCCTAGGTTCTAAAACTAGCAAGATAATGATTGGATGGGTGCTAGTTAAGAGTAGGCAAAGATGATTAGACTAAATTGATGATGATGGGTTTTCTAGATTGATACTGACAAAGTGATAAGATGATAACAGGATATTTACTAGGTATGAGATTTGACTGTATGATGAGTGATAGTGGACTAAGATGGTAGGATGATAGAGATGGGTAAGACTAGCTCAAAACCTTAGACTGAATTTCTCAAGATAGGATGGGATAAGATTAAGTGACAAAGGATAATGGGATAAGGGCTAGTATAGATAGATGATGATGAAGGCGATTAGGGATAAAGATGGGGGTGGTTTAAGACCCGAACGTGACTTAAAGATCCAACTAGGATAAGATAAGATGGGTTTAGACTAGATGGGTGATGAGGTGACTAGGATAAGGCGAGGTTAAGACAAAAGGTTGATTCGGATAAGATGTGGGATTAGGATAAGATGTGAATGACGACCAAATGTGATTAGGATGTATGACTGATGATGAGTGAGATGAGTATAAGACATGACTAGAAGGATGTACAAGAGAATAAATTATGTACAAGATAAGATATAGGTGATGGGGATGTGGCCAATGATGAGTGGATAGTGGTTGGACTAGGAGAAGGGGAAGACAAGGTGGTGATAATATGTGCCTAGTATGGGATGAAGACAAGATGGGGAATGGGATAGGATGATACAAGGATAATATGTAAAATGGGAGGATGATAAGGATGTGAAAGACATGATTAGAATATGTAGGAGATGGGGGATGATCAAGGATGGGTGGATATGGTTATACTAGGATGAGAATAAGAAAAAAGGACAATATGTACAAGATGATGTCTAGGATGTACAAGATGAGATACCGGTGATCCAGGTGTGACTAATGATGAGTGGTTATAATGATAAGAGTGGATAAAAGGATGTACACGAGAAAAATGATATGTACAAGAGGGTAAGACAATGACATACAAGATGATGATTGGAATATGTAGGTGATGAGGGATGATCAATGATGAGTGGAGATGGTTATACTAGGAGGGCATGAAGACAAGGTCAATACAAGTGATGGGGTAGGGACTTATGACAAGATGTGGATGATATACGATATAGGAAATGTAAGTGACGGGTAGGGTCTAATGATAGAATGTGACTAGAAAGATGTATATAGTATGTACAAGAGGGTGATGAGATAAGGATGTATAATACAAGATGTAGGTGATGGGGATGATCAATGATGAGTGGATATGACCATACTAGGATAGGAGATGGGATAGGATAATACAAAAAAAATATTGAGATAAGGATGTATAAAAAAAATACATATTCAAGATGTGACTAGGATATATAGATGATAGGGGTATGACAAATGATGAATGGATATGATTATATTAGGTCGGAAGTAAGACAAGGTGGTGATGGGAGATAGTATGAGATGTGTAAGAGATAATAGGTATGATGGGATGATGATTAGGATATACAAGATGATATGTACAAAGGGGGCATAGGATGTACAACATGATATAATGATGAGGCAAGAATATACAACTTGGGTAGTGCAAAGACCTAGATAGGTATATAGGTTTGGGTGAAAACGTTGACTCAGCTCACAAACAACACTGGTTTAACACAACACACACCCAAGTAGGCAAACCACAACCTTATGACTAGTAAACTCAAGGGAGTGTAACTCGATGCCTACACCATCAAACAACTTCACGGGTGAGGTTGTAGGCTGATGACCCATTATAAAATTGACTGAATGCTCTCGACCCCATTTACTCATGATGGCTACTTAGGAGCTGATACTGACTTTGATAGCGAGGTGCATGTTACAGTCGAAGGATCCTATGCTAGGTTTGTAGATGATCTTTAAGTTCATCCCCTATATAAGTGAAGGTACAGTGGGCCCAAGTCCATATAGGATGTTGTCTAATTGCCCTGTGTATTGGAGCTTAATCACCCCTCACTCCACAGAACCCTTTATGGAGAATTTTGCTTAGGTGTTTAACGATAGCTCTCCTAATTTTTAGACTCCATCAGAACATGGAGTTTGGTCTAGTATGTTGTGATGAAATCCATGTCATCGACCATAAAAATAAAATAGGGAAAGAAGTTTATAGGTGGTTTTTGATCCTCCAAGAATCGTTGCAAGGACACAAGGAGGAGAGCATACACCATCGTAGCTCCGGGAGATAATCAGATAGACAAAAAAGATTAATTAACTAATTAAAATTAAATGTGATGTATCTACAAGATGAAAGACAAAAATATATTAAAAAAAGAGCTATACACACAATAATATGATTAGAAACAATATATGCATGACAAAAATTATCAAAATAATTTAAAAAGTACCCAAAAGAATCTTTGGCAGGGAGCCTACAAGCACACGGTTAGTAGTTTTCAAGTGGCACTCAAAAGGAGATACTTTATAAGATAAAATATTACTAGTTTCAATAATTTTGCCTTTGATAGTCATATTACCTATAAGTTACAAAGATTTACCATTTATTTGTATGATTTAAAAAGAAACCAAGTGTAGAGGTTTTGTAAATTATTTTTTTTTTATGATAAAAAGAACTCTTAAAAATTAACACCACTAATAATTTCCCCCCTTATTATTACTATTATTATTATTTTGAAAATGTTATTGATAAGAAAATATATAAAATTTTTAATTAGTTATGTATACAAGTAATGACACACAATTATTAGTATGACCTATCAATAATACATTAAAAACATTAACTAAACGATATATTAAACATTATTAATAGCTCGGTACATCGATACACAAGAAAATGAGCGATACCAAATTCACCAAATAGGGCTTATAATGTTATAAACTCTTATTAAAGGACAAAGTTAGATAACTTTCTATTTCAAACCATGCGTACATACTTATGATCCAATCACAAATGAAAAGTTAGATATTTAACTAAACTCAAAATTTGAAACTTCAAATTTGCACCCTCAAAGGAAAAAAGCTGGAGATCATTGACTAAAAGCTCCTAATTCAGATTTTGGAAATCTCAAATCTTCAGGGTTTAATGGTAGGATGGATGCCCGATGTGGACAAGGTAGGATGGACGATGGCCTTAGACAGCGAGCTCAGGAATGCAATTAGGAGACTTCTAGAATTGTCAATAAAAGCCACCATAATTAATGGAGTCAAATCAAGATAGATACATAATTTACATGACTTGTACCCTATTGACAATAATTTTATTAAGGTACGTGCAGTGAAAAAGCTTCGTGGGTTGTGATGGTATACAAAATGGAGATGGTTTTGATGAGCTTTCTGACATTTTGATGGTGATGCTTTCGAGAAGGATAGGTACAGATGACACGTGAAGTATTTGACAAAATGCCTCAAAGGCGTTGTGGAAGAGTTGATCAGTGAGTTGTTTGATGAAATGACTCAAATAAATATGGTCTTATGGACTCCGCTAATCATAAGACATGGATAAAACAATTTTTACTGAATGTAATGCTAATAAATGTGGTCAGTTGCACCCTATGCGAATATAAGAGATTTGGAACTGGGTAATGCAAAGAGGATTTTTATCAGACCTTGTCGTTGCAAGCATCTACACAAAAAATGTGGCAACATATACAAAATATGTGGACCGTTTGATAAAATGCATAAGCAGAGAGTGGCCCTAGGGTTTCATACACAAAATTAGCTTATTGAAAAAAAGGCCTGTTAGACCGTTCGACAAAATGCAATCTAGATGTATCAATCCAGACTTGACATGCTCCCAGCGTGTGCTAAATGGGAGGTTTAAAACTAGCCAAGGTAGATAGAAGGTTTCTCTTCGCTTATTTCAATTCCATTACAAAACATTCAAACGAATTTAATGTATTGGATAAACAACTAATGCTTTACACCAATATTAGTGATGCTTGCTACAGTAGATGGAGCAACATCCCGTTCAAACATTCCTCCACTTCCGACTCTGTCGCTCTCGATCCTCCACTCGAGCGCAAGATTCACATGGATCTTAAACATTTTAAGTAAGGGAGTTTTTTTTTCAAAAAGGGCACGAACATCTACGAAAACGTAAGGCCAAGCATTTGTTTGTTTATTTATTTTTTATTATTTTGAATCAAAAGATGCTATTTTCAGAAAATAGTATAGAATTATTATTATTAAAATGACAGAACGAAACCTTTTCTTATGGAATGCCAGAATTGCAGGGATCAAAAGACCTAATCAATATTCATATTACAACTATGCATACCAAAGTGTTGCAACCAGAGCAAGGTGTACCAACAGGTAGTTATACCGTGGATTTGCATGTCTTACTCCATAACCCATTAGCTCCCAAGATAATAGCCTACCCTTTATCTATAAGTTTTGTAGCTTCCAAATTTCTATCATATGAAGGTAAAGGTGATCATGAATAACATCTTAAATCATTCCATGTAGTTTGCTTGGACTATGCATACAATGATAAGCTATTGACCAAGTTATTTCCAATAAGTCTTAAATACTATGAATTGAGATGGTTTTATGATCTCCCCTTCAATCTGTAAGGGCATTTAATCCCTTGTCTAACTAGCTCTTTCCACACTTTTCCATCGACATTGATGAGACGTTATCGTATGCACAAATTGCTAAACTAAAGCAAGGATCCAATGAAATAATTAGTGATTATTTGCTTTGATACTAGACCATGCTAGCCAAGATGACAAATGTTATGGCTGATAATGAACTACAAGATATTTTCAAACAAATTTTGCTACCAAAACTCCATGAACCAATCATATTCAAGAGATTCAAATCATTTCATGAATTATGGCATACATTAAGGGATAGATAGTTCAAGCTAATTGCTTTAAACAAACTTAAGTATACATCAACTCTTGTGACCACTTCAATAATGAAGTTTCAAAACAAGCCAAATTATAAGGTCAAACCAAGCGATAAAAAGAATTAAGCAAAGGCTACAATTAATGTGTTGTCACAACCCATGAACTAATTATAATTGGCAGCTCCACCAAAGAGGTGACTTTCACGATACCATCACCTCCTCATACGAACCTACATAAGTTACTTGAGTGTAGCCTTATCACACTCATTCCACCACATGAGCTTGATCCAAATAGACCTAGACCAAGGGACTACGATGGTAATGCATTTTGTGACTATCATTATACTTTAAAACATTCAACAAACAAATGTTTCAAGTTAAGACATAATATATAAGATCTTATCGATGACACCATTATCGATTTGGGCACCCCTATAGAAGAATCAAAACAATATTACGATGGAAATCAAAATTTGAATATTTTTAGTGATCCCTTCCCTAAACATGAGTCAATATAAACCAAAGATAATCCATTTATGCATCATGCATATAACATGCATCCTCCATCAATGATAGATGGTCATCCACTAAATACTAACATTGGTACAATTAATGATATTCCACCTTAGCGGCCTGTGACTACATTAGACGATAGAGAGATAGTTGATGATTATTCCTATTTTCATGCACTATTCATATGCACCTACATTTAGAAATAGGTTATATACAATGTTATGATTGGCAATAACTCAAGTGAGATTGTGTGCACAATGACACTTCTCCAATCACTTGGATACACACAACATGATTTGGAAGATACAACGAAATCAATTAAAGGATTCTATGAACGACACAATAATCAGAAAACATAGTATTACCTCTTCAGGTAGGATCAACCATATTAGCCATGTCATTCCTAGTACCACAAAGTAATGGGGTCTTCAACATGTTGTTAAGACAACCATGGATGTAGAGATTTTGTGCAGTCCCATCCATAGTACACCAATGCATACAGTACATGAACTAGAGAAAACTGATTATAGTCCTATTAGCAAGGTATGAGTATCCACTATAGTCAATAATATCTCCTTCACCCCCATCACCACTATGATTGGTTGAGACACATTCAGGTTCAGTATTCAAAGACAAAGGGTACACATATTTTAGGGTCATGATGTAGAGATGGTTGACACAAATATTCAAGATCAACATATATATTCATTGATACACATATACAGGATCCAAATATACAAGTAGTTATTCCACATATAGTATGTCAGATAGTTACTCAAAGACCACAAAGGGCACTATCTTCTACAACACATACTCACTTAGCACTACAAATAGTTTAGTGTGTTCCACGATGAACACATGTAGTGAGACACCCTCCTATGGCACAATAGATACCATAGAGTCCTCAACCTTCTAGAGCCACTCATCATACCCCAACTTCCACGAGCATTGAACATGATTGACATGGTGCACCACATGACCCTATATTAGATTATGACCCATCCATAGTTGATATATCCCATCCACAATAGAGTATACCTCCACCCCCTGATACATGCACTTCCATGACCCTTCCATTGATAACATTATTGGTTAGTCTTTTCAAAATTTAAATATTCCAAAAATGACAAAATAATAATAATAATCAGAAAATGCAAAAACATTCAAATATTAAAAAAAAATTAGGACCTAAGCGTGACATGTTGGTTAGTTTACATTTTTACATATGTTATTTATCACATGATTGGTAGATGAAATATTTTTTACATACACATGCATTTCATGGTATCTTAGTGTTATGTAGGATATACAGGTCACACACGGACATATAGATTTTGGTTTTCCCTCTATCTGGTGGTTATATTAGAGACATCTCATTTCACAGGGTTCAAAATTGTAAGTTACATCTTTCTATGACCTTTGTACCATGTTAAGCCACTTATATTGCTTATACATGTCTTTCTAGTTGCCCATTTCTTACACAGTGACACATGATGTGCCACTTTACTGTGATATGACATTGATACATATGGATGGTGTAAACTATTTTTTTGTTGGATGCTCCATTGATATTGTACTCTTTTACATGATAAATTACTTTGTGCATGACTATTGTGTGTTGCTTTTGGCTTTGCTTATATGCAACATTCCTTTGATGTCCATTTTTTTTATGCCATCATATGTGTGGCCTTTAGCCTTGATTTTTGTGACATCTTTGTCCCTTGTATGTGGTCATCTGGCCTATGTGTGACAACTAACTCTTAAGCTTGTTGAGCTTATTGTGTTTGTTGAGCTTACTAACATTGAGAGGTGTCATGATTTATATCATGCACTATTACTGCATAGTTTTATTTAGAGATACTTATATTGCATGCTTCATTAATACATTTATCTAGACATGGCACTTACATACCCTGCATTCTATATGTTACATGCATGCTTTGATTGTCATATACATTACTATGATGACATACTCTCCACATGATCAAATGCTACTAGATTATGTAATCTTTATACATGACATGATAAAATGCATTCTTATTTTGAGATGAATGACTTACAGGGTACATATGTCATCTAAAAACGAGGCATTTCAGTGGGCTTGTCTTAGAGACAAGCTCATATGAGCAGAAAATCAAAGTATAGTATAAATTTTAGAGATTCATAATAGTTTAAATATCATATTGGTTAAGATACATGACATATATTGGCACAATGATACAAATTATTGTGGCATATGTGATGCATATGCATTCATTTTACAAGCACTTGAGCGTAAATTCATGCATGGGAAAATTCACAATAGTCTACAAGATTAGAATTTCAAAGTTACACATTCACTTTACATTTGGGATATATGTTCTAAAATTCAACATACATATTCATGGGGCATGATATTGGTTCATGCACATATACAACATATTTATAATTGAATGGCAAGTGGTTGTTATTCCATTTTACACTTATCAAACCCTGTGTACATAATAAGGACATAAGCATTGTTCATTCCTTTATGTTCTTGATTTTTTTTACATGTTTTGAACTAAAGCAAAACAATTGTATTTGAATCTATAAGCCATATGAAATGGTTGATTCATTTATGAGTGAACCTTCTTTGATCACTTCTCTCATTCCTTGTGTAGTGTTGAATTTTGGAGTTGAATCTTGCCTAATTGGTTCTCTCTATCTTTTTCCCGCATAGTTATTTGGGTTTGTACACATGGAGAATGTCCAATCAAGGCTGAGGTTAGATAAATGTTGTGTTCTATTGGTTGAATATTTTGTCGATCAGCGTACTGATAAACAAAATAGGTCTGATCAGCCAAAGTAAGAAGATTAGTCGTCCAAATGTGTAGGTTTACCACATCAAAAGGAGACTGATCTCTCCTCTCATCAAGGGGAGGTTCCCTATAGATATGATATATATATATATATATATATATATATATATATATATATATATATATATATATATATATATAAACAAACAATAATACTCAAGGGTAGGACAAACCATCCATCTCTCTTTCTTCATAGATGATGCATGCAAATCAAAGAAAAAACTCAAGGGAAATGACAGATAGCACTCCTCTTCTTTCAAAAGTACTATTCAGCAAACCACAAGAATACTCCTGGTAGTAAATGCAAAATGTAACTAGGGACGTAGTAACCAACACATCGAGATGCAGCACAAAGTCTCCACCTGAATTGCTTAAGAGTGAGATACCGAAGGACAATGAGGGCACAAAGTCATCCCAAGTTCCTTTACACAGAAATGAAAAGAAAACACACTGAAAGGCAATTATGGGGGCACAAAGTCTCTCCACAGTTGACTTCAGGACACCTTCCTGACTGTTGTCACTAATTTTGCTTGTTGAATTAAAGGAACAAAAGATATATTAAGCAAAAAGACATAAGAACAGTTTCCTCAACAACAAAGATATCACAGCACAAAGTCTGAAAAATCACTTGCTTTCTTATTCCAATAACAAAATATGATCAACGATCTGAGCTCAAAGCCTCAATAATGCCTTTCAATTTGGGCAAAGTTTCGTTCTGATTGTCAAAAAGAGATATATTTACAATAAAAGAGAGTCCCTTATATAGCCTCTTCAAGAAGGACTTGGGAACAGTAACACATCATGTTGCTTTGAAATATGTTAAGAAGATAGGCTGGAACTTAGGGGCATTTACCTATTTGATTTTCTCAATGCAGAGAAACAAGTCACGCTATTGAAAGTTTGCATCTTTCAATGTCCACCTAGCGATCTGATCTTTCTTCATCGTTCCTCCTTTTCTGGTTTATTGAATCGGGTCCTAGATTCAATTTGTTGTTTTGTTCTTTCGTCACTTCTTGCTACTCTTGGCCTTAAAGCCTGTGAATGCATTCAGGTCTGTAGATTACAAGGATCAACGGCTAGTTTATGAGCTTTGAAATCCAGGTTCGCGTGCCCATCACTACATTTTTAATGGCTAGTTTGTTGTCTTAAATTTGACATCTTCAGGCACGTCACCCCTTGGTCCTTCTTCGGCTTTCCTATTTTGCATCTTCTCGAAGGGAAGGTGACCCTTCAATTTGGCATTCAAGATTCCCCCGCAAGGGCACTTGCCCTTCGGGGTTCTTTGGTGGCCTTTTATCTTTGGCAGTCTCTCGTAGCTTTCCTGCAGACATTTTCCCTAGACTTTTCCATGGGCATTTTCTCGCGAACAAAAAGTCCACATAATTGTTTCATTTTGTTCCGTTTGCCTTGGTGTTTGCGAATTCCTTCGAGATTTCTTCCTGCGGCTTCTTTCCTGAATTCCTTCAGACTTTTTGTCTGAAGGAATTCCTTTAGACAAAAAGTTTGAAGGAATTATGCCTTAGTCTTTTTCAATTGCCTTAAACAAAAGTCTGAAAGAATTTACCTTAACTATTTCCTTGAAAATGACCCTTTCGAAAGGTGTTTTTGTCGACCAAGTGCCCTCCGCAAGGGCACTTGTCCTTCGGGAGGCTTCTTTGAATTTTTACGTTGAACCACTCCTTTGAACCGAGCCAATGAACCAAGGCGATGAACCAACTATTGAACCGTTTGATTGAACCAAAGCATTGAACTGCTTGGTTCAACCAAACGTTGAACTGCTTGGTTGAACCAAAATGGTTCAAGCCGATGAACCATTTGATTGAACCAAGTCTTTGAACTAAGCGAATGAACCAAAGCATTGAACCGCTTGGTTGAACCAAACATTGAACCAAGCCGATGAACCAAGCTTTGAACCAAAATGGTTCAAGCCGATGAACCAATTGAATGAACCGAAGCATTGAACTAATTGTTGAACCAAGCTTTGGTTCAATGGTTCAAATGAAGCTTTTGAACCAACTAACGAACCATTTGATTGAACCAAAGCGATGAACTTTTGCCGATTGAACTTCGCAGTTGTGTTGAGAGCTTTTGAACCTGTTGAACCTGCTGCTAATGCTTGCCAATGAACATTTTTTATTGAACCAAGGCGTTGAACCAATCCCAAAAATGACTAAGTGTTGGAAATTGATTTTTTTGATTGAACCCGCCTGTAGAAGCCTTTGAACCAGTAGAAATGAACCTGTTTACAGAGTTTGTAGAAACTAAGTCTGTAGTTTTCTTTAACCTTGAAAAGAGTCCGTAGAAATCAACCTGTGAAGCCCGTTGAACTTGGCCTGCAGAGTTTGTAGATTCAAGCCTGTAGAGTCCGTAGATTTTTGAGAAGCTTGAAAAATGAGGAATTTGAATTCCCAAGACAAATATTGAAAAAGGAAGAGACAATTTTGGTCTATAGAAGCAAAAAAGTTTAAATGTTGTCCCAAAAATGAGTGATATTTTTAGGGGACAACAGCTGGCTCCAGTTGGGGAACTTTTATCAATTTCAAAAAGAATTGAAGGGAGTAGAATCTAGAATCTCCAGTGTCTTCATGTGTACCATTGGGCTACGGAGCCATGCTACCCAGAAATGAAAGGCATCAAAAAAGAAAAACAACAAAATAAAACATAATTAAAAATTGTACAAATATACAGATGCAATGATCTGATACTTCAAGAGTTGAAGTGTTTCAGATGCTGCCCATTGTGAGGCAGAGAAAAGAGTGTGCCATCTTGATATTTCAGCAGAAAGTTGTTTTCACCAATGTGCTGATGAATTATAAATGGGCCTCTCCAAAGGGAGTCAAACTTTTCATGCATCCCCTTTGGTTCTCTCCTTTTGTCCCATAGCAGGACTTGATCCTCAATCTAGAAATCACGATTTTTGGCCTTCTGGTCAAAGAGTTTCTTTACCAGACTTTGATGAGCAGCAATTTTGTCCACCACCATGGTTCTCTATTCCTCTAGCTTAGTCAAGCACATGATTTTTTATCAAGAGAGCTTTCATATGTCTGATCTTCAATTGCCTTTGCCAATTTCAAGGCTGACAATTCTAAGGTGATTGGTATCTCAGCATTGATACCATAAAAAAGTTGAAAAAGAGACATACCAATTGCCCTCTTTGGTGTGATTCTGTCAACCCATAGAGCATTAACCAATGCTTTATGCCATATTCTTTGATTGTCATCTACTAGCTTCTTGATGATAGTTACCAGGTTCTTATTGCTGAATTCAGCTTGTCCATTCCCTTGTGGAAAATAATCAGAAGAGTGAGAGAGTATAATTCCATAATGGAAACATAATTTTGTAATCTCTTGGGAGGTGAAACAAGCTGCATTGTCAGTAACAATTTTGATTAGAACTCTAAACTTGAAAATGATATTCTCTTCGAAGAAGTTGCATACAACTTCTGAAGTAGCATGCTTAATTGGGATTGCTTCTACCCACTTGGTGAAATAGTCAATTGTTGTAAGGACATAAGATGGGTTTATAGTGCCAATAAAATCAATCCCCCATTATTGGAAAGGTTCTTCTATGATCACTGGCTTGAGAGGCATAGCAACTAACTTAGGTCTTCCAACAAATTACTGACAAAGTTCACATTTCTTAACCCACTTATGTGCATCTTGGAAAAGAGTTGGCCAGTAATACCTGGCTCACAAAATCTTGTGAGCAGTCATAGGACTAGAAAAATGTCCTCCACAGGCCAGATTGTGGAAAGATTTCAAAGTTGGCTTTGTTGCTCTTTGTCTACACAGCGAAGGAATACTCCATCTATGCTTCTCTTGTACAAGCCGTTGTCCCAAAAAACAAAATTGGTAGTTTTCAACTTGATAGTCCTTTCTTTATAAGACAAATGAGCAGGACATTCACCATAAGTAAAGAAATGAGTGATATCTGAGTACCACTCATTGGTAGTGGAGACAAAAAGGACTGTTGGAGTATCTTCCACTTCAGCTTTTTTATGATGTGTATCTTCTGGCTTGTTGTCAGCAATTAATTGGCATAGGCCTTTACCCCTGACCAGCTTTGTCGGCTTGATGTCTAGATCAAACTCTTGGATCTTTGTAATCCAATTACCTCTTTTCGTGCCAAACTCTTACTGAGATAATATAGACTTGACTGTAGTGTCAAGAACTAAGGCAGTAGTGTGTGAATTCAAAATATAGAAGCAAAAATGTTTGACTGCTTTCACCAACGCATAAGCATGCCTCTCTACATTTGAATACTTCATCTCATTGGTTTTGAGAGGGCAACTCATGAAAGAGATAGGAGATTCCATACCTTCCTTGTCCTGTTGAATAAGAATTGTTGAAAGAGTGTGTTTAGACGCATAGCTATATATGATAAAATCTTTGTTGTAATCTAGACAAACTAAGGTAGGGGCATGAGCAATGGCAGTCTTGATATCTTGAAATGCTAACTTGCCTTCTTTAGTCTAGCTGAAGATGGTCTTCCCTTTCAACATGTTCATAATGTGTCTAGTCTTCTCAACAAATTCAGGGATGAACCTCCATAAGAAATTCACCTTTTCAAAAAAAAATGAATAATATTTTTGCTTATAGGCAAATTAAGCTCTTGAATAGACTTGACTCTATCTGAGTCAATCTTTATGCCTTCTTTTGACACAATGTGTCCAAAGAGTTTCCCCTCTATTACTCCAAAAATAGACTTCTTGGGGTTCAAGGAAATACCATTCTGGCGGTAGCGATCTAGCACTTGTTGTAAGTGGCATACATGATCAAATCTACGCTTTGAAAAGATAGTCAAGTCATCAAGGTATACCACTATGAATTTACCAATCTCATCTTTGAAAGCTAGATCCATTGCTCTCTAAAAAGTAGCACCAACATTTATCAAGCCAAAAGGCATTCTTCTATATGCAAATGTACTCCAAGGTGTGGTGAATGCAGTCTTGTGTTGGTCTACTTCACCAACTTCAACTTGATTATATCCTGAGAAGCCATCTAGCATTGATAACATCTTTGAACATGTCACTGTTTGAAACACTTGATCCATAATTGGCAAAAGATAATTATCTTTCAAAGATGCTTGATTCAGATTCTTGAAATCTACACAAATGTGAATTTTGCCATTCTTTTTCTTTGCAAGCACTATGTTTGCAATCCATGTGGAATAATGAATTGAAAAGATGATTCTAGCATTTAACATTTTTTGTATCTCAGACAGAATAGCACTTGATATTTTTAGATTGTACTACCTAGATTTTTGCTTATAGAGCATTGAATCAGCATTGAGAGGAATGTCATCACAGATTTTATTAGGTCTGAGAGACTTCAGGTCTTAATAAGAATATGCTAATACATCCATGTATTGACAGAGCAAAGTGGTGAACTTGAATCTTTCTTCAGGGGTGCAGCACTTACCAATGTTAACCATCTTGAGATTTTTTTTAGTGGTCAGATTTACTTGATCAAATCCCTGAGAGAAACTTGATTCTGTTTGTTCTTGTTTGATGAATCTATCATACTTTTCAAACTTCTCAAGAGAAACTAGGCCTTTGAAAATTTTGTTTCTTTTCAGCTGTAAGAATTCTTCATTTATATCTGAACTGGATTCAGAGGTTGATTCATACTTCTGACGTTCACTGCCTTCAAAACGTAGTTGTTCAAAATTGTCTTTTCATTCCAAAAAGGCAATGATTTGATGGTCATCATTGAATATTTGTCAATGATTAGCATTGTCAGGAACACTTGGTCTACAGATTAGCTCAATAGTATACCTATCTTTTTTTGAAATCTGAATGAGGAATTAAGAGAGTTCCTGAAACAGCAAGTGCATCAGCTCTGTCATTAGACTCTCTAGGTATGGCAAAAATGTTGAAAGCATCAAAGCTTTCAATTTGGACGCAAACCAAGTTGTGGTAGTGGTGTAATCTTTCATTCTTAGTTTGGTAAAGATTTCTTACTTGACAAACCACTAGTTCAACATCCCCATTGGCATGAAAAAACTTGATGCCTTTTTCTTGAGCAGCCTTCATTCCAAGCAGCAAAGATTCGTATTCAGATGTATTGTTAGTGTTGCTAAATTGTAATTTGTAAGATGAAGGAAACATGTCTCCTTGAGGAGATATTAACATAGTCCCAGCTCCTAAACTGGAAGAGGAACAGCTGCCATCGAGTTCTAGAATCCATATTTCATCTAATACTGATTTTTCTTTAGACTTTCCTTCATCAGAGATGGAGGGTCCTTCTTCATCTGTATTACAGCCTACTAGTTCTTCTGATATTCTAGTTGAACTGATTTTTGAGTTGACACTTTCAAGAATTTTATCAGGGGTTTCATTCATTTTATCTGTAGATAGAAAATAGTTACCCATACCTATGAATTCAAAAAAAAATTGAGTTTTAAGGGCTGATATTTGAGTGACCACATATTTTACTTCTTTTTCAGGGAGCAAACTCTTCATTATGCCTTGGACAGGGATCCTTGCCTCATATAGATCCATGCTTAGTTATCCTCCCACGTCCTTGCAAAAATTTCATCCAAGTAAAATGCCATAAGATGTTGGGACGTCAGCCACCAAGACAGTCATCTTCATTCTCTTGTCTAGAAAAGCTGTAAATGCAAATTGGGTATCTTTGATTTGCCCTAGCAATGGTACTTGCTTGTTCTCCACGGAGAAACATCTCTCAAATGTCTTGGTCAGTGTGAGACCAAGAGACTCAGCTACTTTAGCAGGCATGACATTGTCAAATGCACTTGAGTCTATAATACAGTTACTCAGCTTGTGGCCATTAATTAACAGAGAAACATAGAAAGGTTCTATTTTTCCACGAGTAGCTGGGGGAGTAATGACAAGATTATTCAGAATATGTGTGTTCTTTAGAGAATCAAGAGTTACTTTTTTAGCTTTTTGCCCTGTAGGGACGGTTTGGTTCTTGACACATTGGATCAATTTATCCAATTGATCGGGATTGGACTGCAAATATTCAAACTCAGATATTTATATTTTTGTCTTTTTGACATGATTGATTATGTCAAATGGATGAATTGAGCTAGGTATAGAGGAAGGTATTTCAACTTTTTGGGTTTTAAGAGAGATAGGAGGAGGGCTGGTTCGCAAAATTGAAATAGAAGGTGAAGGTGAAATTGATGTATTTGCCTTTGGAGTGATTATCAGATCCTTTGACTGAAAAGACATAGTGGTTCCACGCTTAGCAATCGTGACTGTTGGCTGAGGTTGATCTTCTGTCTTCCCTTTATCAGCTTGCTGGACTGATTGGTTCTTAGACCTGGTAAACACTGCATATGATCCATCAAAAGCTTTTCTTTTGCTTTCGAGTTCATCCTGGTAGTTCAAAAAACTAATGTGGGAGTCACCAGCTGATTCTTCATGATTTTCTATAAGGATATCAGCATTATTTTCTTGATTCAATTCAGGCTAGAAAGAGAACTCTGATTCTGTTTCAAGATATCCCATTGCTAAATTAGTTGGAGGAGCTTCCAGGGCAAGTTTCCCTTGTGGGGGAGGAAGGTGATTATGTTGCCCTTGATTTCTGGTAGCATTGCCCTGATATGACTGATTTGGGAATGTCCTTCTGTATGAAGGAGTAGAAGATATTTTTTGAGCCATTTGCTTTTTGCGAGCAAGCAACTCATTTGCTAATTTTTGCACCAATGGGTCTGTGGTGCTTGTAAATGAATATTCAGAAGATGATGAAGCTCTATTTCTATTTGGATCTCTTCTTATCTTCCCTGCTAAGATGAGATCATCTTCTACCTCAGGGGCCAAATGTTGAGCTACAGCAAGATCTATTTGACTAGCACGTCTCAAGAGAAAATTTACTTTAAGTAACTGAGAATTAATGAAGAAGCATTTGAGATTCTCAGTTGTAGGTCGAGCAATTATAGGAATTATGTTCCTTAGTTTGTCAAATTTGGCTATGAAGTCCCTCATTGGTTCATGAGGGTATTTCTTTATCTGTGTAAGTTGAGCCAGAAGTGCATGTGCATCTTCTGCAGGTTTGAATCTGGTTTCAAACTTAGCTTTGAGAGTATTTTAATCAGTTACTGACCAAGCCTGTAGATGATAAAACCAATCTGCAATAGCACCTTGTAGTGTCTTCACAAAAAGCCTGATTGCTACATCTTCAAATTCTACTCTGATTACTCCACAAGCTATGCTGAAGGCTGCAATGTGTTCATCAAGATGAACTTTTCCATCACCATAAAATTTGGAAAAATTCTTCTTTGAACTACATGAAAGCTCATGTAGAGGTGGAATAAGATTGAGAGGACCAAAAGCATTATCCCAAGGGCCTTGAACTACCTTTGTAAGATTATGAAAAGGAGGAATAACAAATCTCAGAGGGGTAATTATTGGCAAAGCTTTATCAACAGCAAAAATAGATACTTCGTCTGGCAATGAAGATCTGACTTTATTAGGAGGAAAGCTCTTGGTTCGTTGGAGATGAGATGGTGAAGAAAACATATCAAAATCACTTTGTTGTACCAACTCAAATACAGGGTCAATGATACATTTAGCCCTTTGGCTTCGTGTATACTTTGAATCTGCCAGATTGTGAAACAAAAATAGGAAAAGAATTGACCTTGCTTTAGTTTGCAACTTGAGGATTTAAATTGTGCATTCTTTATCGATTAGTGTGGAGCTGAATGGATAGATTATAAATGTTTAATGGATATTATATCTCCAGCAGAGTTGCCAAAAATTATTGGTTGAATATTTTGTCGATCAACATACTGATAAACAAAATAGGTCTGATCAGCCAAAGTAAGAAGATTAGTCATCCAAATGTGTAGGTTTACCACATCAAAAGGAGACTGATCTCTCCTCTCATCAAGGGCAGGTTCCCTATAGATATGTTATATATATAAACAAAAAATAATACTCAAGGGTAGGACAAACCATCCATCTCTCTTTCTTCAGAGATGATGCGTGCAAATCAAAAAAAAAAACTCAAGGGAAATGACAGACATCACTCCTCTTCTTTCAGAAGTACTATTCAGCAAACCACAAGAATACTCCTAGTAGTAAATGCAAAATATAACTAGGGACGTAGTAACTAGCAAATCGAGATGTAGCACAAAGTCTCCACCTGAATTGCTCAAGAGTGAAATACAAAGGACAATGAGGGCACAAAGTCATCCCAAGGTCCTTTACACAGAAATGAAAAGAAAACACACTGAAAGGCAATTATGGGGGCACAAAGTCTCTCCATAATTAACTTCAAGACACCTTCCTGAGTGCTGTCACTAATTGTGCTTGTTGAATTAAAGGAACAGAAGATATATTAAGGAAAAAGACATAAGAACAGTTTCCTCAACAACAAAGATATCACAGCACAAAGTCTAAAAAATCACGTGCTTTCTTATTCCAATAACAAAATATGATCAATGATATGAGCTCAAAGTCTCAGTAATGCCTTTCAATTTGGGTAGAGTTTTGTTCTGATTGTCAAAAAGAGATACATTTACAATAAAAGAGAGTCCCTTATATAGCCTCTTCAAGGACTCAGGAACAGTAACACATCATGTTGCATTGAAATATGTTAAGAAGACAGGCTGGAACTTAGGGGCGTTTACCCATTTGCTTTTCTCAATGCAGAAAAACAAGTCATGCTATTGAAAGTTTGCATCTTTCAATGTCCACATGGCGATCTAATCTTTCTTCATCGATCTTCCTTTTCTGGTTAATTGAATCGGGTCTTAGATTCAATTTGTTGTTCTATTCTTTAGTCGCTTCCTGCTGGTCTTGGCCTTAAAGTCTGTGAATGTATTCAGGTCTGTAGATTACAAGGATCAACGGCTATTTTATGAGCTTTGAAATTGATGTTTGCGCACCCTTCACTACGTTTTCAACGACTAGTTCATTGTCTTAAATTTGACGTCTTCAAGCGCGTCACCCCTTGGTCCTTCTTCAGCTTTCCTGTTTTGCATCTTCCTAAAGGGAAGGTGACTCTTCAATTTGGCAGCCGAGAGTCCCCTGCAAGGGCACCTGCCCTTCGGGGTCCTTCGGAGGCCTTTTATCTTCGGCAGTCTCTCACGGCTTTCCCGCAGACAAAAAGTCTGCAGAAATTTCCCGCAGACAAAAAGTCTGCAGAATTATTTTGTTTTGTTTCGTTTGCCTTGGTGTTTGTGAATTCCTTCGAGATTTCTTCCCGCGGCTTCTTTCCCAATTTCCTTCAGACAAAAAATCTGAAGGAATTATGCCTTAGTCTTTTTCAATTGCCTTAAACAAAATTCTGAAAGAATTTACCTTAACTATTTCCTTGAAAATGACCCTTTCGAAGGGTGTTTTTGTCGACCAAGTGCCCTCCGCAAGGGCACTTGTCCTTCGGGAGGCTTCTTTGAATTTTTGTGTTGAACCGCTCCTTTGAACTGAGCCGATGAACCAAGGCGATGAACCAACTGTTGAACCAACTGTTGAACCAAAGCATTGAACCGCTTGGTTCAACCAAATGTTGAACCACTTGGTTGAACCAAAATGGTTCAAGCCGATGAACCCTTTGATTGAACCAAGTCTTTGAACCGAGCAAACGAACCAAAGCGTTGAACCGCTTGGTTGAACCAAACATTGAACCAAGCCGATGAACCAAGCTTTGAACCAAAATGGTTCAAGTCGATGATTCAAGCCGATGAACGAATTGAATGAATTGAAGCATTGAACCAACCATTGAACCAAGCTTTGGTTCAACGGTTCAAACGAAGCTTTTGAACCAACTGACGAACCATTTGATTGAACCAAAGCGATGAAATTTTACCGATTGAACTTCGCAGTTGTGTTGAGAGCTTTTGAACCTGTTGAACCAAATGCGTTGAACCTGTTGTTGATGCTTGCCGATGAACATTTTTGATTGAACCAAGGCGTTGAACCAATCCCAAAAATGACTAAGTGTTGGAAACTAATTCTTTTGATTGAACCTGCCTGCATAAGCCTTTGAACCAGTAGAAATGAACCTGCTTGCAGAGTTCATAGAAACCAAGTCCGTAGTTTTCTTTAACCTTGAAAGAGTCCGTAGAAATCAACCTGTGAAGCCCGTTGAACTTGGCATGTAGAGTCTGTAGATTCAACCCTGCAGAGTCCATAGATTTCTGAGAAGCTTGAAAAATGAGGAATATGAATGCCCAGGACAAATTTTGAAAAGGGAAGAGACAATTTTGGTCTATAGGAGCAAAAAAGTTCAAATGTTGTCCCAAAAATGAGTGATATTTTTGGGGGACAACATGTTCGACCTTAAAATTTGTAATATTTTGTAAAAGGTTTAATAAGTTTGTTTTGAATGTAATTATTAGATTAGTGTAATTCGTGCATGGGAAAATTCACAGTAGTCTACAAGATTAGATTTTCAAAGTTACACATTCACTTTACATTTGGGATGTATGTTCTATAATTTAACATACATATTCATGGGGCATGATACTGGTTCATGCACATATACAACATATTTATAATCGAATGGCAAGTGGTTGTTATTCCATTTTACACTTATCAAACCCTGTGTACATAATAAGGACATAAGCATTGTTCATTCCTTTATGTTCTTGATTTTTTTTACATGTTTTGAACTAAAGCAAAAAAATTGTATTTGAATCTATAAGCCATATGAAATGATTGATTCATTTATGAGTGAACCTTCTTTGATCACTTCTCTCATTCCTTGTGTAGTGTTTCCATTTGGAGTTGAATCTTACCAGATTGGTTCTCTCTATCTTTTTCCCGCATAGTTATTTGGGTTTGTACACATGGAGAATGTCCAATCAAGGCTGAGGTTAGATAAATGTTGTGTTCGACCTTAAGATTTGTAATATTTTGTAAAAGGTGTAATAAGTTTATTTTGAATGTAATTATTAGATTAGTGTCACTAGATCAACGCATGATAGACGCATATTGGACTTGTTATAAATATGCTTAAAGCACAATATTGTTATTTGGTGAGAATCGAGTATTTATGCCTATCTCTTGTGTCATGCACAATGTAATTGATCTTTATATGTCTTCAATAAGACCCTTTCATATTTTTATTAATATTCTTTGATCACGCATATGTGATTTATGTAGATAGATCCTAAATTAACTATTTGAAAATGATCACATGATCATGTCTTAGTCTTCCTCTTATATTCATTTTCTTTGTTGATGTTCTTTGATCATTTTCATGAGATTTGTGTCCAACCCTTCTTTTTATATACTAAATGTTAATGCTCATTGAACATGCTAATGTGATTAATGCATAAACCTTCTTTTTAATATTTTAATATTCTTATTTACTGTAACTTGTCCTTCGGGAGGCTTCTTTGAATTTTTGTGTTGAACCGCTCCTTTGAACTGAGCCGATGAACCAAGGCGATGAACCAACTGTTGAACCAACTGTTGAACCAAAGCATTGAACCGCTTGGTTCAACCAAATGTTGAACCACTTGGTTGAACCAAAATGGTTCAAGCCGATGAACCCTTTGATTGAACCAAGTCTTTGAACCGAGCAAACGAACCAAAGCGTTGAACCGCTTGGTTGAACCAAACATTGAACCAAGCCGATGAACCAAGCTTTGAACCAAAATGGTTCAAGTCGATGATTCAAGCCGATGAACGAATTGAATGAATTGAAGCATTGAACCAACCATTGAACCAAGCTTTGGTTCAACGGTTCAAACGAAGCTTTTGAACCAACTGACGAACCATTTGATTGAACCAAAGCGATGAAATTTTACCGATTGAACTTCGCAGTTGTGTTGAGAGCTTTTGAACCTGTTGAACCAAATGCGTTGAACCTGTTGTTGATGCTTGCCGATGAACATTTTTGATTGAACCAAGGCGTTGAACCAATCCCAAAAATGACTAAGTGTTGGAAACTAATTCTTTTGATTGAACCTGCCTGCATAAGCCTTTGAACCAGTAGAAATGAACCTGCTTGCAGAGTTCATAGAAACCAAGTCCGTAGTTTTCTTTAACCTTGAAAGAGTCCGTAGAAATCAACCTGTGAAGCCCGTTGAACTTGGCATGTAGAGTCTGTAGATTCAACCCTGCAGAGTCCATAGATTTCTGAGAAGCTTGAAAAATGAGGAATATGAATGCCCAGGACAAATTTTGAAAAGGGAAGAGACAATTTTGGTCTATAGGAGCAAAAAAGTTCAAATGTTGTCCCAAAAATGAGTGATATTTTTGGGGGACAACATGTTCGACCTTAAAATTTGTAATATTTTGTAAAAGGTTTAATAAGTTTGTTTTGAATGTAATTATTAGATTAGTGTAATTCGTGCATGGGAAAATTCACAGTAGTCTACAAGATTAGATTTTCAAAGTTACACATTCACTTTACATTTGGGATGTATGTTCTATAATTTAACATACATATTCATGGGGCATGATACTGGTTCATGCACATATACAACATATTTATAATCGAATGGCAAGTGGTTGTTATTCCATTTTACACTTATCAAACCCTGTGTACATAATAAGGACATAAGCATTGTTCATTCCTTTATGTTCTTGATTTTTTTTACATGTTTTGAACTAAAGCAAAAAAATTGTATTTGAATCTATAAGCCATATGAAATGATTGATTCATTTATGAGTGAACCTTCTTTGATCACTTCTCTCATTCCTTGTGTAGTGTTTCCATTTGGAGTTGAATCTTACCAGATTGGTTCTCTCTATCTTTTTCCCGCATAGTTATTTGGGTTTGTACACATGGAGAATGTCCAATCAAGGCTGAGGTTAGATAAATGTTGTGTTCGACCTTAAGATTTGTAATATTTTGTAAAAGGTGTAATAAGTTTATTTTGAATGTAATTATTAGATTAGTGTCACTAGATCAACGCATGATAGACGCATATTGGACTTGTTATAAATATGCTTAAAGCACAATATTGTTATTTGGTGAGAATCGAGTATTTATGCCTATCTCTTGTGTCATGCACAATGTAATTGATCTTTATATGTCTTCAATAAGACCCTTTCATATTTTTATTAATATTCTTTGATCACGCATATGTGATTTATGTAGATAGATCCTAAATTAACTATTTGAAAATGATCACATGATCATGTCTTAGTCTTCCTCTTATATTCATTTTCTTTGTTGATGTTCTTTGATCATTTTCATGAGATTTGTGTCCAACCCTTCTTTTTATATACTAAATGTTAATGCTCATTGAACATGCTAATGTGATTAATGCATAAACCTTCTTTTTAATATTTTAATATTCTTATTTACTGTATCTTGGAAACGCTGCTCCCACTTAAAAACCCTTCATTATATGAATGTTTATCTTTAAATGTTCTTATTTAATGTGTCTTGGAAATGTTGCCCCGACCTAAAAAAAAATAAACCTTCATTATATGAATGACCTAATGACTAAACTAGGTCAAAGAGACAATCAGGATCAAAATTCCCTCTCATAACGGAGTCTGGGACCAAAATCACAAATATATAATTTTAAATACATCACTCTGGAGCAAAATATGCAGTGATTAAAACGCAGCCAAATCAGGCGTGGACGGCAGGATTCGAACCTGCGCGAGCAAAGCCCACATGATTTCTAGTCATGCCCGATAACCACTCCGGCACGTCCACATTGGTATTAAGCATTCAATAAAGAAATCAAATGAATGCTTTTTGACATAGTTGAATTTATCTAGATACCAGTTCAAAATAAAAATATCGCAGGCAAAACCGGTTTTCGCCTTGCGGCTCAGTGGATAGAGCGTCTGTTTCCTAAGCAGAAAGTCGTAGATTCAACCCCTACCTGTCGCGAAATGCTGGGTTTCATTTTGTTTATAAATTTCTCTCTTGAAATCTTGATAATAGTCATTCATTTCTTCTCCAGATAAGTATTCAACACATTAAATTTTGGCCACAGGCTGCATTGGATCGTCGATATGTCCGAGTGGTTAAGGAGACAGACTCGAAATCTGTTGGGCTATGCCTGCGCAGGTTCGAATCCTGCTGTCGACGCTTTAAACTTCTTTTTGAGTTTATATGAGTTTACCCTATCGTTGCCGTGGCTTACATTCGAGATAGTATTTGTGTTTTTTCTAATTTACGTTTCCAAGGCTTAAATCTACTATAATTTGTTTTTAAAGATTTTTCCATTAGTAAGGTTGGGTAACTTATCCCCTGGCTACTTATAATTAAGTTAGGTAACTCAATTTTTGGATATTCAAACCAATCTTACTAATCATATCATTGATGATAAACATTGAGGATTAACCTTCTCTTAAGTGGAAAATTAAATTATTTTTTTTGTAGACGGTAAAGTGGAATGGCTAACCATTCTTAAAATATGATGAAAAGGATTATAATTTAATAATCGATGAGAATTGTTAATTCGTTTCAACTTTTTTTATGAAGATTTGAAAGAAAAAGGTAAAAGTATGATGATATGATGAAGGTATCATGTATGAGGTTTTAGATTCAATCTCTATTGGCTTGTCCGCTTACGATGGAGGTAATTTGACCGGAGTTCTTGCATATTGTCGGAGTAGTCCAACCAACAATCCTGAGTATTCGTCAATTGTACGAAAGCATTATGAAACCTAGGCACCAGCGTTACAAAAACAATATAAAATTTGAACTCCTAATGAATTGCGTTCACACCAATCCCTGATTTAACAAAACGTAAGAAAACTGTTCTCAGATTGTAAAATGTATCGACCCTCTTAATTTAAAAAAGAAAAAAAAAAACATTAAAAATAATTTAAAAATAAAAAATATGTATTTTCAAATTTCACAAATATTAAATTTTTGTAAGAATTTAATCACATCATGTGAATTCAACCAATAATAAATAAATAAATTAATTTATTATATCATATTTATTGTAAAATTAATATTAAAACTTAATCAAATAAATTAAATTATCGTGATAATTATACATTTTCAAATATAAATAATATTTTGAATTGAATAAAATATATAACAAGTATTAAAAATAACCTATAATCCTAAATTTCATAAATATTAAATTTTCATAAAAAATTATTATATCATATATATCATAAAATCAATATTAAAACCTAAGAGAAAAAATATTTTATTCACATTAATTATATATTTTTAAAAACAAATTAACATTTTAAACCAAATAAATTATATAATTATATAATAAAGACTAAAATTAACCTACAACCCTCATCAATCATAACATCTAACATTTATGCTTCGTTTCTTCAATTATATAGTTTATATTTACATTTTCGCATAATATATTTCTCACTTTATACTCTTATATCTTTAGACTTTATACAAATAAATGGTTAAATAATAGCATAAATGATTCTTATTCATAACATATTGGAAGTGTTCCCAATATCACTATTGTGATTTACATCACTTTCATCACACCTGTTGATTTGTTTTTTTTCCAATCTCTTCATATCCCTAATCAAATAAGGTTAGAATACATCAAGTTAGGTCTTGATAGATAATCTATGCATTATGTTCACCCTTGTCAATTTTATCAACCATAATTGGTAAACATGACATATTACTATAAAAGGTCGAATCTTGGCATTAAAAGATAATCAAACATAATCATAATCTATTATTGAGGGGTTTTGCTAGAACGCTGGAAAGTTTTTTGCTCTAATAGGATTTTCTCTATGCATGCTATTGAATCATCCTTTGTTTTTTTCCCTGTTCAGCTTGTGTCACACCGCGGTTTTAAGTCACTTGTAAGACTTGCATTTATTACTGTTTAGGGTTTCTCACATTTAGACGAGGCCAACCTTTATAATGACTTCTCCCCATTCTATCCCAGTTGTTTCAGCTGCAGAGAAGAATGTCGAAGCATCGAGCAATGGTCCCCTACAAGTGCCTGAAGAAGTTTGTCTCGAAGGTTTACCACAAGGTAATGCTTTAGACCCTGATGTTATATTGCCTATTATTGAATTTAATACTACATGTCAATGGTTAGAGCAATTTTATTTGATAGGATATTTCGTTGGGAGAATTCCCTTAGAAAGTATGCTTCGGTTTTGGGTTCAAACTCACTAGGCAGCGCATGACATTAAGTTGGAGAGTGTCTAGAACATGACTAAGTGTTTTTTCTTTTTCATTTTGTTGACCCATCCCATGCAACAGGGATCTTCCATCAGTCTGCCACTTGGTATGTCAGAAACTCACTTATGGTTCTCTCCCCCTAGACATGACACTTTGTGGTCTCGAAGCACACTACTCTTAAAGCTTGATTTGGGTTGAATTTTCAAGCGTCCCGCTCCCCTGCTGGCACTTTATTCACCAAATAGCATCTTCCATAGGTCATGTGGTTTGCCATGAACAAAACCAGTTCTACTTTGTTATACCGCAAAAATGGGTTTGTGTAGAAGTAGACCTTTCCCAAGACCTCAAGGAGTTTGTGAAAATTCAATTTAGGGACGTGAGGCACTCTCAGTGAGTCATGTATATCAACTTGTCTAACACTTGCTTTCGCTACCAAGCCACATACCATAAGATATGAGATTGTCCCCTTCAGTTGGCTTGCAACAATTCATCAAACTGCTCATCCTCTTCCCCCAAGCCCTCTTCGAAAGCTAGCAAAAAACTAACTGAAGACGGATGGACTAAGGTTGGGAAGAAGAGCAATTGTACCAAAGCTGTAAGCTTAACTGTTACTCCCAAAGGAGGAAAGTCATCTTCAAGTAATGGCCCACAAGAGCAGGGTCCTACTGAGAAATAGCCTTCTTATGTTGAAGCCCCAAAAGTAGTAGAAAAACCTAGGGTATTCAACACCCCTTTGGCTACCAATGTCTTGTCCAAAGGTTTCAAGGCCTTCATGCCCAGTTCCTCTAAATTTTCAGACTCACAGCCAGCCACTCTTCCACTTCTTACTTGGTGGGATATGCCCAAATGCTCTCGCAACCCTCCTCAAAGGAGTGACAAGGCAGAGGAAGGAGAGTATTAGGTTGACCCTATTCTGAGGAAGCAATTTGATGATTTTTTAAGTGTCAATAGTCGACACTTTCTATAGAATTGGTATGATGTCTTGGAAGGTCTAGACTTAGAGGACATGACCATCGACACTCGTCATCTATGAATTATTTTTCATGGAATGTTCAAGGTTTCACAGATCGAAAATGTAAGTTCATTATGCATGATTTTAGAAAGAAGTTTTGTGAGATGGACATTCTTTATCTGCAAAAAGTAAAGATGGTAGATTTTTTATTAACAAATGTTAATAATTCTATATGGCACAATAGTATCATTTTATATAGCAATCATGATGCAGGACATTGAGGGGTGATCACATTCATTTCTCCAAAGTGGTGGTCGCACTTAGTGTAATCTGGCGTGAACCCTACCAATCGGTTAGTATGGGCCCTTTCTAGCATTGAAAGCCATTGTTTTGGTTTTATTAACATTTATGCCTCAAATGACGTCTTAGAGCACACCCATTTATGGCAATGGATAGCTGATGATCTCCCCGATGCCCATTAGATCTTATGTGGTGACTTTAATATGGTGTCATCTCCCAAGGATAAAGTAGGCCACTTTCCAATGTGGTGGGCATTTGATGAAAGGGAGGCATGGTTTTATATGTGCACTAAATGGGGATTTTATGACCCCAATTTTACTCATCAGACTACAAATAGAGTTTGGTACATTTAGAGTAATCTTAACGAAGGCCCTTCTCAGATTCTAAAGCACCTAGATAGGGCAATGATGTCCACCCAACTGTACTTCTCCTTTCATAATGGTTTTTCCCATCCATTGCAGGCATTACTAGATTTTGGGTTTTCCAACCACTCCTCTATTTGGTTCAGAGTGACATGACAGTTCATGAAACCCAAAATCCACAAAATACAATTCTTCCTTAACACTTCTCTACTCAAACATGGGCATGCGGTGGTGCACATTCAGAGAGTTTAAAATTTGGATTCATGTCCTTCCCAAGAATCTGGTTGGATTCTTTGGTGAGATGACACCATTAGAAGGACCTCTCACTTTATGGGAATCTATAGATGCCAACTTGCTATATTTTGGAGACACTCTTACTCTACTACTTCCTCAGAGTTGAGCCACATAGCTTTAGCTCTAGAAAAGGATCCTTTTAATGAGATATTGCAGTTTAAAGTATCCTCCTTGTGGCATCGCATCCAGATTGCAGACAACTACAATACTTGGAGATCTCAAGTTAAATCCATGCTTCATTGACTCAAAATAAGGGACAAAGCTTCAAATGAGTTCTTCCAAATGATGCAAGTCAAGAACTCAAAGCAACAAATTCCATTCATCTCTAAGACTGGCAACAAACTCACAGAGACCCCTCACATTGTTCAAGCCTTTATCTACCACTATCAATAAGTATTCAAAGCTCAAGCGTGGTCGAGCATGAAATTACCCTTCAATAATGTCTCGTAGTGGTGTCATGTAAACTCAATCCCACCTAGTGGGTGGCTTGCGATAGGCCCCTCATTGTTGATGATTTACATGAGACAGTATCTCACATGGCTAGTGACAAAGCTCTTGGCATTGATGGCTTCCCCTATGAATTTTATAAAACCCTTTGGGACTTTGTGGGCAGTGACTTGCATAAGGTTTATCAATAAGTGTTTTGCACATATTCATTGGGTAAAAATTTAAATGCAAGAAATGTCAGGAACCTAGAACAATAAACATGCTCCGATGCCTACTTAGTCAGGATCTTGCTCCCTCAATAAGAGCACAAATATGATTACTCTGTATAAGCAACTAATCACGAAATTTAACCAGAATCAATAAGTAACTAGAAATATGAAACAACACAGGAATTGAGAGACAATACACAATTGTATTAATAATCACTCAGAAGAATATACAATAAAGAAGATGCCACTTCTTCTTCCACCTCAAAGGCTCGCCACACCTCAAGACCTTCTTCCCTCTCTCTCTCTCGGTCACAACAATCAACTCCAATACATAATTGATGTTCACCTCTCCAACCAGTCAGTAACACGCTGCCAGTACACCAAGTACACAACTGTACTCCAAGTAGATCTCCTGCTCTCTGCTGCTACCTGCAAATCACTAGACCTTACTCACCATTGTAGATCTCCTATAGAAAGTCATGCACACATGCTGACCAAGATCATACACATACGAAGAACCCTGCTGATTCTCCAAACCAGTACCCACCTTGGTACTGTGGCACTAGGGGGAACGCACCATTGCTCTCTTCTCTCTGAAGGAGCTTATTGCTCTCTTACTCTCTAGATACAAGTTTTACAATACAGCCCATGAGTCCATATATAGATCTCATGCTTACAATAATTAGACTATCTTAATTGCAATAATTAGATGCACAACTCAAGACTACAACTAGCCTTTGACATGCAAACAAACAGTCCAAAAATAGACTCTCTGAGATCAACATGCAAACTGCATGTTCACGCACAGGCTGCCGACATCGGCTCCTCCATGATCGATGTCAGCCGACTGGTAACCGACACCGGTTGCTTCCTCACTGCCATCTAACCGACGTTGGTTGATCAGACCGACGTCGATTTCCCTGCAACGCATTCAGCAACTCTCTGCAACTCTGCATCCTCCGTAACTTCTCCTGTTTGCATTCTGGTGAAACTTTTAGCTCCACAACCTAACAATCTCCCACTTGGAGATAAATAGTTGCACCTGTACCTGTACCTATACATCGTCTAAATTATTCCCTGGTTTGTATTCCTCTTCAAGATCAACCCTGAAGACTATCCACCACACAACCTGTGATGCTACCCCTGTCATCAAAGTAACTTGCCACATCCGAACCTACATATCCATGTAGTGAAGACCTTGACCATGCATAACAAGAATCCCTGTTGTTGATCCCTCTTAGATACTTGAGAATTTATTGAACTGCCCTCCAGTACTCCTTCCCTGAATTGGCTCTATACTTTCTGACAACCCCCACTGCTTGGAAAAACTCAGGTCTACACTAGACCTCATGTGATTTCGAACCCTGTTTTAAGCTCAGCTTGAACTGTCCAGCCCTTGGTGTGCTTTCTGATTCTGCATCCTGCATCATGAACCCCGCCAACACCGTCTTCACATCAGCTCCCACTGGAGATGAAATCTCCATGTCTCTTATGCCAAAGAATTTCGCTGCTCCAAATTTTTCATGACACAGCTCTGAACTAACCTTACCTTTAGCTCAACAAATCCCTGTATGTACAAACCTGCTAGCAAATAACCCACATACAGTAACAGAATAATGTTGCAATCATTATCCACCTGGTAAGATAAACACAATAGTTACACTGACATTGACTGAAGCCATGCTTAGTCATCCACCTGTCAAATCTGTACCACTGTCCTGCAGCTTCCTTAAGACCTATACCTTGGCCTTTCGTCTCATGTATCCATCCACTCTCTTCTTTAACTTGGGAATCCATTCCGTCTCTCAGTGCTTACTTCTAACTGACAACTCTACCAACAAACACCTGTTTGGTTCTTCTCCAAGGACTCACACTCCTCATCCATGCCAAGCTCCCACTGTATCTGGATTCTACCTGCATTGCTTCTTCGCATCTTCTTGGTTCTTGACCATCAATAAGCAATATAAAAAAGGTGAACAACGAATATGAGGTTCACTTACCCTTTCTGACCTCGATATGAGCATTTGAGACCTATTGACAGCTCGTTGTCCGCCCACCATCCGTTCCAGTGACCGATCTCGGCCATCTCCCAGTCTGCTCCCGACCGATGTCGGCTCCCTGTACTGACCCTGACTGTCGACGTCATTTCCCTGGCCGACGCTGGTGTCCTTTCTGTCGATGTCAGTTCCTTCATGACTGACGTCGGTCTTCCTGCTGTCGACGTCAGTTACTGTATGATCGATGCCGGTACCTGTGTTCGTCTGTGAGTGATAAATTTTTACCCGTGAGCTCTCCATGGATCAAAATCTTGATCAAATCAACCCTGCTCTGCTCAGAATAATTTAGTTCCCTCACCTGATCTCTGTCCGTCATCTCCTCCATGAACACCAAGGCTTTCCAGTTCTTTAGCTTGTCAAAAACATCTGACTTCCGCTTCAAAACCTGCATTCTCCTTTTACATATGTGACTAAGCCTACGAAGCCACATCTCTGCAACAGAAGGTGAATCAGTAATATAAGTAGATAGATAAAGGATACCTACTTTCTTACCACCATCTAATTCAAGTGCATCCGCTGTGAGAGTTACAGTGCATCTCTCATCACCCAAATTTCTTGAAGAAATTAGACTCATCTCCAAGACTGGTAGCTGCATGACTTCCTTCAACCACTGTGTGTTATCCATTTGCAATTTCAGCATCACTTCCCCTTCGTCAATAATCTGACAAGGCTCTCCAACCCCTAAATAAATATCTCCAAAGTCTCCAAAGACATACCCATGAAAAGATGCTCTATTTCGGGCTGCATGGAAAGAGGCAAAAGAATCTGTAATCAAAGATTCTACTTTATCCAGAACATCCTGTGCAACATCGCCTGCAACATATGCTTCTACACGTTGATCTTTTACTGACCAACAATCTCTTTTTACCTGCTCTTTCTTTCCATCAATCAGACCATTCGTGCTATTCAATTTCTCCATTCGTAGCTTACTTTCTTCTGCCATTGCTATACTCCCACTCAATCTGAAACTCCTATGAGTGCCCTGTAATCAACAAACACTACCAGATCTAAACCACCTGTTAGTCAACCCAACCAAAAGCTCGGATACTACTTGATGGTATCAGCTCTTGAACCTACAACCAAGGCTCTGATACCACTTGACAAGCACCTAGAACAATAAACATGCTCCGATGCCTACTTAGTCAGGATCTTGCTCCCTCAATAAGAGCACAAATATGATTACTCTGTATAAGCAACTAATCACGAAATTTAACCAGAATCAATAAATAACTAGAAATATGAAACAACACAGGAATTGAGAGACAATACACAATTGTATTAATAATCACTCAGAAGAATATACAATAAAGAAGACGCCACTTCTTCTTCCACCTCAAAGGCTCGCCACACCTCAAGACCTTCTTCCCTCTCTCTCTCGGTCACAACAATCAACTCCAATATAGAATTGATGTTCACCTCTCCAACCAGTCAGTAACACGCTGCCAGTACACCAAGTACACAATTACACTCCAAGTAGATCTCCTGCTCTCTGCTGCTACCTGCAAATCACTAGACCTTACTCACCATTGTAGATCTCCTATAGAAAGTCATGCACACATGCTGACCAAGATCATACACATACGAAGAACCCTGCTGATTCTCCAAACCAGTACCCACCTTGGTACTGTGGCACTAGGAGGAACGCACCATTGCTCTCTTCTCTCTGAAGGAGCTTATTGCTCTCTTACTCTCTAGCTACAAGTTTTACAATACAGCCCATGAGTCCATATATAGATCTCATGCTTACAATAATTAGACTATCTTAATTACAATAATTAGATGCGCAACTCAAGACTACAACTAGCCTTTGACATGCAAACAAACAGTCCAAAAATAGACTCTCTGAGATCAACATGCAAACTGCCTGTTCACGCACAGGCTGCCGACGTCGGCTCCTCCATGACCGATGTCGGCCGACTGGTAACCGACGCCGGTTGCTTCCTCACTGCCATCTGACGGATGTCAGTTGATCAGACCGATGTCGGTTTCCCTGCAACGCATTCAACAACTCTCTGCAACTCTGCATCCTCCGTAACTTCTCCTGTTTGCATCCTGGTGAAGCTTTTAGCTCCACAACCTAACAAGAAACATTAAATTCATACCTAACCAAGGAGATCCTGAGTTGATCTACAACTGGCAGCCCATCACCCTCTTGAATGTATCCTATAAAATCATTGCCAGCTCTGGTGATCTAGTTGCGTAATATATTACCTCTCATCGTGTGCCTTGAACAAATAGGTTTTATTAGAAGTCTTTATATTTTGGATAATATTATAGTAGTATGGGAAGGCATGGACTAGGCTAGAAGGTCTAAACAACAATCTATGTTCATAAAAATTAATATTGAAAAACTTTATGATCGTATCGAATGGATATTCATACTAGCCATGCTTCAAACACTAGGATTTGGGCTCAACTTCATCCAAACTGTCCAGATGCTTTTTACAAATGCCTCGATCAACCTTTCCATTAATGGAGTCACCTCTAAAAAATTTAGCTTGTTCTGCTTTATTCATCAAGGGTTCCCTCTGGCTCCTGCCTTGTATGTGCTTGCAGTTGAGGGTTTTGGATATCTTCTTAGCAAAGCCCAAGTTAAGGAAATTTGTCTCCCTCTAGATGTTGTAAACCTATAAGAAGATATGTAATTGCTTAATGGTCACTTTGTGGATGACTCCTTCCTTACTCTAATTGAGAATAAGTCCAATGTGGACAATGCCTTGTAGTGTCTCAACACCTTCTGCCTAGCCTCTATTTCTAGCATCCAATGGCAGAAGACTCATTGCTACAGGCAATCTTACCTCCCTCCACCAATGTGGAATGCTGAATATGATTGGAAGTGGATCCAACATGATGAAATCTTCAAATTTCCTAACATCCCCTTTGCTTTTGATGCTTCACCATGTTTGTTGTGGCAATATGTTGTTGACAAAGTCATTGAGAAGCTAGAAAATTGAGTGACCAAGTCTCTTCATCAGCGAAAAAAATTTAAATATGCTAAAAATTACTTGCGACCACCCATGTGTACTACTCTTCATGTTGGGTGCCTTCTAAGAAATCTTACTAGAAGTTGGAGAAATTGCTCAGAGACTTTCTTTCAGCCAATTCCCCTCAAGGTAAAGGATTCCACAGGGTGGCCTAGGAATATTGTTGCCTCTTGCGGGATGCCGAAGGGATGGGGCTCACTGACATAACTCGACAAGGAACTACCTTATGTGCAAATGGATTGTGTGAGCCATTGAGGGCCATGAAGCTTATAAGGTGTTGTTCAGACACTGCATCTCCTCGGTCCTATCTAAGGGCAAAAAAGCCTAGAAAGGGCTTCACTTCCTAAATTTGATTTGCATTAAGTCTCCCATCCAAATCATAGGGTCCTTTGTGGCTAAAAGCATCTGGAAGACATGGGAAAAGATTAAACCTTTGCTTCTCTAGAATGTTCAAGATTTCAAGATGTTTTATCTGTTAACACCCACTCACTCTAGTGGTCACCTGTTATCAATTTCAATGAAGTGCCCCTAGTAGAGGTCCCTTGGATCAACGCTCTCAAGTTCTTTTGAAGGGGAATTCATATTATTTAGGATATCCACTACAAGTGATCTCACTCTTGGATACCTTAAGAAGAGGTGAAATCCAAATTTTGGTTAGCCAATTTAGACCAAGAACCTACTGGGAGATACTTAATGTCGTGTCACTCTCCATGCTCCACAAAATCTCTATTCACTCTACTTGTCCATGGTGAAAGA
Organism: Torreya grandis; assembly: GCA_037957365.1. Lineage (NCBI taxonomy): Eukaryota > Viridiplantae > Streptophyta > Pinopsida > Cupressales > Taxaceae > Torreya > Torreya grandis. The sequence continues at coordinate 278,969 of JARHVA010007094.1, forward strand.
ACTGGAAGTGGTATGTTGAGACCCCCTTTTTCAATTACACTCCTCAACTTGGATATGAATGGCTCACCTCCCATTTCCCCATGGTGGACAAGTTCAATACCCATTAGGGGCTGCATTCATTTGTTACTACATGGAGCTTTTGCTTTAGCACTATTTGGATGGCTTGTGTGGAGCCCAAGCTTGCTCATTTTTCCTGGTGTATACAGCACCAAGGCTTACCTATTGGTAGAAGACTCGTCCAGATAGGAGTTTCCCTTCCTACTTTCCCTTTCTATGGCCACCTTGAGACACTTACACATATTTTATGGTATTGTTCCAAATCTCAAAGGGTCTGGACTTGGATCCATGATGTCTTCAGGCCTTTCCATCCCAAATTTTTTCTTTGACAACACTTCCTCCTCGAAGATAAACCCATGATGCCCTCTAAATATACCCAAGTCTAGCATAATTGTAGAGTAGAGATTCTCTTCTAGCTTTGGAAAGAAATAAATAATTATGTGTTTAATATGCCTCTGTTGATTGTAATGTCTCTGCTTTGAGCAAGTTCTCTATCATCTCTAATGTTCTTTTGTAGATTTAATTTCAAGCTAATAAAGTTGCTATAGAGCTTGGGCACCTTCAAGATCTCCTCTCTCACTAGGGATATTTTCTTTGTGCAATGGCTTGGGTTCCACCATCTCTACCCAAGGATCCTAGATTGGAGGATAAAATTGTTTTGGCACCTCATGGTGGGCATCATCATAGACATTCTTGGCACCGCTCTCACAATGACACCTTGTACCAGTGCTTGAACCCTCCTAGGTAGCAGTGAAGGTGGCAGCCTCTGCCTCCTTCCCCTATTGGGTAGGATGACTAGGATGCTTCTCCTCCTCCTATGTGTCCAGATGCTTTTGGGCACCACCTGGAGACTGATTAGACGTGTTGGACATGTTCTCCAGGATCTTTCTGGCCATTTCACCCACTCAAAAATAAGAAGAAGAAGATGACAAGGACACTGCTCAAGCTACTGGCTAGGAGCATATTTTGGATGGCAATGACTTGCCAAGCTCAGGTTGGTGTCCCAATGATATGAATCCTCCACCTTCTGGCCTTACTCTTGCTGCTTAAAGTTATCTTATGTTATGACATTATGACTTGTTCCTAGTCTTTGCCTAGTTGTTTGTGGTGCTTCTATTTTTGGTTCCTAAGCATTGCCTAGTGTGGTGTGCTCTCAAACCGCTTGTATTTTATTGTGTATTATTTGTATATTTATGTTAAGTTAATATATAGATATATTTCATCAAAAAAAAAAAACTATTGAAACCATATCAAATCATCATCAGCCATTCATGGGAAACCCACTCTACAAATGATGAACATGATTGTGAATATATAGAAATTTGTTTTTTAAATTTTGAACTTGAAGAAAGTGTATTATCGGGCACATGTGATTATGATGACTATATTGACATATTGATCAAAACCATGATGGCTATATTGGATATATCTAATACTTTCAATATTATATCCAAGCATTTTTACATATATGATTATGTATTTTATTATGATTAAAAATATAGAAGTAGTTCTAATATAAAGGTCATATATTAATTTATAATAGGGTAATTAATAAAAAAATTGAATAAACAATATTCTAAATTTATATAACTAAGATTACTAAAAATAGTAAAGTACAATTATTGAAAGATATCACAATAAATAAGAAATAATAGTACTTAGTTGGGTTTACTGTACACAAATAGATCTGGATTGGAAATAGGTGTAAGATATGGAGGATCAGTACTTTGGATCAGTCGTCAGATTTTAGAAATTATACTTATATGGCCGTAGACACTACAATCAGATCTAAACACTAGTGTCTGACTATGACATGGGTGTTTAGTACATAATAATGATTGGATCACGATGCATTTAACTTCATTGTTCTAGGTTTTATGTCACCTTCCTATTGATGTGTTCAAATATAGAATACAAGTTGTCACTTTTCACTGATTAATCAAAACCCTAGTTCTTTTCTCTTATAATGAGTTTGTTAAAAATAGGTTAGTGGGCTTACGATGTTAAGCTTCTCTAAAGACCCATCTATTAATATATACACTAGCACCTATATAGCCAATACTCCAAGGAGAGCCTTAGACTTATGTGATTCTCTCTTATGTGTAATAAAGTGTGTACACAAGGGTATAATATACTATAATAAGATGCATGTAGTGATTTGGCTCGTAGTTTGACAAATATCACTTATGGGATACTCTTTGAATGCTTTAGACTTGTGGTATAAATGATCATATGCTTGATCTAAAAATAAGTATGAAAAAGGCAAAATAGAGTGCTTATGTATTCAATTAATTTATAGTTAGATCATTTTATAATTTGGATGAATTTTGGAAACTAGACACTAGATAAAGATCTGGACACTACTGTCGGTGGTAGTGTCCCTATGCAATTGGTAGTGTCCAGAGGGCTAGAGAATAGGTATTGATCTGAAATTTGAAAGTGAAGTATGTTTATCATATTTTAAGATTTTTGTATGGTAAATGAGACCTAGGTCATCATATTTATATGGATCAGGCTAAGAGATAAACATTTAGGCACATTGGAATGTCGAATACGTGCCTTTCAACAACACGAAGGTCTAAAACTAAATAGTAGAACCCTATTGATACTTATCAGTTGTAAAAGACTGAGATGTTATAAATATTTAGTTTTAGTATCTACATTCCCACCATTCCCCACTCCTTCATCCACCCTCCACTCCCCCCCAATTAATCTAGTAATGTATAGAAATTAAATTACTATGTTAAAGGAAATTAATTTGTACTTGGATGTGTACAACACACCTTGCCTTTGCTTGAGCCTAGTTTGAGTGATTTGCTAGTGTATGACCTATAAACGAGAGCATGTTACAGTGTAAATTGGTGCATATAATTTAAAATCTAAAATAATTGATATGATTGAAAAGAAAGAAAGTAAGGAAGGAATACAAATGTGTGTCAATGTAACCATGTTGCCTCTTGATGTTTTGACTTGGTAAAGATTCTTCCTTATGAAGCATTGGTGTTGGAGAAGGTTTAAACTTGAACCTTAGAGATTTGAAGAGGAATATTGAAAGGTATTATGCTCTTAATCTGGTATAACTATGAATTGTAACATAACAATTGAGATCATTATATCTCAATTGCATATCTCAAGTATGAATATACATAAGTTGGTGAGGGTTAGTGATTTAATCAACTCAACTTATAAATTTGGCGAGATCAGATTATTTAATCACTCTAATCTATAAATCTAGTGAGATTAAATGATTTAATCTCTTCAATCTATAAAATAAACTAGTTGTATCATAAAATGCTTGATAACAATACATCTGGGTGTGATTAGTGCATCCTAATGAGTAGTATAATTGGTACATTTACAATTTTTGGTGTAAGAATATGCCATATGCACCTCTAATATGTATACACTGGTGTATATGTATCATATATCATAAGAAATCTATTTCATATCTATGCAAAATTGGTGAAATCTATAGGATGTTGACCCAAGTGTATATCTAAATCATGAAACTAAATTAGAGTTTTTGTAAGTGTGGAGGTCATGTTTTTATGACATGCCCCCACTAAAGTTTGGAGATATGGAGTAAATATATAAATCTAATTGTCATGCCTATGTGACATGCACCAACTGTAATCTATAAATTGTGAAAATGTAGAGGTCATGCTTCTATGACATGCTCTCATTGAAATGCCCCCCTTTTGAAGTGAGGGAAATAGAAACTAGTAGGTACCTTATATCAAAAATATAAGGTAAGTCTATAATTTGTGTATGGATCATGTAGAATATATGGATAATATAAATTAGATATATCAATTATCCTCGTAGTATGTGATCACATCAAATCCTAAAATGCATAATATAGATCATGGCACTATATATAGGATAACGATACAAGCAATCAAGCACACACTTAAGAACATTCAATGTAATGCCAAGGAATGGTCCAAGGAGACCTCATACAAGGGGCACATTCAAATGTCATACAAGAAAAATGGATGACATATTTAAATGTCCAAACAACATAAAAATGTATAAGAGCCAACAAGCATGGAATGTATTCAGATGTTCCATAAGCAAGACAATAGCAAATAGTGTAATACACTCAAGAAAGTGACAATGTGACTTAATGAATTATAAGCAACCAACACAAGCATAATATACTAATCCCAACATATATGTGTTAGTAAAAATGCTATCATGTAGTATATCATATCAAGTTGTTTAACCCTAAAATCTAGATATGATGATTATATGGTTAAAAGGGGAAGGATAGCCCATGGCACAAAAAAGATAAAATGTTTCTAAAATAGACTAGTTAATTATAAAACTAAGATAAACATATATTAGATTTATTACATTAATATATACTAAAAATAGAAAGTAAAATTATGTTAGATATTACAATGATAATGAATATACAACACTTAGATAGTTATAATGCTAATACAGATCTGGGTCTAGAATATGTATAAAGTAGACTAGATATGAATTCTCGATCAGTCCCCTAATTTTGCAAATTATACCTATGGAGCTGAAAAGAGTTACATCAACCTAAGATGATTGCATCAACATTACTATTTTACTTGGACATAGGTGTACAGTATATAATACATGTTTAAATTGTATGTGACCACTTGGATACTTCTGGATTTTATCTCATATGTGCTCAAGTGATTCATATTTAGGTCATGGATTGTTGCTCCTTGTCAAATGATAAAACCCTAGTTTTCATCTTCATAGTGGCTATGGGAAAAATGGGTTGGTAGGAACACGATGTCGAGCTACCCCAAAGACCCCTTTGTCAATGAGCATTGGCTACATAGCTAATACTCTGAAGAGGGCCTTAGAATTATGTAGTTTTGCCGTACATGTTGACTTGTGTGTGAATAATGCAATGTGTGATAAGCAATTACAATAGTGACCTAGCTTATAACTTAGAAAATATGGCTCATAGAGTGCTCCTTGAGTACTTTAGACTTGTAACTATGTTGTCACTATGACTGGTATAGAAATAGGGTAAAATAAAATAAAAATGCTCATTTGAGTGCTTGATTGAGTGTTTTTGGTAAATTACCTTAGTATTTTCTAGGTGAGGAATGAATGAGGATCGATCTTGTATTTATACCAATCCCTTTGGAGAATATCTCACATGAAATAAATTAGGCCAGCCATAAGAATGCATTTCATTTACAAATTGAATGACTTGAGGGCATTGGACACTTGTATTAGAATAAGACACCTGTGTCAACATAAGCGTCTGATTGTGATGCAAGTGTTAGGGCAGTTAAAAATATGTTCAGGTCTAGAACTTAAAGATATGTAAGATAAGCATGTTAATAGCATTTTGATCATGATATAAAGTCTAGGTCATCATAATAACATTGGTTGCACAAATAGATAAACAATGATCGCAGAGAGATAGTGTATGTGAGCCTTTTGGCACAAAAAAGGTCTAGAAGCTGAAGGTACATACATGATATGCATTTGTCAAGTGTATAAAGTTAAGGTGATATATAATTTATAAATAGTGTCTATATTTGCCCCTCCCTTTAATATAGTAATGAAATTACTAGTTTAAAGGAGAAGAAATGTGTGCTTGGGTGTGTATAATACACCTTGTCCTTGCGTGAGCCAAATTGAGTGCTTTGTCAAAGACTAGAATGAAACCAAGATCATGTTACAATATATAATAAGTGCATATAATATGAAATTGAAACCATTAAAAAGATTGAAATTGAAAGAGAACAAGGTTTTAGAGTACACTTGTGTATCAATGCAACTATCTATCCTTTTGACAATTTGATTTAAAAAGATATATCATTATAAATCATTAGAGCTAAGATTAGGATAAATATAAAATTTGTAAAGTGCATATATCTAAATATATAGAGAGAGATTGGAGGACATGTGTCCCCAACCTTGGAGAATATGTGAGTTACCCCATAGTAGTTGAGATTAACTCAGTTGTGCAACCCAATCATACTTATAACCTGGTGAGGATGAGTGAAATAATTCAACTCACTATAAAATTGGTGAGGATGGATGAAGAAATAAAGTCAAACTTATAAAATTGGCAAGACTTAGCAATTTAACCACCTCAACCATACCAAAATGTGAACCAACTTCTGCAGTAGATTGGCTCAATACAATTCATAAAAGTCCAACCTAGTAGGTGATGATAGTCCATAAAAGTGTTTGAAATATGAAACCGATTTGATTTTTCAATATTAGGTGCACATTCCATAGTATATGAACCTTGGATATCTCTCATGCTAAAATTGTGTATACCATTGGTACCAATGTTTAATATTTTACCACAAATATGTATCTGAATCATATAATTGTAAATTTGGCTAATTTGAAACTATGTAACTATGAAGGACATGTTTTCAAAACATGCCGCTCTATAATCTGAACCTTAAAAATAGCGTAAACATGGAGAACATTTTTTCAAAACATCCCTATTGCAATATGAATATGAGAACTGATGTAAGTGCCAATGTTGAGAACATGTTTCCAAAACATTTCCCACTATAATCTAAAACTGAAAACTGGTATAAGTACAAATGTGGTGGAAATGTTTCCAAAACATGCCCCTATTATAATCTAGGTATGTTTAATACTAAATAATTTTGGAGAACATGTTTCTAAAACATGCCCCTACAAAATTTGAATATGTGACGAATGCGGAGAACATGTTTTCAGAACATGCCCCCACTAAAATTTGAATATGAGAACCAATGTGGAAGTCATGCCTCTATGTCATGCCCCCACTAATGTGCTTCCATTTTGAGCTAAGGGAAAGTAGCAATTAGTAGTTACCTTACCTCAAAAAGATAAAATAACCATGCAAATTATGAATGTACCATGTAGCATATAGAGGGAACATGTCTAAGTAGATATATCATTAAAGCATGAAGAATATGATCACACTAAGTCCTAAAATGCATGATGTGAATCATAGAAACATCTAAATAGTAATAGTACAAACTCATCAAGCAACCAAACACACACATAAGAGCACTCAAAATTAAGTCAAAAGATAATGGTCCAAGGAGACCTCAAATAAGGGGCACGTTCAAATACCGTACAATCAAAGGGACATGACTTAGTCAAATGTCCACAAATCAAATAGTGACATATTCAAATGTCAAAATACAACAAACAATAACACATTCAAATGTCAAAGAGGTAAACAGAGGCATGAGAGCCCTAAATAATGGAACATATTCAAATGCTCAAACTAGTAATATAATGGTAAGACAAGACACTCAAGGAAGTGCATAATTGAAAGCATAAACAACCAACATACATATAACATACTAGTCTATGGATCACATGTTAGAAAAAAATGTTAATTACATACCATATAAAATACACTGCGAAATATATGAACACGGATAAAGGCATGTAAGTACATAAGCTCAAACATGGTAATTTAAAATGACCATAGAATAATACAACTTAGATGTATCATGGTCATTTATAGGTAAAATTGATACTAGAACCCAAAAGACCCATCAAAGAGAGGTTTTTTTTGGAGGCCCTGTATCATGTGTGTCATATTCATATGATGCGTACTCAATATCATTATAATCTTACCAATATTTTGTAGTATTAAGATCACACCAATATTCTATGTTAGTAGTATGAAAAATATGTAATTTCTTAGGTTGTTATTGAACGTGTGACATATCATTTGGATTATCTATATATAAATAAGAAACCATGCCATATTGTGGTTGACCATTTTGGTATGGCGTTATTTATATCTATGTGCACCTTAGATGTTAAAACCTTATGAACATCCTGAGCTACATGGTTTTCCTTGCTTGTATCTATATTTGGTTATATATTAGGAATATTATCACCAGTGTCATAATCATTTAGAATTATTCTCTCTTATTTTTCAGTGTTGACTAATAAAGGGATCTCGCATGGTTTATTTTACGGTGATTTTAATATCATTGGTTCCTTTGGTAATTATATATAATTTGGATTTTTTGCATCCTTTGGTAATAATATTTGCTCTATTTATTTCTAATTTTGACCCTTCTATTGCTTTGAATTATCTTTTGGTACCCATATTTGTTGTTTTGGCACTTTTTTTTAGGAGGGGTAATCATAATGTGAGTGGTTTTCCTGATTGATGTATCAATGATATGACCACCACTATCTTTGTGACTTTGTATTTTTTTCTTTAATACAAAACAACAATTTGTATGATACTCATGCATTCTATGATATACACAATAATATTTGGATCTCCTTATAGGGTGTACATGATGTAATTTGATCACTTTGTTTTGAATCATTTCTCTTATGATCTCACTTGGACACTTAGTAGCTTTTTATTCATTTTTTGAATCACTGGTTTTAGATATATTTTGGTTTAGCTTTTAATTCGGATAAGAAGCCTTGTTTGGCACAACATTGGTAGATTAAGATGCAAACACATGATTAACACTAGTATGTTTTATATTCTACATGTTTGTAATCTGATTTTTATTAACTTGCTCATACTAGTGATTTGATCTTTTGGGGATTCACAAACATAAAAAATAGGCTCTTCAAATTGATTACCTTCATTTGAAACTATAGAATGGGCCACCTTACCCCTTAGATAAGTGATACCCTGGACTTGGTTAGAGGGATGGGATCTATCACCTTCCTTAGGGTTAGGAGAAGGAAGGGGATCTTTTTTAGCAATAATAAGCATGATTTTAGGAAAATAAATTATAATTTTTTAAATAAATTGTAACAATTGAAAGATCAGTAAAATAAAAAAAACCCTAAAGCACATTAGGAGTTGCATGGAAATACTTACAGGTAAAGTTCACCATATGTTTAACCCTAAAATATAGATATATGAAATATATGGTTAAAAGTGGAAGAGATAACCTAGGGTACAAGGATGATAGACTATCTCTAAAGTAGGCTAATTAATTACAAAACTCAGATAAACATATACTGAATTTATTATACTAAGATATACTAAAAATAAAAAGTATAGCTATGCTAGGTGTAGCAATGCCAATAAACATAAGATACTTTGTTTATTATGATACTAATACAAATATGGGTTTGGAACATGTAAAAAGTAGATTGGATATGGATTCTAGATCGATTGCATAATTCTATAAATTATACCTCTATAGTCATGGACACTAGCCTCAACTTGGTACAGTTACATCAATGCTACTGTCTAACTTGGACATAAGTATCTAGTATGGAATACTTGTTGAAACTATATGCGACCACCCACATGCTTTTGGATTCTATTTTGCCTTTACTCTAGTGCATTTAGATATGGGTTATGAATTGTTGCTCCTTGTTAAATGATAAACATTAGTTCTTCATCTTTATAGTGGGTATGGGAAAAATAGGTTAATGGGCGCATGGTGTCGAGCTACTCTAAAGGCCACTAAGTCAATGAGCATTTCTTACATAGCCAATACTCTGAAGAGGGCCTTAGACTTATTTGGTTTCTCCTTATGTGTCGGCTTGTGTGTGAATCATGTTATGTATGATAAGGAATTTCAATAATGACTTAGCTTATAAGTTAAAAAATATGGCTCATGGAGTGTTCCTTCAGTACTTCAGACTTGTACCTATGATGTCCCTATCATTGATATGGATATAAGAGAAAATAGGGAAGCTTTACACACATGAGTGTTTAATTAAGTGATTTTGATAAGTTACCTTGGTATTTTCTGGGTGAGGAATGAATGAGGATCGATATTGTATTTTATACCAATCCCTTTGGAGAATACCTCGCATAAAATTACTTAGGCCAACCATAGAAATACATTTTACTTGAAAATTATATGATTTTAGGGCACTGAACACTTGTGTTGGAATAGGACACTCCTGTCGATGTAAGCATCTAACTAGGATACAAGTGTCTATGCAGTTGAAAAATAGGTGTAGGTCTAAAACTTATAGAGATGTAAAAAAAGCATGTTTATAACATTTTGAGCATGATAAAAGGTCTAGTTTATTAGAATAGCATTGGTAGGACTAAAAGATAAGCAATGGACATAGAGAGATAGTGTATATAATATTTTTGGCAAAGGGAAAAGTCTAGAATCTAAAGGTACATCCATGATATGTATTTTCCAGGTGTACAAGACTAAGGTGTTATATAATTTAGAAATAGTGTCTACACAAGTACACTATGAATGATATGGACATGGATATAAACATGTGTAAGCTTTAACATATAATCTCAAACACGATAATACATAAATGATCATAAAGGATATGTGGCCCCAACATACTATATGACGTGAGTAGAGGAGAGGTCCAACATATAGAAATAAATATATCATGTGTTAGGGTATGTTTGTATCACATTCCAAGATGCGTGAAAAATGTGTGTATATGAATGAAATTATATACTATCTAACAACATAAAGTAAATAATATAGATGTGAAGGATCTAATAAAATCTAGGAATGCTAAACATTTTTATATATTTGAATTATTTGAATGTTTTTTGAAATTTTTGAATATTTGATTTGTTCCTAAATTTTTGAGCTTTTAAAGTTTAACTAGAATTAAATGAGTTGATTCATCCCATTTGGAAGATAGAGGACTATTTGTTGGTCCTTGTAGCACTTTTTCTTGCCACCATTGTTTATGTTTTTTCCATTGCCAATGTTTCATTATGTTCTAGTAAGGTGGTACCAACAATTATTGCTATAGGTATATCAGCGTATCCATCGTGTGGGACACAAATTTCTTTATCTTTGAATTAGATAGTAAATTACATGTTTGTAGTATCATCATTGCATTCATCTTGGATAACCAATATTGACCAAGATGATAAGTGAAGTTAGGTTCTAGCTTCACAACCCAGATAATAGAATAAACAACCTTGGGTTCACATGCTATGGGTAGAATGATGTGGCCAAGAGATTTTGGTAGTAGTGGAGAGTAATGTAACTAATCGATATTATGTCCTAAAAGTTAGAAGAATGTGGTGTTGTAAATTCTACCCAAACTCTATGTATCAACCTTGAGATGTGGATAATATACCCCATCAATATTTGCAGTAATGGTTATATCTTTGAGGTGCGGGAATTTAGAAGTATTCATTACACATTGTCCTTTTGAAATATAAAAAATTAGAGGTCATCTCCATTGTTCAAGTATGATCATTGTACATCCTTCATCTATGTGTTTCTAAATTTGGTTATGCATTGCCTCACATTAATTTATATTATTGCAAGTGATTCGATGATAGTTACAATATAGTGGGCCCTATTTAGGAATGAGTTTGTTGCTTGATCTATTTCTGTTAAGAGGTAAATATAGCAACCTTAAGCTCAAGTAACATATAAATTATTGTATTCGAAGCATCTTATTTTAACGTGATATGTAAAATATTTTGTGAAGTCTTAAAAGAGGACTCCACGTTATTCACATGATGTATCTGCATTTTTCCCTTATAAGGTTGACTCAATGTTTGTATCCAAGAGGGATGGATTGAATAACAAGCATTTAAATGTTCATCTATTAATTTTTCTTTGACCTTATCTTAATTTGATTTTATATCCTTAGGTGATGAATTTAAATTATGTGTACTATGACTTGTACATGTGAATAGGTTATGCAAAATATGCTCAAGTGGATCAAAATTTAGTTTTTACAACTATTCATAGGTCATAATATGATGAAGTTCATCGTCACTGTTATATTAATCTGAAACTTTTCCAACTTTTTGCTCGGTGTTAACCAATAAAGGAAGCTCAAATGTTAGATTTTATTTCTATTTTGGTATCATTAACTCCTTTGGTAATGGTTCTTATTCTAATTATGTATCCATGTGCACCTCAGTAGCTAATGCCTTATAAGCATATTGAGGTAAATGAGTTATTTTGCTTGATTATCATATCTCATAAGTTGGGATGCTTTCAAGTGGAATATATTACTTTGTTGGTATGAGTTTAGGAACCCCTTCCATGTCAAAATGTAACATTTTATAGAATTTAAAAGGTTCATCATCAACAGGCATTGTAAATAAGGTCCCATCCTGTAAGAATTTAGACACATTAATGTAATGTAAATGGTACGACCTCTATTGTGTGTATCAAACGTCTACCTAAGAGTAAGTTACAATGCAATGATTGATACATTACTTGGAATGTATTTGGAACCATTTATGGTCCCAATGTCACATCTAATGTGATTTGACCAATTGGAGGGATGCATGAAATATCAAATCCTTTTATATGCATGTTTGATTTTAAAAACAGATTAGTGCTAATACCCATGGTGGTTAACAAAAATTTATTGCAAATATTTAGACCATATCTATTATCAACTAGCACCCTTTTGAATCCCTTGTTATGCATACTCACTTGTATAAATAAAGGCAAATCTTGGTTAATAATATATTTTGATGGTAAATCTTTTGGATCAAAGGTAATGAGATTTACATTATATTTAAGAGTTTGCATGATATCTGTGAAGTAATATGGCTCTATATCAGTTGGTGCTTGTGTTTCACGTAATGATTCATATAATATATCCTCATAGATAATAGATTGTTTTAGACTCTCGAGGATTGAAATCTTAGCATGTGTATTGCTTAGTTGGTCAACAAGATCATATCCTTTACTTTTAATAATAAGTTTAGACTTATGAGGAAATTGTTGTATATTAACAAGTGGTGGGATAGATTGGGTACCCTTATCTTTTCTTGCAGTGACAACGTGGAACACAAAATCCAATACAAGCCATGGGTGAATAATGGGAGCGGGATGGTAGTTGTCACTTAGATAGGATCTAGGAGGAACAAAGGGTTGGAAGCATGCAAACTAGCATCGGGGAACTAGCTCTATATTATGAAAAAAAGAGTTGTAGAGAGAGATTAAAGTTTTATCCTATTTTAAAACATTATTTGTGTCTACTGATTTTGTTTTGCCTTTTAATTATACCTTTGATTGATTTAACATTAAAAAATAATGACTATCACCATATATTGGATAATTAAGTAGCTAATGGATGTATCCATGTTAAACATGGTTTTAGGAAAATAAAATTTAATTTTAAATTTTTTATATCTTTTAAATCAAAAATGAAAATTACAAAAAATAGTAAATCAGGAAATCCTAGGTCAATCTAGGGTTTGGAGACCATGGGTCAAGTTCACCAAATGTTTAACCCTAAATTTAGTTATTAGGGGTATAAGGTTAATAAATATATAAGTAGTTCTAACACAAGGATGATAAACTAATCTATAGCAGGCCAATTAATATAAAAATCAAAAAAATAATATTCTAAATTTATATAATTGAGATTAATAAAAATAGTAAAGTACACTTATTAAAATATATTGCAATAAATAAAGAACAATGGTAGCTAGATGGTTTACTATGCCTAGACAAATCTAGACTAGAAACAAGTGTCAATTATGTAGGATCAATGTTTTGGATCAATCATCAAATTTTAGAAATTATACTTTTGTGGCTATGGACACCACCATCGGATTTGGACAACACCATCAATGTTAGTGTCTGATTGTGATACAGGTGTCCAATACAAAATGATCATTAAATCATGATGCAACCAACTTCATTTTTCTAGGTTTTATGTCACCTTTCTATTAGTGTATTCAAAATCTAGTATACACACTATTAGTTTTCATTGATTGATCAAAACCCTAACTCTTCACCCCTTTTTGCTTTTGGAATGAGTTTACTAAAAAATGGGTTAGTGGGCTTATGATATCGAGCTACCCCAAATACCCCTCTGTCAATGGGTGTTGCCTACATAACCAATACTCTAAGGAGGGCCTCAGCTCCTATCTGTGGTAAAGAGTGTGGACAAGGGTGCAATATACTATATAAAAATGCATTTAGTGATCTATTTTGTAATTTGAAAAATATCACTCATGGACTACTCTTTGAATGCTTTAAACCTATGGTATGATTGAAATTTTACTTGATATGAAAATAGGGACAAATAGGTTAGAATAGAGTGTTTTTTTAATCAATTGATTTAGATTTTGTATGTGTTTTATAAATGAGGATTGAGAAGGATTAGACTTGTATTTATACCACACCTTTTCAAAATATCTCATGATAGGGTTCAATAAGATAATTATACTGACCCATGGGTTTTGATCATTTTGTAATTTGGATGAATTTTGAAAATTGGACACTAGATAAGGATCTGGACACTACCATCAGTGGTAGTGCTGCTCTATGGCTGGTAGCATCCAAAGGGATAGAAAATGGGTACTAATCTAAAACTGATAGTGAATGATGTTTATCATATATTAAGTTTTTTGTGTAGTACATGAGATCTAGGTCATTAAAATGATAAGTATTGAACTAAGATATAAACATTTAGGCACAATGAGATAGAGAATGTGAGCCTTTCAAAAATATGGAGGTTTAGAGCTAAAGGGTAGAGCCCTATTTTTTATTTGTCAAATGTACAATATTGAGATGCTATAAATTTTCACTTTTAATATATGCAATGTCAACGTGCATTTTCGAAGTGACAAACACTTTTTATTTAATTAATTAATCAATCTTAGAAGTTGTATTAGCTCCAAATGCATTCTCAACACTATGAAAAAATTGTTATTAATGGGAGAAACAAGGTTATGCTTTAGGCTTATCCCACTCTATCCTATTTCTCTTTTGGGAAAGCTCATGGTAGGTATTAAACTATTTAAATACCTAACCATCGTGAGAGGGGATGTATGTGGGATAATTATTTTTTTTTATCACTCAACATTATGTTAGCATGTGGTCTTGAATCAAAAATTAAAATATTTTATTTACCATAGTATTAACATGTAATATAATATTTTCTTAACACCATCAAACATTTGTTATTAAATGAGAGTAACATGGCTCATACTCATATAGCATGGGCATTAATATGAGCTTCTCATTCTCTAGTCTCTTTTGCTATTGGAAATATTTATGGTGTGTATTGAAATATTTAAATCCCTGACTATCCCATTAGGGAATAAGTGTAAAATAATTATTAAAATCATATAATATTGTAGTAGTATGTATATGTCAAACAACAATCATTTTTTAATTATTTAATTAATGAACTATAACAATAGCATGGGATTCAATTCCATTCTCAACATAATGAAGTATCTATGTTTTCAAATATTATAATTTAGGGGTAAATACTACATACATAACCCATAAAACTATCATCATAAGCTAAATATAGGGTAATATAAGCAATCATAACAACTAGGTATGAGTTATGCCTAAAATGGAACTAAAAGACTTGAAATGATTAGACAAGCAATGACAATGTACCAAAAGAGAAAAAGTGATAAAAAGAGACCGATGCAAGTATATTAGGAATTTTGAGGAAATGGATTAAATATGAAATTTAAACAACCAAAAATATCAAACTACCTAAGTAAGATTTAGATCCGTTAAGATCAAACACAAATAGATGAATGAACATTCAAACCAACACTCAAAACATAAAGCTAATTGCTTCATACCAAGATTAAATGGATAAAAGACAAGACGATTTGGATTGAGATAACCTTAGACTTAGAATTTTGACATTATAATTGCTTGATCAATGGATGTTGATGATGGATTCAAGGATTAGATTAGCATGGACTTAGTAGATTTCTTCATGATTGCTAGTTTAACATGGAGACTTCATGAGCTTCATACATGCATTGGCCATGGAGGAGTGACTTGCTTATGTAGAATATGGAGGGAAGAATCAATGGCTAAAATTCAATCTTGGACCATTGGGACCAATGGTTGTGGATTTTTCAAGAAATTTTATTTGCTTAAAAACCTCTAGAATAGAGGGTTCTGGATGGGAAAGGCTAAGTTAGAGAGGATTCTAGAATTGGGGGATTTTAGAATCCTCTTAGGGATTATTTAGGATTAGGTAGGGGATTATATAGGGATTAAGTGGGTGATTAGGGACTAGGGGTGTAGGAGAGCCTAGGAACAGGCTTAGTAGGTGGGTAGGTGGGTCATGGAAATCTAAAATTCTCAAATAATGGATAAGTGAGGTTAAGATAACATAATGGGGATTTAGGGGAATTAATGAAGAAGTGGGAATGAATAATGTTGGTAAATGAATAAATATTGAGGGGGGATATTAGATAAATAAATAATATTAGGATAAAGGGGATAAAGTAGTGAGATCAATTAGAATAATTAGGGCTAGCGGATTTAGGTGCATACATTTTACCCCTCTTTTAAAGGGCATTGTGAGTGGAGTGAAGTAGGCTTAGTAATTGTATTTCAAATAAAAACCATTTCATGTATGAATTTAAGTGGATGATGTTATGGGAAATGATGTTAGTAACTATGATGTCCTCTCGAGGGGATATGCAGGGAAGGATGAAATAAGTGACCACTCGAAAGAAGAAATAATGGGTGGGATGTGATGAATAGAGAAGGGATGGGATGTTAGATGTGAAGTAGATGATGAAGAATATGAATTTGATTTGAACAATGAGATATAGAATGCAAATTCCCCTGGCAAAGAAATATGCATAGGGAGTGATAATTGATTGTGTTATGGTTGTCGACACATCCCAAGGGGGAATCAATCGTAATACAATGATGATAAGAAAAAAGGATGCAAGTTTTTGAAGTACCCCAAGCAAGGACACATGCAAGGGAGAGTTGTTGGCTAGGATAAGACAAATATTTGATAGGATTAATGATGGATATATCTCAAAGCTAAATTCAAGCTATATTATGAAGGATATGATCGAGAAGAAATAGCATGATTGAGTGACCAAAATATGAAGGGGAAGAATTATATTACATGGCATTGAATGAATGAGCCATAATGTGATTAATAACAATGTTGTTCCTAGTAATGACACATGCAAGGGAATGATAGATGATGATAAAGTTATGGTTTTGGTCATGCCCCAATCAAGGGAGGAAACCATAAACTTTAAATTAAGGATGGATGAGAGAAAAGATGGATGTTGTGATTTATCAGGCCCAATCAATAGGTGTAGGTGATTGACAAAAAAGATTAGGGAGATGATTTTAGGGATGGTGATTGATCATTAAAATTATTGATGAATGATTATATCTCAAGGATTTGACTAATGTAATATGAAAAGAGGATGAGAGATAAGATAGATGTGGTGACAAATGATGAGGAAAGAAGTGATAATGGTTGAGTTATCCTTGGGCACTACAACGTGGTCAAGTGCTACCTACATAGTCTGAAAAGACCTCAATCCAATATAGTTATGACCAAAGGATAAATGATAATAATTGATTAGAATGTAATGATGATGAGGATGATTATACTTGTTAGTGATTAAAGATATGATGGGCTAAAATTAATAATGAGAGGTTAGATTGTTGATGTTTTGATATCAAATGTTAGATGAATGGATATGGTCAATTAAGGAAATAATGGGGGTGTATATGATCAAGCCATCATAGTTGTCATAAGGCTCGTCATAGTCCCACCATGGTCACCAACATGTAGTACTAATTTTTAGCTATTGGATTAAATCATGCAATTTAAAAACCCATAACATCAAACTAGCTAAGTAAGATTTAGAGCCAATAGAATCAAATGCAAATAAATTAATGAATTATTCAAACTAACACTCTAATCCTAAAGCAAATTTCTCTAAACCAAGATTCAATGGATGAAAGACAAGAGAATTGGATTGAGATTAACTTAGACTCAGATTTTTAACATTATGGTGGCATGATAAAGGATGTTGATGATGGATTCAAAGATTAGATTAGCATGGACTTAGTAGATTTCGTCTTGGTTCCTAGTTTAACATGGAGACTTCATGAGCTTTGAAGATGAAATAACCATGGAGTAGTGGCTTTTTTATATAGATTATGTAGGGAAGAATCAATGGCTAGATTTAAATATTAGGCCATTGAGATTAATGGTTGGAGATTTTTTAAGGAATTTTTAATTCCTTTGAAACCTCTATAATAGAGGGTTCTAGATAAGGAATGCTAAGTTAGAGAGGATTCTAGAATCCTCTTAGGGATTAATTAGGATTAGAAGGGGATTGAGTGATAAGGGATGTAGGAGAGCCTAGGAGTAGGCTTAGTAGGTGGGTTGGTGGGCCATGGAAATTTTAAATTTCCAAATAATAGATAAGAGAGATTAGGATGGGATTAAGTGATAAATGACATCTTAAAATAAGGATTAATTAGCTTGTGGGGTAGGAATAAGGTTAGTAAATGAGAAAATGTTGATGGAAGATATTAGATAAATGACTAGGAAGGGGATAAATTAGCAATATTAATTAGAATAATTAGGGTGAGCTGATTTAGGTGCATACAAAAACAAAATCTAGTTAGTCATGCAATCTTGCATCGACCAAAAATATATCTTTTGTGTTTGTGGGCTGTTGATGGTTGAATAAATCCTTCATGAACTCAACCACACTTCGATATGCTTATGGAAGGGAAAATGACCAGTTTCAAATCATGAAACAAAGTGATTTTTGTCTCGTGATGAAACCACCCCTCTACAAGAAGTGAATTTTTTTCTACGACAGATAATGTTATTCATTAATGGCCCAAAATAATTCAAGTTCTCATTTAGAACATTTTAAAAATGAATGGGATTCCTAAGAGGCACACCTTGAGTCACAAAATAGGAATGAAGGTTATGAAATAGGGATATTTAAGTGGGTAATAACTTTGCTTGGGACCAGGGAGATTGGTGTGGAGAAGAACTTCCAAGTGACTATGGGAAGATAAGAGGAATATTGATTGTGTTCAATCCAATAAAAGGACTATGTATGTGAACATCCTCTTATTTTATTGTAGTCTTAATAGAGAGTGTGAGTGTTGTGTGTATAATTTATGTACCGCCTTAAAAAGGATCATTAAAATGTGGTGTTTGGTTTTAGTTGCATACATATCTGTGTCTAAGTGGTAGGCTACAAGGAATAAGTTGTCCTTCATTTGATCCCCTATAATTGGCTACATAAAGTGGTATCAGATAATGAAAAACTAATTGTTGGTTTCCATTAGGAAAATAATAAAATGAGGTTATGGGTGAATTATAGCGATAATATTCAAATATTCTCCATATTGTGTGGATGGGTAAAAAAAAATGGATTAAGGAGCAGTCTAGAAGAGTGTGTGGCCTACATAGGTTTTAGTTAATACATTACAACATGATATTGTGGTTGAGAGAAAGTCCAGAATCCTCTAATAAGAATGGGAAGAGTTGGAGTAGTGGATGCCCATGAGGTAGGTGTATGCACACAGATATCACATTTTAAAATGTGCATTCAAATTTGTGAGGTGTGGCCAAGATAGTCAACATAATGGAAGAATGATGACTGGACTAAATAAAATGAGACAAGGCTAGATCTGAGGATGAAAGAAATATGGGATGGAAGACTCAGATTTGTAGATTATTTACTTGGCGGGGAAGAATACAAAGGGGTATTCCTAACGAGACTACGGGCTTAAATTGTTAATTAAAGGCTTAAAGCTAGCCAAAGATAACATATGAAATATGGGTGGATTGAAAGACCTGAATCCTAATCTTTGAATGCATAATACTTTGAAGTGCACTTGGTGGAATAGGAGTAGGCACACTAAGAAATAAATTAACACTACAAGGATAAAGAGGTTCAACGAGTCTCATATGATAGTAGAGAGAGATTGGTTGGTAATGAATAAGTGTATATATTATTTTGAATGTGTTGTAAAGTAAGTGTTTTATATTTTGAAACATGTGAGAAAGGTTTTTCATTACATTCATCTTGGCAAGGTTTCATTTATGAATTGTTTTGGTGCTTGTTATAACTCAAATTTGCATGCTTAAGATGGTGTTTCAAGCCCTCTCACTTGACCTATATAGTGGGATTAGTCATATGTTATGGGTGAACTCTAAATGGACTAAACCTATAGATTATAGGACTAGCTCCCCTTGATGTATCAATTAGGCTCACAAACACTGCACTACTAACTTGTAAGGAAAAGGGATAACGATAACATGAAAGAAATCTAACTAGGGAGGTGATACACCAATTTAATTGACTACTACCAACCAGATGCATGTGCACATAAACCATGAGACTAGTTTGAACATACACTACTCCTAATCTGCATCTCCTACATTAAAACTTCATGTGAAGGTTGTGAAATATGTTTAGGCTAGGAGGACTAGCAAGAGGTTGACAGTGACACTAATGAATAGACAAACTCACTCAACCCTTGAACTTTACTTGAACACTTCACATGACCTAAAAAAGAAGCTTTCAAACTACATATAGGTGTTAGAACAAGACAAGTCCACGAAGACTAAGCAAATCACTTAATAAGATCAACTATCTGTGCACACACAATGAGTACAATCATAGAAATAGGTAAAACTAGTAGTCTTCATTAATCAAAGGCATACAAATGAGCAGGGCTTCACCATACTCAGGTGGAGGATCCATTTCAAAGTTAAACAAGGTTGTCTATATAGAAGAGAATGAGAGAGAGTGAGAAATAAGACATTGGAGAAACTTATGACAAATGTCATCTCAAAATAAACAAGTTACAAATAATAAGAATATGCAAGTAGGTAGTTATGAAGTGTTTTATTAGCATATGAATACTTGACATGATCTCTTCTTTCCTCAATGTGGCGTAGAGTAACTCTTATCCTTCTTGGATGACTCATCAAACCCATTAATTGGAATGCCAATTTATGTGTAAAAGTAATTACAAGTGTGTATCCTAACATGTGTAATTATTGGTTATGACTTTTAGGATATTCCATGCCACTCTTCTGTAATTCTTGTAAAGTTCCTCTTTTATTCTTGAAATCTCAAATTCTTAAGAGCTCTCATTTGATCAAATGTCTCAAATTTTGCTTCTCTCTTCATGAATGTAAATTTTCTCCATGACTCACCTCTCTCTATCTTAACAAACTTGTATCAACCCCCTTGAGTGCGTCATACACTCTCTAACACTCCATTTCACACCTAAGGCCCATAATTGTCTTCATTTCCTTGTAGCCCTCAAAACATATAAAGCTCTTTGTCTATAACATTACACAGATGATCCTGGAAAAAAAAACATATATTTGGGTACCCATTTGGATATTAATACTCTATGAAAAATATCATGATCAAACACTCAATGTAAGTGTACTTTATCCACCTGTTCTTATTTCCATTAGCCCTCAATTAGGTCTCTAGGCCTATGAAACTGAGATTTGGCTCCACACATCCCTCACACATGTGCAACTCCAAAAAAAATTTGATTCAATTTTAGGACCTTCTAATCATTATCTAGGTGAAAAGTGAGGATATGAAACCTTGTATCGATGGGTGAACCAAGAAATGGTCAAAACCCCAGACTAGGTGCATGCTCAAGCCCGAGAGGTAACTAGAGTGATTTATCATGAAAATTAATGGGTTTAAATTATTTATGAAGTTTTTTTAATCACTATACCATCATAATAAAACTCAATACATTGAAGGGAAACTCTCCAAGAGAACTCCATAGGTCTGCAGTTGGGCTTCTTGGGCGATATAGTAGATAAAGGCACCTCTCGGGCCCAAATTAATGGCATGAAAGCTCATGCATCATATTTATCAATTTATATAAGTATAATAGAGGACAATTAAACCTATATACAACATTTTAAAGCCTTATTACTTGATTTGAGGACCTAACACCATTATCTATACTTCACAAACATGCCTGCAACCATGAATCTTATGCCATTTTCATACAATATTAGTGCACACATGAAAAATAATGACTTGAGAAGGTGATTAGGAGAGGTATGAAGGTTTATAAAATCATTTCAAGGTTCATACAATCCATTTTAAGTCATTTAACTCATCTTCTCTCTCATCATCTCTTCTAGAGAGGTTTAACAAGGGTTTTAGGTGTCTAACATCTTATCTATGGTTCATAAAGTACATGGGCCTAATCCAATAACAAATGCTAGGAGATGGAAGTAGGGATACCTATCTAAAATATCCAAAATTATTTTAATACCATGCATCTCCTTGGTGGATTTATAAGCCATGCAAACTAGTCTCTAAGGTAACTAGGCTTGCAATAGTGCACTTGAGGAGAGTTATCTGGTAAGAAAATACACAAAATTATTTGGGCTGGTTTTGAAAAATTGACTTTGGGTCTGTGATACATATTATTAGATATTAAAATTATTATATCCATTAATTGACCAACCAATACACTAGAAACTACCTTAAGCTCAAAACCAGGGTTTATGGTCAATCATACTAAAGTGACCCTAGAAGGCTTCTTTTGTATTTTCTTCTTTCTTAGTGGTTCAATTCTCATGGAAAAAATTTTAAACATACCTTTTACCTTTATAAAACTCCTCAATATACTTCTTAAATATTCAATATTTATTTAGTTTTCATACACAGGCATGTGTATGACCATTTAGGCCTAATTAGGCCTCTAGCCCTTTTCATTGCCTCTAGTCACCTTGTGAAATTTTGTTAAGTTCTTGTTAGTATCTAGAATGGAGTGCACATGTGTTTATGAAGCTTCATAAGCTTCATAAACTTCATGATTTCAAACCACAACCCACCTTCTCTTCAATCTTCTTGGATAGGCCTGTAGGTCAAGTTTAGACTTCATGACTGCAACTTTGGAGATGTAAATCCTCTTCCACTGAGGTAATTTAATGATTTTTATAGGACTATAATGTTTCCTTAATTCTCATTTTACTCTTATTGATCCATTAAACTTCATTTCACATTGCACAAATGGCATTCCTGGCTATACTTTTCTCAACAAGCTATAGGTATATATTAGGCTTAGTGTTATTTCTCATGCATTTCACATATGTTGAAGCCATTTTCCACTCTTATTGAATGTATCCTATGCATTTGATTTATTCCAAGTTTTAATGAGGTAAGGAATACTTTGAGAGATCCAAAACACCTCATTACTATAGGATTCTAATATCTTCGAGTCAAAATGAGGACCTATAGGTCTGCAAACATGTAGGTCTACATTCCTCTTCATTTAGGTCAGTTTCAACATGACCATAAGTCCTCTATTCCTCCATGTATTACAATCACCATATAACCTCTTGGTATATTGGTAAATTTGAACCCTTCTTCAAACACCTAAATGCCTTCAATCATTTAGCCTTGTCCGTATAATCTTATGGGTCTCATTTTGGGTCAAACCCTACTAAAAAATGAAGTTGAGTCATTATAAATGATCTTCTATTATTCACAATGAATCAATTTAATATGAAAATATTATTCATGGCTCCCCAATCTTTTTACTTCACCCAATATTAATGATTCAAACAAGCTTTCAACATGTTTCTCATAATGTCAATACAAATCTGAAGGTCTTCATATGGGTCCATAAGTGTATGATGATCTCTATATCAAATGATATCTTGAGCATCCACGATTAGAGAATCCATGACAACCTCTTAGATATATACTAAAGACCATCCCTTGCATCAAACTCCATCAACATTGGGGTTCTTTAAAACTAGTAATGAATCAAGATCTTATTCACTATTTTGATTCATCTGGTGCTTGAATGTGACCTGAGGATGTTTTAAGGTCGACTAAGGGATTTATTTATATTTTTTATAGGATTTTAGAAGTGATAACACACTCAATCTATCGCAAAACCCATCTGTAACCTCATTCTTTGGCTACAACTCACCATAAATAGAGGTTTTCTCTCTCTCAACTGTTTACACATGCCAAACTTGGTGGAGAAAGGTGTGATAAGGTCATGCATATGTTTTAGGGGCCTATACAATCTTTAATTTTAAACATTTAGTTTGCACTTGCACTCAAATTTCCCAAAACTAAGTCTCGAAGGTTTTGTTAGGGTTTAAGAGCACCTTAGAGTCTTAGTAATTGTTCATAAAGAAGAATAGATCAAATTAACAACTAATTCCATATATTGAATTTAAATTAGGTAATACACCTTTGTCTAAGATCTTAGGTCACCACTCTCTCTCCTTTGTATGGACCAAGCATGTGAAACTACCCCTTGTGAGTCTGCCAAGGGCTCGATGAAGGTTTTGATGCATTTATTGCATTTTTTGGACCTCTATAAGCTTATTTTTCATGAAATAGATTTTAAATAGGTTTAGATACACTTGTACATGCATTTACACCTGAAGTGGGACCCTTCATGTTTGTACAAGTGACCAAAACTATCTTATTTGGAGTGATTCATTCTTTTTTGTACATTGAACTACAAGAATTCAAAACTGTAACCAATTCTTGACATTATGCACATTAGAAACCCACTTGATAGGCTTTGACAAGTGTGCTTGTATGTACCTTTCATCTTTTTTATATTTCACATTGAATTGACAAGCCTAGACATACATTAGACTTGATTATATGCACCTTCCCTTTGCATGACATTTACCTTAAACTTTACAAAACAACCTTAAATTGTACAAAACATGTATATAATGTTCATTCAAGGTGGTCGAAGGGTGGGATTACTTAAGAGAAACTATGTTTCATCTTGACACATCACGACAAAGGCCTAGGATTCTTTAAGTTGGCTTTGAGGACTCTAGGACACTTGAGAGAAGACAAAACCTTAATCAATGATAATGAGAATTCAAAAGACTATTCAAGGACATCACAAGGCCAAGATGGATACAAAAAGTTAGGATGCATGACAAGTCAATTTTTGAACTATAGGGGTTGACCTTTTTGGCCTATTTAGCAAACATTGGTCAACAGTAGTTGTGCACATTTCAACAAGTTTTTTGCAAGTAAAGTGAAATTGAATTGATTGCTGAAATGAAAATACGTAAAGCAAAGAACTAAAAACTATTGAAAGAAGAGAGAGAGAGAGAGAGAGAGAGAGAGAGAGAGAGAGAGAGAGAGAGAGAGAGAGAGAGAGAGAGAGAGAGAGAGAGAGAGAGAGAGAGTTATATTTATTCTTTTCTTGAGTTTTTGGATGCATGCAATGTTTAACATAAAACTTTCATAGAAGTCTATGCTTTTTTATTTTCTATGTTTGTTTAGTGTGTGTGAAATGCAAGATAAATGAATTTGTTTCATTTTTTTATTTTAGATTGAAAATGAGTGAAACTAATATCAAAATGTACATTTTTATAAAATAAAAACAATACAAAATAAAATCTAGGTCCCTAGGAAGTAAAATTGCCAAGTATCTAAAGGTTCTTATGTATGTGCAAATATAAAACTATTTTTTAGTGTTTTGGATGAATTCACGCTAAGTTATGAAGTAAAAGTGAAGCTCTAACTTCTAATTTTTAGAGCTAATTTTTTTTTTCTTATCTCATGCAAATAAAGAAGATAAATGCTAAGATAACACCCTTTATTTGTCTAGGTTCTTCTAGGGTTTTTACATGCCTGTGTGCTTGTTTGTTTGTGAAATAAAAGATTATTTCAAATTGAAAATGGATTAATTCAACACTTAAAATGATTGTTCTATTTCCATAAAATTTACCTAATACCTAAATGCAAGACTTAATGCTTTTAATAAAATCTTTGATGTGTATGCAAGTAAATAAAAAATCTAACTATTATTTTTGGGTACAAGAGAAGGAGATAATAAAAGTTTTATTTTCCTATCTATTACAATTTTAAAATACATCTAACCTAATGAATGGAAATAAAGTAAACTAATATAATCTACTGATAAAAGAAACAAAACTAAAACTAAAAACCCCCAACCTAATCAAGGTGAGACCAGTAAGAAGAAAGAGATGTATTTGATGTGACTTTGTCCTTAGCATGCTAGCTCTTACACTCTTGCAAGATTGCAAACACTCTCAGAGAAAAGATGATAGAAAAATAATAGTATAAAAAGGGAAATATAGAATGGGACAACTCCAAATAAGAGAGAGCAATTGACTATGGTTAAATGGTACATTGATTGCAATGAACTAGTTTCTAATTCAGTGACTTCTTATATCCATGGGATTGTTCATGAGTGATATTTTCACAATGTTAGATAAGTCAATAAAAAAAATGAAATATAAAATTTATCTTAGGACATAGATGATCATAAAGCAAAGTTAGACAAAACTGAAGCAAATAAAATAAAATGAACACTACCTTCCTTTTCGAGGATCATTTGCCTTGACAAGACTCAAATAGGATATATTAGAGGACTTGACAAGACACCTTGACATTGAGATGGTTCTAGCCATGTATGTGGACATAAAAAAGATTGATTTGGATATATATGTTCCATTAAATGGGTCCATGGAGGTCTATTGTCCCATAGTTGACATGGTAATGATTGTTCTTATGGTTGTTGTCAGTAGCATTCTATTGCCTAACAAGAGTGGGTAGTTCTTTCACATGGGTTTGGGTGGAGTATTGAGAGACATGTTAGAGAAGACAATGATATTTTCATGGGTACATATTATATAATCTTATTTATATCATGATCTTAATTATGTGGTATACCAAGGAGGATGAAGTATTAGTGTAACTACATTGTTCTAGGTCCAGGTATGGAAACACATTTCGATCGAGAGACCACTAGAGAGGAGACTATAGGATTCAATGGCCTATGGGTGGTATCAAGTGGGACCTATGAAAATAAGATATAGGGTGGAGATATGATACTACAGGCGATCTCTAAATGATATGATAAAGGCATATTTGACTTGGAGGCCCTATTTAGGTATTCAGTATTAGTGGCTTGAAGATGTTGAGTATATGTTGTTTATGACCATTGTTTGTTATATAGTTGGATGACAAGATTACACCATAAAATTATATAGAATAGACATGGTTAATCATTAGTACAAGTTGCATTAGGGTATACCCATAGGACCACATCATTTTGCTCATGCGACCAAAGAGACATGTCAATGGGGCTAGTAGTGGATCGAGCAAAAATAGGGGCTAGCTTTTGGTTGATTTCATAGGTGGCTTGGGCCTATGTAGGAGGGATATTATATGCATGGGTGACTACATTATATGTGACATGGTGGGGCAAGTAGAGGTCATTGAGATTGACCACTCTATTAGGTGGTGACTATGGATGGGTACATGGAACTCAGGGAGCTTAGGCACACATACCACTATGTGTTCATCGATTGAGCCCTGTAGTAATGCTGATAGGGAACAAAAAAGAGGATGGAGGAGAGGAAGAGGAATGTGAGGTAGAGGAGGAGGAATAGGAGGGATATGAGGAGGTAGAGGTGGAACATGTAGCAAAGAAGGTGGAGATAGGATTAAATGAGGAAATGGTAGAAGTGGATGTAGGAGGAGATGATGATGCTTTAGATAGGACAATAGATCCAGGACAGGTTGGCCCATTGAGACCGACAATATCATCTATAGATCAGGATACTCTTGATAGGTTGAGATAGGAAATCGGCACTAGAGATATTGATATCACTAGGCTATAAGCCAAATTAGATCATTGCTCATAATAGTTGACCTTAACACATGGTCATATTAGTGTAGATCATGCATATATTACCAAAATAAGGGTAAAGGTGAGTCAAATGCTACAAATATAGGAAAAATTGACCATATAGAGATATTTTTCTCTAGTATAGTGGGATTTAGCTTGAGTAGAGTGAGATTCAACATAGGCATAATGAGATTCTACATGGGTAGAGCAAGATAGTGCTAAGACACATAGAGATAGGGCCTAAGAGGATTTAATCATGGTACAAATAGAGTGAGATGATGTTCTATATATAGTTATAAAGAGGGTGATATTGTAGGATTTTGAGAAGATCCTTTAGGCTAAGGATGAGGCCAGCTACTACACGATCCTGTATAAGGTAGTGGTACAATCCCCAACAAAGGGTCCTAATTTTTTAGATTATAATGCACAATGGTTAACATCTAGATTAGGTCAATATCATAGGAATTCCACATCAATTAGATCTATATCCCAACTGCTTCCTTGATCATCAACTATGGGTCTTCCATCCAAACCACCCCCACCTCAAGATAAGACAAGAGAGATATTTCCATGAGATGATCCACATGATGTATCTACTAGATGCGGGCATAACCATAGTTGATTTTGGTATAGAGATCTATAGTTTTACTTTATGATATGTAGAGATTTATATGATGTACTTGGATGATCCGAGATGTACATGTATTCTCATTGATGTATATGACCCACTTTGATGTATATATGGACATTTGAAATTTGATGTATATACAGAGATCCGTGATGTTTATTGTTGCTTCATGTGATGCTTATTTCATTTTCTTATGTCTCTTATACTTAGATTAAATATGATTTATATGACATGGATTTAGAGATGCTCTTATTATTATTATTAATGAGATAGATGTTATGCTTGGTTGTGATGTGAATGGTCATGATGTTTTTTAGTCTTATGATTAGATTAGATAGAGAGATATATTTGATTGTAACATTGCTTAGACTTTTGAAACTTGATTTTTAATATTGCACATGACAATATGCATCACAATATAGGAATGAATCATGATAACATTTGTTTGTCAATATGAATAATTTTGAATTTAGAATACAAATGGGTACACCTTAAAACAATATTGAAAATCAAGCTTTAAATGTAAAACACAATGCACCAAAATCAGGTATAAATGTTTACAACTTAAAATCATGATATGAATAATAAAGACTTAAGTGAAAAATATAATGTACCAAAGGTAACCGAATAACAAATCAACACATAAATACATAAATGAAATCAAAAGAACATTTTGTTAGTAATTAATTGTGTGTGGCAATAAGGTGTTACTCATGAAACCAAGGGTGTGACCCAAAAAATATGACCAAGGGGGGGAAAAGAAGAATAAGGAAGGGGTGGTTGACTTGAGTCCAAATTCCCAATGTAAGTGGAAACTGCCTGCATAGTCCTATGGACTTTAGACCATATGTTCTCCCAGGGATTTAGGAAAGAAGAAAAGTGATGACAAGTTAAGAGGGTAAATTATGGAGGAAAAATAGGAAAGAGGGATCACAAAACTATCAGAGTATACAAGGAATAAGCTTGCCAAAATGATAAGATACATGATCACAAAACATCGAGAGCATGGGATAAGGGATTGTTGAGCTGACCTCAAAAAATGTAGCGCTACCTACATATTCTAATTAGAACTCAATCCATTATAGTGCGATATAAATTGGGCATCAAAAATGATAATTATGAATACGGACAAAAAGTAAATGTTTGTGGTTGAATTGTTATACTCATAAAATGGTGAGAGTTGAGAATTAACTTGAAAAATAATGAGAGCATAAAAATCTACTCATAAAATGGTGAGAATGTAAAATGTTGGTACCACTTTTTGAAATTATGTACTCACGAGATGAAAATAACATATGAAGTACTTAAGTATGTGCTACCTATCTACGAGTGACTTAAAATCCAAGTTGAGTAACATAATAACAACTAGTTAATGACATCATATGTATCCATAGGATTATTCACAAGTGTTATTTTCAAAATATTAGATAAGGAAATCAAACAAAGGAAATTAAATATAAACTTGAGCGTAGGACCTTGATGAGTATAAGGCAAAGCTAAACAAGACCGAAGAAATGGAAGAAAATAAACACTTGATTATCTTCCTTTTCTTGGATCCTTTGCCTTCATGCAAGCGGATGTGGCTTGAATATAACTTCAAGTAATATTTGACAATGTTATTATCCTGAAATGGATAATTTATCCTTAAATACTTTAAGAAATTGAGTTGGTAAACATGGACTTTGATTCATAATTTACCATAATAAATTGACAGGGCTTTGTTATGAGTCTTAAGCATGGTCTATTGCAAAGGGAAGAAGACTATTTATAGTAATTACGAATCAAGGAGGACCCTTGATCTTGCTTCCAATATGGATGGTTATAAATGCATCCTCAACAAAGCACATATATCAACACATGGATTGATAACATGATCCCTTCAACTTGTCCAAGATGAAGGGTGGAGGATTGCTCTTGAAAATATCAAAGGATGATTAATATGATCCCTCCATCTTGCATGCAAGATGGAGGATGGAGAATTATCATTAAAATATCTTTGTGAGAGTCAATGTGGGCCCTCCATATTGTTTCCAAAATGAAGGATGGAGAACCATTCTTAAAAAAAAACATGGATAACCAATGTGGGCCCTTCATCTTATTTCCAAGATGAAGGGTTGAGACTGGTCCCTAAAATATCTTACAAGATTCATTAAGGGCCCTTCATCTCATCTCCAAGACAAAGGGTGGAGAATAATACTTTACATTAATTTATTTAATAATTACTGAGCTCATAAAAATATATTTCATAGGATCGCAATATTGTTTTCCAAATGAAGATGCCCTTTGGAAGGAGAAGAAAAAGAAAGAATTAATAGTTGAAAGGAAATTATAATTATTTTTGCATATAATTATAATTAGAAGAATGATTAATTTAATTAATACAATGTGGGGAATTTGATTATAAGAATGATTTAGAAAAGGGGAATTAATTGTATTAATTGATTAACAAAAGAGAATTAGTGAATTCATAAGAGTGGAAGAATCAAATAGAGAAAATGACCAAAATGATAATTGAATGGACTTAATATGGTGAATTATCCTCTTTAGAGATTCCCTAAGGTTAATTCAAACTCATACATTTAATGAATAGAAGAATTTGGGTTGACATATTATTTTGAACTAGTTTGTGTGCAATTAAGGGAAGTCATTACATTTTACAATTTTGGAACAAAAGTGATAAAAATGGAGTGTGTACACTTCAATTATATATAATTATATAGTTTGACATTAAAACAATCAACAATGGAGCTCAAAATCAATAGAAAGCATGTAGTGGTTGTAACAAGCTTAGAACACCAATCTACTATGCAAATATTTGGATCTAAAATTGAGATACTTGTAGGAGAAGCATGGAGCTTGCAAGGGTGAGTTTAATTGTTGTTTAACTGAAAGTTAAACTTAGTAAGAATGGGGAGTGATCAAAACAAGATTCAGAGCAAAATGGGTAGTCATAATGGAGACTCAATGTGGAAAAAGGTAGGAAACACATAGAAAAACATGTAAACATGTGAAAAACTCAAGTTATAGAGGCTAAAAATGACACAGATATAAGTGTTGATGAATCAATCCTATTTTCAAGGGGAGTTTATGTAACTACTACTCTATGCAAAAAAACCACTGCAATTAATTTAAAAACTACCCTAGACTAATATGGAATTACCCTATTGATAATAGTTTCATCATTTTTAAGGTGGTTATGTAATAGATAGAGGTAGTTGTTTTCATCAAATTGTACACCCTAGGACACTCTATGAGGTTCCTATAATTTTATGCAACATGGAATCATCTCTCAGGTCGTGGGGGAACCTACAAGAGAGATGAATCTCTAGATTATAAGGGCTAACTCCCTAGATTTTTCTCGAAGTGCACATCACCTAATCTAATGCTTGTTTATGGGAAAAAAGGTTAGGAGTTTGCATGAAAATGAAACTACACTAAAGAGGTGATACACCAAGACATATCGCATAGGCTATTACACTCCTACTAAGCAACAAATATTTCCAAGACCAATTCTAGGCATTGAAGGATCCTAACATAGTGTTTCAATGTGAAGGTAGGCATACATAGGATAATCAACAAGATAATTGATCTAGAAGTAGATTACACACCATATAGATAATTTCATACTTGAGGAGGAGCCTAGTACAATCGTACACTTCACATGACTGGAAAAAATTAGAACTCTTGCTTAAACATGAAGGATAAAGAGGAGTAAGGCTGACACCATCACTTAGCTCCACTATACATCACTCACACACTTAGACAAAAATGTTTTTCACTCAGAATCATACTTATATTCAATTTTTAAAGATAAAATGCAATGTCATACCATCAGGGCCTCGCCATACTAGTTGTGGCCTCCTTTACAATAGTCAAGATGGCTCATCCTTATAGAATTTGGTAGAAGAGAGAGAGAAGGGAAGTTGAAGAGGCACAAGGACAAGTGCCGAAAGGTGGAAATTAGTTAAAATTCATGTGATTTATGTGTAGGAAGGATCAATAAATGATGTGGACATGTGTCCATCCCAAACTAAGCACCGTCCTTAATGTGGTATTGAAACTCTTCCACAAGCATCTTTGAGTATTAAAACTCCTTGACAAGTGGAAAAATGCAAGAGTTTGATCATGAGATCTCTTGGATAGTTACATTTACATCCAAAGGATACTTAGTAACCATATTGAATTATCTCAAATAATTACATTACCTAAAATCATCAATTCCCCTCTTGGGTGTCACAAGGCTCCTTGTCTCATTAGGCCTAATTTGTCCAAAATAGCTAAAATTTGGATTTAGCTCAATTGGTTAATTTTTTATTCATGAAAGACCTATTATCATCATATTATACTAAAAATAATCCATTTGGAGTCATCAAGATCTCATCAAGACCCCATTTTGCCTATAGAGCCTTCACTAGGCCATGTCTTCTTGCAGCGCTATTTTTACACAAGTCCACTTGTGTAGGAGAATATACACTTGTGTAGGAGAATATATAGACTTAAAAGACTAATTAAGACCATTTTTTCATACCCTTTTCCCTCATTTTTCTTTGTGCCAAATTTCATGGTGCTACACTCAAGGCAAGTGTGTTTTTCAATCCATTAGTTTTCCCAATTAGGCCTAATTAGGCCTCTTTAGCCTAGAAGACCAAAAATGTTCATTTTTAGCTCCCACACGTGTGAAATAAGAAAGTATCGTATGATTCACTTTATTCATCTCCTCAAAATTTGAGCTCTTGATCATCTATATGGACCCTTGTTCTAGCATTAAATGCTTTTTATTGGCATATTTTGTACAACCCTATATTTGTAGGTATAAACTAGTGGCATCAGATTAACCCCAAGAGTCTCATGTACATCATCCTAATGAGTTACAAGCTTTAAACATTAATTTGAGTGCCTTTGTTTGCCATTTCTTCTCATCGAGTTCAAATCAGGCTTTTGGAGGGTTTAGAGTGCACTAGCCCTTAAGGGATTGATCATAAAGGATTCACATTGGAAATATTTCAAAATCCTACCAAGGGATCCTCAAGTACCTTCTCTAACACCTCAAAATTCATCAATGTTCCGTGCAAATGGTCATGAAATTTTCAAGCTTTTCAACTTGGCATTTGAGTCCTTCTTGTGCATTTTGTGAGAGTTTGAGAGCTTGCAAGTCAAACGATGGATTTTCTAATGATTCCATTGAAAACCAATGGATTAAACATCTCTAAATATGTATCATGAACATGCCTTGATCATTTTAATATATCTTCAAGAGCTAGGAATGAAATTTACCCCTTATTTGGCATTAGGCTTGTGCCTTGCCAATGAACCTACCTGTACTTTGGACTCAAAATAAATCTCTAATGGTTTATTTTTTACTTATTATGGCTTCAATACTTCTCAAGTTATCCCATAAGCATTATAAAATCACTTATAAAGCACAACTAAGGTCAAAAATGAAAATGACCATCCCTACCAAGCCTTTTGCTTATCATTCCTTGCCATGGTGACTGCAAACCTCCTTGAGTGGAGCATCCTGCTTGCCCTCAAACCCTCTAGGTTGATTTATCATGTCTCCCTTGGTGTCTTCTAGTTATTAAAATCATCCTTTGATCTCAATTTTCCCTTTGGTCACCCATTCCACCTATTTTCTCATAAATTGTCTGGGTTTTGCATGAGAAAATTGCCCTTATTTTGAGATAGAACAAGGGTATGTTGCCTTGTTTATTTCACCAAAAAAAATATTGGAAGATGTTTCTAAACTCTCAAGGGTAATCTATACCACTTTTTATCCTTTTAACTCCAAGGTTTGGTCACCTAACTATCACTGTTTCTAAGGTAAACCTTGAACAAAATAGCCTGATGAAGGTAGGCACGGTAAAGGTTATGCTTTTAGGAAATGAAGGTTCTCTTTTGCTTGTCCATGATATATATGGTTCATTCATTCCTCCTATGGTGTATTGAAACTATTTTATAGTCTATTTTCCCCTCAAACACATCCATGCCTTTGGAAACATAGATCTAGGCCTATGAGTGTCTAAAAAAGGGAATATTTGGTTATGCTTGGTTGTAGGTTCTATTAGCTTAGTTTTAGGTTTTAAGAGCACAAAACAAACATATTTTGATGTTCCAAATCTCATAAAGGTTAATCCTCCACCATTTTGACAAGCCAACTCACTCTTTTGCATTGATACATTCCTTCTCAAGATTAGGCCATGCTTATGTGGACTGAGATAGCCTCTTAAGACCTACCTGTAGGTGGTTTGAGTCTTAACCTATGGATTTGGGATATCTCTCTTCATATTATTTAGGTCATGGTATTCTCTTTATTCTCTAATTTCACTTGGCAACCCTCAAGATAGCATCACTTCATGTTTTAGGCCCTTAATAAGGATAACCCTATTGACTGTGATAGTCATGTTCTACCCCTACTGTAGGTGCTTATGATGATGTTTAGGGCTTGTTGGCAGGTGTTATATATTACCTTGAGGGTCCTAGAATCACAAAACACCTATATCTCCTTGAAAGATCCAAAACAAGGTCTAAACCTTCAACCTTCGACTCATTGTTTGCAAACCTTGTTGTAGGTGATCCTTCTCAGGCTTGTGTATGGACAGGGGAAGGTGCATTGGTGATCAAAACCTCAAACTTCACCTTTTATTTGTCCTTTTAGCTCAGGAGTGTTGTTTGAACCATTTTGAATTATTCCCCCTTGATAGCATGGTTTAAGACTTTCTATGTGAAGTGCAAAATCAATTTTTTCATCAACTTCTGTAGAGTTCACTGTCATAATTAAGTGATTTTTAGTTATTTTTAGGGGTCTCAATGACCATCTTCCACTTATCACTTTGACGTAAAAATTGGTAGGTTTGTTTTGTGTAGATATGGATACAAGACCAATCAATAAAGGATGTTTAAGGCTCCTTCTATCGTGACATATGTTATCTCAAAAAACCTCAAGGATTTTTGTTTTGGTCCTTTAGGGACTATTAGCCTGAATTCAATCACTTGTAGCCTTAGCATGGTTGTCTTCCCAATTTTCATTATATCTCTTTCCAAAGGAGAATCATGGTCCACAACACAAGATATGGCTTCAATAAGAGTTACAACTTGTGTTTCACCATTCACATCTCCATACAACCTCTTACAACTCTTATGTAAGATGATTGTGAATAGACTAGGTAGTGAACAAGGAGATTGGGCAATTTGGCTTTAGAGGAGTATGCTAATTTTATATTTCAAAATGGAACCCAATGTATACACCTTTGAAAACATGAACCCAAGCATATTTTAAATCTTCAAGAGCTCCTTCCACGTTGCAAAACTTAGGTTTCACACCCATGACTGCAAACTTGGAAAACAAGCACAATTTTGAAATCTCCTTCAAGGACATTGAGAGAGAAGGCATTGGATGATGAAAAACCATTAAAGAGGGCTTATTCACACCTGAAAACACTTTATCAAACTCACACATCTCGTTGGGTCTCTAAAAATAAGAAACATATACAAACTTATACCCCTCTTCGATGCAATTCCATAAAAAAATGCCTAGAGTCAAACTGATTGTTCATAAAGGAGTAGGCACAAATTTTCAACTTATTACTATGAAAGTGAATTGAAATTAGAGTACTATTCACCCCCAAAATCACTCTTTCCAATTCCACCTGTACGGCTCATGCCAAGTGTTGAATCTAGCCTTTCTTAGCTTGCCAAGTGAAAATGAGGGAAAAGAAGTTGGAAATGGATATTCTATGCAATTTTATACAAACCAAATGTAAATATGACCTATGGGGAGGTGAAGAGACACTCAACCATGTTTTAAACTAATGATGGACATGAGAAGTTTGTACAAGTAACCAAAGGAGCCTATTTTTAAGGAAAAACTACCATTTCTTGATCATAACAGACTTCCAACTATCACCTAACTGATTATAATGTGAATTGACCTTATCCACATTTATATCCACCTTGATGACATATTTTATAACTCCCACCATCCATACAAGTCAATTAATTAGCTATAAAAGTGGCCAAATGACCATTTTACCACATGAAACCCAGCAAACGGTCAATTTGTGACTTGAAGACACCTTGAAACAATTCAAAGACCATTTTCGGATATATTCAATACAATTTGTCACTTTGACTAAGTTTGACCAATATTGACTTTGGTTGACTGAGCTAGTACAAAGAGTATGGATTTCGACAAAAACTAGGGAAAGGGTAAGTGAGACACGTAGGACAATAGATGGCCCCATAGGACATATGAAACCTTATATAAAAGTTCAAAATAGTATGGGTTGATTAAAATTTTACTTGCGGTCAAATTTGGTCAACAATAGTTTCATTACTAGGAAAAGTGGTTTTGTCCTCTATAGAGAGTTTTCTAAAACACGCTGAAAGAAGTTGCAAAAGCTAAAAAAAGAGGATTTTAGTTGTTCAAGAAAGAGACAAGGTAGAAAAGAGGATGAGAATGTCAAACAAAATCCTCTTGATTGTATTTTGGAGATCACTACATCATCACTAGAAATTGTACCAAAAATATTGCACCATGTAATTTTTGAGTGCATACATATTGTCCCCTTAGGATGATGCATTATTATGAATTGATGAGGGTGTAGTCCTGAGCAGTGGTGTGAAAAAATAAAATAGAGGGTTAGAAATACTTACCTTACTTACCTTAGTGGTGTAGCTAAGCCAACTGAGACTTCATGCAGCTTGCTAGCAAAGGACATGAATCAAGTGCAATTTTAAAAAAATGAAAAACATATTGCATAATCAAATCATAGACAAGAGTGTAAACCATGATTACAAGAGAGGGTTAGTTTTTTTTTTAGTATTCAAGAAACAAGCAATTTCACAAAATATAACCTCTCGAACATGATTCCTTGGATTGAGCAAGGTCTAGCCAATACAAACAAATAGTAAATAATCTAAGAATATTACCTTCATCATGGACGCCATTATCTAGCTGACACACATACATGATTATGCCCAAATATAGAGCTCAAAGTCTTCCTCAATGTTGCACCGTAAAAGCTATGAACATCTCTCTAAACACTCTCTGAAATGGTTTGTATATTGATTATAATAAAATAGGTGAAGCTTTTGAGGGATTTCTACAAAGTTTCTTTGAACAAAAAACTTCTTGAAATGTCTATGGTGACCCTTCTATTTATAGGTTTTTTAGAATGATTATGGCCTTTGGATCAATATCAAGATGAGTGGCTACAATTCAATTCAATTTTGGAGGTAAATGCAATAATTTTTTTAAAGAGGTTGTATTAATGAAGCATGTCTTGCCTTAATCCTGATATTTGTTCTTATTAATGTTTGGTGCTTACCAATTTTTTAGATGATGTCATGATTTAGATATTTGTTGAATTTTTGAATATAACATAATTAGATATTAGCCAATTTCCATGTATTTTCTATTTAGCCATTTGATTTGATTTTCTAGGCTAATTAATCTCAGTCAAATTTTGGGTGCTTTATATAATATAGAAATTTGAATATTCGTTAAAGTTAATTAACCCATAATGTTGCTTGTAAAGTAGCAATTTGACTCGAATTGATTTAAATGAAGCTGATAGTTGGTTACGAAGCATTGACCCAATCAAATATGTGCCTATACTTTTCATAACTTTAATGTGACACATATACAAATTAGAACATTTCAATGGCATTTGTTATAGTTTGTGCGTTATTATAGGAAGTCATTCTGCCTTGCAATTTCAACACACAAAAAAATGGTAAAAATTGGATGTCTACATTTTACCCCTAATTGAAAGGGCATGGAAATATATTTAGATGAAGCAATGAATTTTTAGATAATAAAAAGGTTGCTTAAAATTATTACAATTAAAATAAATAATTTTGTTCCTGCTTTTGTTGAAATTGCTAGACTTATCGAAAAATGATCTCACAATAATGCCCCAAATAATGTTTGGGAGTCCCATGATGTACCTTGAGGACACAACCAAAAAATATTTATGATGGATTGGCCCTCAAAAAGAAGAAAATAACATGTGCCCGAGTAAAAAGGGTTGAAAAATAGATTAATAAGAAGAAAATGGGATGAAAAACATACAAAGGAGCAAAAATAAGCCTCATAGGAAGAAAAATGAAGCACAATAGTGATAGG
Source organism: Torreya grandis (assembly GCA_037957365.1). Taxonomy (NCBI): domain Eukaryota; kingdom Viridiplantae; phylum Streptophyta; class Pinopsida; order Cupressales; family Taxaceae; genus Torreya; species Torreya grandis. The sequence continues at coordinate 317,157 of JARHVA010007094.1, forward strand.
GAAGGGAAAATTTAAAAATTATAACTATAAAATTAACCCTAGGGTGTGAAAAAAAAAAAATTCACCCTCCCCCTTTTGAATTTTAGAGCTTTGGATTTTAGCGCAGAAGGAGTGAAGAAAATGTACACATTCCACATCACATGCATCTTGGTGAGTGAGCGCGAGAGTATCAATCACCAGTAGGGAGTGGGGCATTGGTAAGTAATTTTTTATTTGGTCAAAGTCATTATTAATAACATTTAATTTCCCTTGAAAAATGATGGATCAGTGACTCACCATTTTTAGAAAAATGAAAATGATAAGGTTGCCCCCACAAACAATGATATTGTTTGTCCAACGGTGAGGTCATGGCCGATTAAGTGATATTTCCAAAATAGTTAGAATTTGATAAAAGGTGAGGTTGCATTTTTTAATAAAAAACTATATAAATGAATAAAATTTCAAGAAAACAATAGGATCTCTTTTTCGAGTGGAAATTGCCCAAGATGGCGAACTTGTTAATCAGTGGGATTGTCCTACCAATTAGTGGAAAGGCCCTGTAAAACATAAAACTCATTAGGAAAATGGTGATAATGTAAATAAAATGTAGAAAACTATGGGAAATGTAGATCGATGAATCCAAACGGATCCACAAGGGTTTGGCAAGGGGTACACAAGGTACTAAACAAACCCCTACTAAGCTCAAAGACACTATGGGCTACTAGATATCCATAAAGTCTATTTGGTTTGTTGGCTTGCACCAAGCTATAAATAGACTTGTAAACTAGGTTAGGGATAACATGATCAAGTGCACAAAATATGCGGGTATCTCTAACATGTATAGCCACAATAAAGCAAATAGTTAAGGGGGAGAATTCAATGCTTAAAGAATGAGAAAGTAAACTACTTGAACAAATGAGCATTACCAAGCAAGAAATGTGTTTTAAGAACATTCATATCTACTAATTGAAAGATGATTTTAGAAGGGAAATGACATTTTAAAGATCAATAGAGAGGGAGAGAGAACATGCACTTTCAAAAACCTAAGCTAATGCCTTTATTCAAACAAAAATATCTTTAGCATGTGAGTAACTAATAAAATGCCATTTCAACCAAGCAAATTAAGCTATTTGAACACAAGAGAATATACCAAGTAATGCACTGATTCAAAATAAATCAATCATATCATTGGCAATTCGGCCTCGTAGGCCAAATGCCAACCCCTATAACCAAAAACTTTTCTATGTGACTTTTCTAGACCCTGCTTGTGAACTCATCACATCATAACTATTTTGAGGTGTATTTGGTGATGTGCTAGTCCTCATGATGATCCTTGAATGAGCTTGAGAGTGTAATTTTTTTTTTAGGTCTTGAAGATGGTTTAAACATAGTTTGACAAGATTGAGGATCTTTTGACAAAATTAAGGTAGTTTGATTACTTTAAGGTTGCTAATCCTTATGGTTCTAGACCTTTTTGGCACCGTTGCTTGTAGAGAAACCTTGGTTGGTAGGATGTAATGGTTTCAAGCCTTGTCTAAGGTTATTATATGAAGGCCTATTGTTATGTTCAAAGTCATTGTTCCAAGGTTTACCTATTCAAGAAATTTTAGGCTTTCATGAAGCCCTTGAAGTCATTAATCACCCACCAAACACCTCATGTTGGTCAGATAAATGACCAAATATTTATAAATGGGTGATATTCAAAGTGTCTCGTTGTTTAATAAAGGCCTTAAAAGAGTCTCCAAATCATCACAAAGCATTTCATACCATAAAAGGCTCATTTTAAGGCTTACATTCACTTCCCACTAGCCAAATGAGTCCCACATGTGGTAAAAAAATAACTCTTTAGCTCCTCTTTCCATACCACTCAATTTCAAATGTCATTTAACTCATTTTCCCCCTCTCTTCATCCTTTAATGGCAGTTCAAGTTTTGAAAAATGGAAAAAATGCAGGAAAAAGAAGGATTTTTAGGTGTTTTATGTAGATTATACAGACCTGTATGATCAGTATTTATAGAGGAGAGTCAGAGGTTGTATGTGGGTACATTCCAAGTGTCTTGGTGAATTTTCATGGTAGGAAGATTCAAGACAAGCTCAAAACTAACCCTTTTAATCCATTGAGCTCCTTTGCAACCCATGATAGCCCTTTAGGTTTGTGGATGTTATGCACATGAAAGAGAAGATGGAGGTCTGAAATTATGGTCAAAATAGGGGACCTTATATAGTTTCAATGTTTGGGAATTTTTTCTCAGATTGACTCACCCTCCTTTTTGAACAATCATTAACAATGTAGGGCACTCACAATGTCTTTTTTATTCAAGTAGGGTACCAATTTTCTATGTTTTCTCCTTTCTTGAGCATGGTGATAGAGAAATTGAAGATATGAGAGATTTTAAAGATATGAATCACCTTCCCATACCATTCTCAAACCTCATTTCACATGTGTGGGTTCTAAAAGCAAGCAAATATTCTAGTTTCCTCCATTGGTAGGACATAGATAGAGTTCTCACACTATAGAGCTTCTAATACATAGAAAATGAGTGTTTGATAATGTCTTAAATATGATGGTAAGTCCCTTTTAGAGTTTATATGCCTGTCAAACTCAGACAAGCCACTAGATGGTCAAATGGATCCTTCAAATCTTACCTTGAGGAGGCTGCCACGTGCATAGTGTCTCATTCTTTGTAGGTGTAAACAGTGAAATTTAATGGTGCACTGAAGTTATGATTTTTAAATAAGATCAATAGGGAGTCATTACCCATAAAAATTATTATCCATTACAAGTTATAGAGAGGTCCTTAATATACTTAACATCAAAGGGCAATTTGAGAAAGTAACATGATAAAACCATGTGCAGGCAACTTGACAAGGCCCAAGGTAGTATAATAGACAAGTTAAGGGTTTAGGGAGATAACAAAAATTAGAGAAAAAAAACCTATTAAAACTCTCATAACACTCATATAAAGTAATATGAAAGGGTATGGGCTATTGTTAAGCTATGATCATCATAGCAGTAGGCTTAAAATGTTCAGTAGACTATAAGCAAATTGGGGAATGAGTGGTTGATCAATACCATTATTGATAAACTAAGAGCCTCAGGGAAGAGTGTGTGTAAATAAGGAGAACAATATCTATTAGGATAAGATAATAAAAAATATCTGATTAAAAGTCCAAACACTCAACAAAGAAGGACTCATCTATCACATATAGTCAAGGGACATAAGATAATTACAAGCAGTCGTGGGAAAACAAGGTGGTTGAGTGATAAATGAGGTCCAATAAGGAGTTTAAAGGGAATATATTCCATTAGGGGAATCATATTTCATTATCTTTCCACCAAATCAATGATTTAAGGTATTGAAAAAGGGTTTGGACGTAACAATAGCTTAGATAGACCTAGTCATAACACACAGGCAGAGTCGCGTTAGAATGCAAGAGTAAAAATAATCCTATATAAGAAAGGGAAATGTAAACATGGATACAAGTGTCCTGAATTGTTTCTTAAAATCCTTAAGTCCACAATTAATGTTTTATCCATATACAATTGAGGAGAAGACCCCAAGTACTAACAAGGTGCTCACTTTCTCACACAGCCTAGATAAACCTAAGCAGGCTCGACCATGTAGTGTGGAGATGTATGCATGCTTTGTGGCTATTGAGGGATTGAGAACATCTAAGTAGGAGGTGATAAGAATGGTGCCTTAAAGTTTTATAATTGATGACAAGTCTCAAACTTAGTTGTACAAGGTTAATGACTTAACTAGACCTAATTAGGCCCAAAACTGATGACAACAGGCCTATGCCTGAGCTAGGAACTGTTGCTTGTTTGAGTATTAACTAAGAATTGAGGGAACCTGATTAAAGATTTCAAATGGTATTAAAAAAATCCCTAAGTGGTAAGAGACTTAGAACAGTAAGGAGAGCCTAATGGCCTAAAATTGGTATGGATAAACATATGCTTGAAATGAGGTCACTTGGAGTTGAAAATCCCATGTAAGCAAGTATGAGGGATATATCATGATTCACAAAAGACTAAGAGTCTCATACAATCATCTAGAGCATTAAACTTAGGCCCAAGGGTTACATAGACCTGACTGTGTATAAACCCTATGCCAAAAATTGAGAATACACAAGGGACAGAATTGGGAAAGCACATGACTCAAGTATGTTGTTAGGCCTTGAAATCATGTGGAATGGGAGTTAAAAGTCCATCATCAAGGAGGGTAAGGTAAACAAAATCTACTCAGCTCCCATACAACTGTCAAGGCATTCTCAGGCTTAACAATGAACAGTGTTATTAAAGGCAACCCATGAGATTTGTACGTAGAGGTGTTGGTCTAGACAGTTGGAGACAAGTGGGAAGGTTGTGATCAGGTGAGTAAGATAGTATTATGTTTATTCTAAAACCTTGGATCATCTACAAGTCACTTGGACCCCCAAAACTCAGTCAAGGCCAATTAGGCCTAAATGCCCATCTTAGGCATAAAATGGCCACACCACCATGGAAGTATACTCATACCATTCCAAGAAAATACAAGACTAGGGTAAAATATAAGGAGTTGGTATAGGTCCTATCAAAGGTGTTTTAGGAAGGAGGATGCAAAGAGAGGGCCCATTTAGTCTTTAAACCTAACTCTAGTTGCACAGTCCCAGACAGTCAACTCGAGCCATCACTTTAGATGCTCATATCTTTCATCACAAAAGCACTCAGGGCAAATGCTCCTAACAGAAGTTGGCCAACCCTGTGTACTTTAAATAAATAAGAGAGTGCATTGGATTAAGGGGCCTAGGTTTATGAATCATTGTTGAGTTTGTAGACAGGTCCAAAAGACTGGCAAAGAACTTGAAGTCTACCATCTTTTGCTCGTATCTCCACACACAAGTTGCATGGGAACCAAATATTTTCAATAATTTTAGGGAGGTATATGGACTATACATCCATGGCCATAAGTTTGGGATTGGAGGTTTGATCTTTATGAACCATCATTAAGATGGTAGACCTCCAAAACCCTAATACAAACTTGACCTGAGAATCTTAGAGATAATTACACTCAAACACTCATGAAAGACCCTAATAACACTTGAAACCCCTGGTACACTCAGAGCAGACACTGGTCAAGGTACTATGTTGTATGGAAACTGTATGAACCTATCAGAAAAATAATACTTTTTTAATAAATTGGGAAAAAAATAAGGTATATGGCAGTTTAAGGAGTTGTAAATAATTAGAGATGAAGGTTTGAGACTTGTTTTATCTTCTCAAATCTTAAAATGTCCAAAAATTTGCCTAGGAATGCCTCTGTATGTCTCTTCCAAATAGTCATTTTGCAAATATGAAGGAGAAGGTTACCCAGTCACCTAATTTGGCAAGGTTGTAGGTGTCTTTTGCTCAGAAAGGCCTATATCATGGTATATGATGTTGTTTCATACCTGAAACGCACTTAGTCATATGATTTTAAGGTCTCACACAGGGTTTTATGGTCATCAAATGTAAACAACTAGGTAACTAGGACTAATTGTGTAAAGCCACTCAAACCATCACCAAAGTAAATAAATTAAATAATCCATTTAAATTACAACATCACAATCGAAAGTAAAATGATGTAATCAATCCGCTTACTTACCATATTATAAGAAAAAGATAAATCTCGTAAATATGAATCAATAAAAGTCATTACATATTTCAAAATCTCATGCTCGATCCTAGTGAAAGCACTATAAAATAATATAGAAAGTCCATTGACATTCATGCCATAAAACATCTAAATACAAGTTACAATGATCATGTACAACAAGTATAAAATAATCAATACACTCTCTAGTCACCCTACCCTGAACCAAGTGGTTCTCCTGCGAGCCAAGAGATGGGAACATGGCTCAGGTGCTTTTCCACCCAACCATGAAGCGATTACACTTCCTCGGATCCCTTCATCACATGAAGGAAACCCAGCCCTCCACGAAATGTCTAGCTCCCTGGAACAACTAGTAGGTGGGAACACCTAATGCAACCTGATGTCTGACGTGCAATTTTAAATAATGAAATGCATATTATCTCACAACAAGATGTGGCAGATATATATAAATATATCAGTTTGGTAGACAAAATATTCGTTTATTTCAATGACAGCTCGTTTAGATCTAAACCTTTAAAACATAGTAACTAAGTAATTCTTGAAAAGAGGAAGCCATCTCTGATAATCTACATTTGGCATTCTAGCCCAAAAGTAATCCAATCACATTCCTAAATACATTTAACTATTTTCTCCAAAAAATAGATATAAAAAATAAATAAATAAAGAGAAAATATCGACCCATTTTACTTATAAATTGACTGTAATTTCCTCTTTTTCTAAGCAACAATCATGGAAACACACATTTATAATATAATAAAAAAGAACATCATTCATTTATTCATTTATGCAATTTATGATAATGTCTATATTCTATTTATGGTCTTTTAATATATATATCATTATCTAAAAGGGTTTTTTAAAGAAAAATAAAAATAAATGTTAATTTTTTTCCATTCAATAATGTCTCTCAATTTTAACATTCACAGAGAAATATTTCTTATCTTTTTAATAGTTTTATGCAACCTTAGATCATAAAAATAAAAACAAGTAGAATACTCGAGGATATGTGCTTGCCAAAAGGTTGATTTCTTTACTGTTGTTACTAATCCTTCTTCTCTCTGGTGCTTTTCAAAAATCAAAATCATGTCCTCATTCTTTGTTGAACTACTCACTAACTACTGCAAATATCTTCAAAGAATTTGAGTTTTGTTCCTCTCTTTTCTATCTTTTCAAAAAAATTTATGATTTTAAATTTTATTGAGAAATGACAAAGTTATCGCTATTTTTCTGCTTGTATCTACTAAAAAACGTGATGGATGTCTTTTCCTTTCTGTTATCCCCTATTTATTTCTGAATCTCTGTTGGTATTTTTTAAATTAGATTTAGTTTTTTTATAAAAATTAATGGAGTCTTGTTCAAGTTTACATGAGAGAAAAACCTCTATAAATAGAATTTAATAAGCTTATTTATTAAATGTCGCTACATGACAGGATTATAATTCTTTTATTTATTTTAATTATAATATGTATTATTAATATAGTTTATTTACTTTTAAAATAACATATTCACTTAAATCACACAAGAAGTATATAAAATAATATTAAAATTATATATATATATAATTATTGCAATTTAAATTTATAAATGTAGTAAGTCTAATTTAGATATGGTCATCCATATTTAAATAAATAAGAAACGTTTATTAATTATTTATGATTATATACTACATAACCATACATCAATTTAATAAAATACGTCATTTCAAAACATATTTATACATTTTAAAATATAAAACATAAAAACATAAATATTCATGATTAAATCAAGCATTCGAAAGGAACTTACTCTCATAATTAAAACACAATATTTTCTAAGTATCTAACCATCCATTGCATTTATAAACCATTCAAAATAATGCGATATGAGACTATGTGAGTGTGTGAGTGCATCAGGGTTAACCATCCTGATAATTCTTGCCAAGTGGCTAGAACATCTCTACCTTAACCATGTTCTCGTCTTCGATGAATACCTGCATTCATTTGCACTCAATCTCGATGTCAATAGGTTAGTGCTTAAAAACATAGCCAAAATAAAACATTATAATCATCTCGATAATATTTAATATTTAAATCTATTTTCCAATTTATGAAAATATAATTGCATAATAATTACCTTTAGACACGTAGAATTTACTCAAAGTAAAACAACCATAGTAAATGTTTATTAATCTGAAATAATTTATATAGTCCATAAAAATAAGACGTGACATCTTTCCCCACTTAGAAGAGACATCGTCCCGATGTCTTATTAGACAACAAAATATTAAGGTATAAATCAACTACTAATAAGTATCAAAGTATCATAAAATAATATAATAACTTAATGTATTATAATCCATGCATGAATAAGAAATTAATGTTATATCCTCAAATGAGGAAAAGATCTATCAATCTCCTCTGCATCCTCCCATGTGGCACTATCCTCTAAATATTGATCCCACTGACCTTATATTGTACCACATCTCTACTTCGCAACTTAACGTTGTGCCTCTCCAAGATTCGAGTGGGCTCCACTAGCACCACTCCTGGATCCTAAACCTATAAGCACGCTAATCAATAATATGTGACACATTAGGATGATAAAGCTTAAGCAAGGAGACATGAAAAACATTATGGATTCTGGCAAGTTCAGGTGGTAGAGCAAGTGTATATGCTACAAGATTGATCACTTTCAAGACATCAAACTGTCCTACAAAATGAGGAGTGAATTTGGACGCTTTGCCAAATAAAATTGAACTCTTCTGAGGTTTGACTCTCAAGAAAACTTTGTCACCAACTAAGAACTGTCTAGGCATCCTATTTCTATATGCATAACTTTTATGACGATCTGAAGCTTGCTTCAATTTTTATTTGATCAACTTCATCTGATCATCCATTTCCCTTAACATATCATGACCAATCATTATTCTATCCTCCACCTTATCCCAACTGATTATTGTTCGACACCTATGCCCATAAAGATATTTGAATGGTGTCATTCCCAAAGATGCATGGTATGAATTATTATATGCAAACTCTACCAATGGAAGATACTCCTCTCATTTATACTGTTGATCTATACAATACATTTTGAGAAGATCTTCTACAACTTGATTGACTCTTTCTATCTAACCATCCGTTTGAGGATGATATGCCGAATTGAAATTCAAATTTGTGCCCAAAGTTTCATTAAGAGTTGTTCAAATTCTGAATGTCATGCGAGTGTCTCAATCTGAAATGATCATCTCAGGCACTCCATGCAATCGAAAAATCTCTTGAACAAACTTCTTAGCTAAAACCATCTAAAGTATTTATTGGAATAAAAGTGTGCTACCTTTGTTAACTTGTCCATGACTACTAAGATGACATCATGCTTATCTTAGACATGGGCAACCCCTGAATAAAATCCATACTTATTACTTGCCACTTATGTTTAGGAACATTGTGCGAGTACAACAATCTTGCTGGATGCACATGTTCAGCTTTGACTCGTTGGCATTCCAAACATCGAGCCACAAATTTTGTCACATTTTTCTCAAGTCTAAGCCAAAAGTATAAAGGCCTCAAACCTTCGACCATCTTGGTTAGTCCAGGGTGCCTTGAATAAGGTGCGTTGTGGATCTTCTCAAGCACCAACTCAGGAGAACCACTTGGTTCAGGCGACTGGAGAGTGTATTGATTACTTTATACTTGTTGTACATGATCATTGTAACTTGTATTTGGATGTTTTATGGCATGAATGTCAATGGACTTTGTATATTATTTTATAGTGCTTTCACCTAAATTGAGCATGAGATTTTTGAAAGATTTAATGACTTTTATTGATTCATATTTATGAGATTTATCTGTTTCTTGTAATATTGTAAGTGAGTGGATTGATTACATCATTTTACTTTCAATTATTTGTGATGTAATTTAAATGGATTATTTACTAAGTATCTAACCCTTCATCACATTTATCATCCACACAATAATGCATGTTAAACCATTCAAAATAATGCAATATGAGACTATGTGAGTGTGTGAGTGCATTAGGGTTAACCATCCCAACAATTCTTGCCAAGTGGTCAGAACATTGCTACCTCAACCATCTTCTCATCTTCAACGAGTACCTGCATTCATTTGCACTCAATCTCAATGTCAATAGGTTAGTGCCTAAAAAACATAGACAAAATAAAACATTATAATCATCTCGATAATATTTAATATTTAAATATATTTTTTAATTTACAAAAATATAATTGCATAATAATTACCTTTAGACACGTAGAATTTACTCAAAGTAAAACAACCATAGTAAATATTTATTAATCTAAAATAATTTATATAGTCCATAAAAAAAAGACGTGACAAATTGGCTTGGTAGACCTACTTGGTTAACAAGAAGATATCCAAGTTGGCGTAGAGGGCTAATGAGGTGAGTCAACATAGATTCATTACACCATATAATTGATGCATTAAATGAGGCAAGTGCACATTCCATGGCAATATTAGAGAAAGAAGTCAGTTTATTGACTTGGTCAATATGCTCAAAAGGAGGATAGACTATTGCATGCTTTATGATGGCTTAATTACATTTCATTAATATTGTAACTGCCAAGAAGAGGAGGTATTTGACCAAATAGGGTCATAACCATGATTTAAAAGAGGTTGAACAAGTCAACCACATCCTCTACCACTCCACCTCAATGCCTAAAGAGGTCATTGAAGAGACCAACTCATGGAGAATCATTTGGGGCCCTATTATGACTGTTTTAATTGTTGTAATTGAAGTACTGTGTGGAACATGGTCATTTATGACCCCTATCTCTCATCTCCATGCTATTTTCTCTCTCTCTCTCTCTCTCTCTCTCTCTCTCTCTCTCTCTCTCTCTCTCTCTCTCTCTCTCTCTCTCCATTCCCATTTTGCTATATAATCAGGCCTTAAGGCCTTGATTTGTATCCCTCGCCTGGTTATGAGGAGACTTTGCCTAGATTAGCATTTTGTAACCTCTTAAGCTAATGCAAATGACTATTTTTAGACTCTTTGATATTGGTTCAGTGTGTTCTATTAATTTGATTTGCACGTGATAGTTTTTCTCCCTTGGTAGGTCCCAACCTCACCTCGTTGCTAGTATATGATCTTACGCGGGTCACATATAGTGTTTGAATGATAAGTTGTTGAACTTGGAGTGGAGATTTGATTGGTAAGTGGTTGAACTTGGAATGGAGATTTGATTGGTAAGTGGTTTGATCTAAGCCTTCCATTACTACCCTCATGTTTTGACCACTTAGTGCAGCCTCTATACGTAACACTTTTGCATAGGAGTCCTTGGAGTTATAAGATTCAATAAATTGTATTGCTTACTAGTGTTTGCTAAAATCCAAATTTAGTGGATGAATGATCATATTGGTGCATCACCACCCCTTAAAATATATATTTTAATGTACTTTCTATCCCTTTTCACCCCAATAGTAAAAGGTCTTAGTAAACTGAACCAAATAGATGCACCAGGGGAGTTAGCCCCATAACTTAGAGGTATGGTCTAACTATAGGTAACTTACAACCTTTAGGCCAATCCCATGTTAGTCCAAGTTCAAAGCAGAAGTGAACAATCTCCTTTATAAGGTGCAACTTGGGTTGTTAACACATATGCAATGACATACGTTTTCAAAGGGGAAAGATGTTTTCAGGGTTGAGAGGATGCATAAACTTTAGAATCTACTCTAACTTGTTCAAAATAAGCTAAATTAGCTTGCAAATAGTAAACCCTAGCAAATATACTAAACTACAACAATGGAGTTTCACTTTGCATAACAAAGTGCCCTCAGATCAAGCTCAAAATGTAGTGCAGATGTTTTACCAACCAGGAATCCAAGTATGAGGTAGCTATGGAGGAAGACAGGGTTGTAATGTAAGGCCATGTCCAAACCAATGTCAAAACAACAAGGAAGAGGTGATGTGAGAACTTGCAGGAGTGTGTAAGCCCAAGCTACATGCACAAATTAGTTGCAATGCAACTTGTAGAAGCTAGGAACAAGCCACAATGGAGTCTCCAAATCAATATGTAACAATGCATGAAATCCTCTATCACAGTGCAAGCTAAAGATCACCAAGAATGAATCAAGAGAGATAAAAGGAGGTGTGAGAGCAAAATAGTGAAGAAGATCAAGTGAAGAGGAAAGATGTGGAGTGATATAGGGCACCCAAGACTCGTAAATCCTCAAAAATGCCTGTTTTTAGTCATTGGGGACCTAATAGGAAGCTTTTTAGACAAGTTGCGGCCTAGGTTATGTCTTTTGGGGTTAAAACATGTGGCATAGGCCACATGCGAGCCCCATAAGCTATAGCCTAGGTCAATAACTCATTTTGGGTGGTCAACGATCTTTGAAGGGGTCTCAGGAAGCACCTGAAGGGTTCCATAGTGAGCGGGAGGGCCAAGAAAGTGTAAGGAATGTTTGGGGCTATGCATAATGGATTGGGGAGGTGTCTAAGCATGCAAATAATCTCAAATAGGATCGATAAGGTTGATAGCATGCACGTGAGTTGATATGTAATCATCAGGAGGAGCAGGGTCATGTGAAGTATGATTACATTTGCCTTTTCTATTGTCTCTCATATTGCTCTTATTTCATTGCATCCATGGCCGATCTCCCACCCTTGGGACATCAATCTTGCCAGATTTAGTGTCTTGTCCTTGAACTCACTCATGAGCAAACTAAGGCTGCAATAGAATGCCATAGACACCATAGGACCCAGGAGGTTCCCTTGACCTAGCATAGTGACCTCGACCCTCTCATGTTCCATAAGGAGCAAGATTGGAAAATCTATAACCAATGGGCTCACTCACCTTTTCATTAGTTTGAGCTTTACTTGTCTGAGGATACCTCCTCGAGACTTGAGATCACTTTTGATTCACCTGTCAGGGGTGAAGATGACCCCCATTCATGATCGAGCCCTGATGAATTGCGTGTAATCATTGATGATTGTCACATGCAACTTCATGTGATTGGAGAGCACCTTTCTTCCCCTAGGAGTAGGCAATGTACTTCCTTTGAAGACAAATATTGCACCTAGTCTAGTTCAGGTGCCTCAACTAATTCTCACATGATTCCTCCACCTATTTCTTGCTAAGAGACTCTATGGTGGGAACCCCCTCGTGTCCATGTTGAGAGAGATGAACACCCTGACTCGACTAGTCATCCACTTCCTGTGGAGTCTTCCCATCCTCTTAGCCCTTCCTTTAGGGTCTCAAATGAGCGCACTAATTTTAACTACCACTTGCAAACTAGGGATCCATGGGATAACTATCCTGAACATCAATGTCCTCATGTAGACCCTCATCTTATTGTACATGGCTGATAATGTGAGGATACAGGTCACCATGGCCATCCCCCTATGCATGCCATGCCATCTCATCATCCCCATAAGGAATGATACCTTTCCCATGGCCGTTCACCACCACTTGATTAGGAGGATACCCATCATGAGCATCCCTTATATGAGGAACCACCTCGACATCATCTCCCACATGACCATGGTCATGATGACCCCTACTGGCATAAGCAACATCATGATGTCTACAAGCCTCCTCAGGGAGCTTGTTGCCAACCTAATATCAACCATGCCTATGAGGATCTTTGTAGGAATCCTCTAGCCCTTTGGGTGTGTGTTATTCCCCTTCCTACTCCAATCCTTAAATTTCCCAAGTTCAATGGGACTTGGGACGATAGTCCCACATAATATATCATGACATTTATGATGGCGTGTATGGATTAGGAACAAGATGAATGCATGATGTTGAATCACTTTGCTCATTCCCTACGAGTCAAATATTTAATTTGGTTCTAAAATCTGCCACCAAATTAGCTTTCTAGTTTCTAATTTCTTTTGGATGACTTCTTCCAATTCTTCGATATCTACAAACCATTTAACCTTTACATCCAACCACTCACCTCCATGGCACAAGCCAAGGGTGAGTCAAACTCTAATTTCATGTGTAGACGGTATTCAATCATCCATATGTGTAGGACAAGGTTCTCAGATGATTAGATTATGATGTGTTCACATGAGCATTAAGGTAGGAGGTCCACCTTAAGTTCCTTGAGCATGAACCCACCTCTTATGATGAAGTTGTTAACGTGTGTCTATAGATCGAAGTCTTCAAGGTGCATGTGGGCATTCAACCTGTACCTACCCAAAAGTCATCCTCCTCACGTGATCAAAACCGTAATGCGACTAGTGATGGTGTCACTAATTCTCCTATAGAGAAGAAGGACAAGAAGAATGGCCACAAGGTCAGTGTTTTAAGTAAGAGGCCAAATGAAAATAAGGCCCCTAAAAAAAGTGTAGAATGGCAATAGGTGTCGTATACCTATGATACAATAATCACACAACCCTACTCATTGTTTAACAATGAACCCAAGCATAAATTCTAGAGTAAAAATTAGAATAGATAACACATTTAGTGGTAGGGTACGAATTTTGTAGTAACACGGGGTACACATTTACAATTTGTTAATTTTTCCTTGTGTAAATTTTCTACAATGCCAATTCTCACTCAATATAATCAGATAGTTAGATTTTACACAAAGAAAAATATAAATAAATGAAAATATGAAACTTTAAGTGTCAATATTGTAAGTAGAATATAGAAAACTATGGGAATTGTAGCTCCAAGAATCCAAATGGACCCACAAGGGTTTGGCAAGGGGTAAACAAGGTGCTAAAAAAACCCCTACTAGGCTCAAGGACACTATGGGCTACTAGAAATTTATAGAGGCTATCCGATTTGCTAGCTTGCACCAAGCTATAGATAGACTTGTAAACTAGGTTAGGGATAGCACAATCAAGTGCACAAAATATGCAGGTATCTCTAACATGCATAACCACAGTAAAGCAAGTAGCTATGGGAAACAATTCAATGATTAAAGAACAATAAAGTAAACTCTTTGAACAAAAGAGCATTACCAAGCAAGAAATGTGTTTTAAGAACATGCAACTTCACTAATTGAAGGATGATTTCAGAAGGAAAATGACCTTTTAAAGAGCAATAGAGAAGGAAAGAGAACATGCACTTTCAAAAACCTAAGCAAATGCCTTTATTCAAACAAAACTATCTATAACATGTGAGTAACCAAAGGAATGTCGTGTCAACCAAACAAAGTTATATTTGAACACAAGAGCATCTACCAAGCAATGCAATGATTCAAAATCAACAATCCTATGCAATGAAAGACATTTTCAAAGGGCAAAGATGTTTTCAAGGTTGAGAGGATGTATAATCTTCAGAATCTACTCTAACTTGTTCAAAATAAGCTAAATTAGCATGAAAATAGTAAACCCTAACAAATACACTACTCTATAACAAAGGAGTTTCACTTTGCATAAAAAAGTGCCCTCGGATCAAGCTCAAAATGTAGTGTAGATGTTTTACTAACCATGAATCCAAGTACGAGGTAGCTATGGAGGAAGACAAGGTTGCAATGTAAGGCCAAGTCCAAACCATTGTCCAAACAACAAGGAGGAGATGGCGTGAGAACTTGCAGGAGTGTGTAAGTCCAAGCTACGTGCACAAATTAAGTTGAATGCAACTTGTAGATGCTAGGATCAAGCCACAAGGGAACATGAACAATTAGAAGCAACAATGAAGTCTCCAAATCAATGTGTAGCAATGCATGAATTCTTCTATCACAATGCAAACTCAAGATCACCAAGAATGAATCAAGAGAGATATAAGGAGTGTGAGAGCAAAAGAGTGAAGAAAAGCGAGTGAAGAGGAAAGATGTAGAGTGATATAGGGCACCCAAGACCTATAAATCCAAAAAATACCTATTTTTAGCCATTAGGGACCCAACAAGCCAAAAAAAATCATTATGGGTGAGTTGTGGCCTATGTGATGGCTTTTGGGGTCAAAACGTGCGACTTAGGTTGTAAGTTAGTCCCATAAGCCGCACCTTGGGTCAACAACTCATTTTAGGTGGTCAACAGGTCTTCGAAAGGGTCTCGAGAAGCACTAAAAGGGTTTGACAGTGAGCGAGAGGGCCTATAGAGTGCATGGAATGTCTAGAGCTATGGACAATAGATTAGGGTGGTGTACAACCATGTAGATAGTCTCAATTAAGATTAATGAGGTTGGTAGTTTGCACGTGAGCTGATATGTAATCATCAGGAGTAGGGTCATGGAAAGTATGATTACATTTGCCTTTTCTATTGTCTCATGTGTTGCTCTTATTTCATTGCATCCATGGTCAGTTTCCCACCCTTGAGATGCCAATCTCATTGGATTCAAGGTCTTGTCCCTAAAGTCACTCATGAACACGTTGAGGTTGCAATGGAATGCCATAGACACCATAGGACCTAGGATGTTCCCTCGACCCAACTTAGTGACCTTGACCCTCTCATGTTCAGTAAGGAACAAGATTGGAAAATCTATAACCAATGGGCTTGCTCACCTTTTCAATAGTCCAAGCTTTACTTGTCTAAGGACACCTCCCTGAGACTTGAGACCGCTTTTCATTCACCTGTCAGGGGTGAAGACGACCCCCTTTCATGATTGTGCCCTAATGAGTTACGTGCAATCATTGACGATTGTTGCAGGTAGCTTCGTGTGAATGGAGAGCACCTTTCTTCCCCTAGGAGTAGGCAATGTGCGTCCTTTGAAGACAGAGATTGCACCCAATCTGGTTGGGTGCCTCGACTAATTCTCACATGATTCCTCCACCTCTTTCTTGGTAGGAGACTCTATGGTGAGAATCCCCTCGTGTCCATGTTAAGAGACACACACACCCTGACTTGATTAGGCATCCACTTCCCATGGAGTCTTTCCATCCTCCTAACCCTTCCTTTAGGGTCTTAGATGAACGTGCTAATTTTAATTGCCACTTGCAGACTAGCAATTTATGGGATGCCTATCCTGAACATCAGTGCCCTCATGTAGACCTTCATCTTGTTATATGTGGCTGACATTGTGAGGATATAGGTCACCACGACCGTCCCCTTATGCATGCCATGTCATCTCATCATACCCATAGGGAATGATACCTTTCATGTGGATGTTTGCCATCGCATGATTAGGAGGATCCCTGTCATGAGCATCCCTTATATCAGGGGTTGCCTCGACATCATCTCCCGCATACCATGGTCGTGATGACCCCTACTAGTGTAAGCAACATCATGACCCCATGGGCCTCCTTAGGGAGCTCGTTGCCAACCTGCTATCAACCATGCTGATGAGGATTTCCGTAGGAATCCTCTAACCCCTTGGGTGCGTGTTATTCCCCTTCCTACTCCAATCCCTGAATTGCCCAAGTTCAATGAGACTAGGGATGATAGTCCCACAAAGCATATAACAACATTTATGATGGCATGTATGGATCAGGAACAACATGAAGGCATGATGTTGAAGCTCTTTGTTCATTCCCTACAAGCTAAAGCTTTAGTTTGGTTTTAAAATCTGTTGCCAAATTCACTTTCTAATTTCTAGTTCCTTTTGGACGACTTCCTCCAATTCTTCGATATCTCCAAACCATTTAACCTCAACATCCAATCACTCACTTGCATGGCGCAGGCTAAGGGCAAGTCAAACTTTGACTTCATTCGTAGATGATGTTAAAACCGTCTAGACGTGCAGGACAAGGTTCTCGGATGATTAACTTTATGATATGTTCACACGAGCATTGAGGCAAGAGGTCCACCTTGAGGTCCTCAAGTGTGAATCCACCTCTTATGACGAAGTTGTTAACGAGTGTCTAAAGATTGAAGTCTTCAAGGTGCATGTGGGCATTCAACCTATACCTACCCAAAAGTCATCCTCCTCGCACAATCACAACTATAATGCGACTGGTGATGGTGTCACTGATTCCCCTGTAGAGAAGAAGGACAAGAAGAATGGCCACAAGGTCAATGCTTTAAGTAAGATGTCAAATGAAAATAAGGCCCCTGAAAAAAGTGTAAAAGGGCAGCAGGGGTCGTATCCTTATGATACAACAATTATACAACCCTACTCATTGTTTAACAATGAACCTAAGCATAAAATTATAGAATAAAAAATAGAGTAGAGGACACATTTAGTGGCAGGGTACAAATTTTGTAGTAACAGGGGGTACACATTTATGATCTGTTGATTTTTTTGTGTGTAAATTTTCTACAATGCCAATTCTCACTTGATATAATCAGATAGTTAGATTTTATAAAAACAAAAATATAAATAAATAAAAGATATGAAACTTTAAGGATCTATATTATAAAAGAGTTTTTTAAAGAAAAACGTGTGAAATTTATATTGCTTGACGTTTCGAATCACATCCTATGATCCATCATCATAACAACGTAAAAATCCATCATCGAATATAAATAAATGCATGCACATCTAAATGTAAATAAGAAATCATTTCCCAATTACTGGAACCAGTTGTGAAATTGTTTACATTCAAATGATTGAAGAGCGAAAATCCCTCCTCAAATGAGAGCCAAACCTCTCTCTAACCAGGAAGTAGTTTCCTCCCTTCCCGGAATCAAGCAATTGCCGGCAACGTCTCTGAACGGATAAGGATCCAAATCAACATGAAGATGTCGACGGAAGCCGGCAATAATTCCACGCTCCAGTATATATACATCGAATATATATCAAACGCATATATACATGGAATATCTATCCACATCCATCCATCCTGCACTGTAATGTAATGCACTTCCAGCAGAGAAGAAAAAACCATGACGGACATAAAAAACAAGGATATCTTTCACCCGCATTTGGAGAGCATTACAGTGTCCCAAATTGCAGAAGTTGGAATCTCAATCGCAGAGACTCTGGTCTTTCATGAAAAACTGCAGTCAATTTTGAAGCAATGCGAAGGCGGCTCAAGAGCCCTAGTATGGAACCTCATTTCAAAAAATCTTCTTCGGCCAGATCAGCCTTTTTCCCTGCATCAAATGATGTATTACGGCTGTTACGCAGACTGGGACGCTTCAAAGAACGGTCCCCCCCCTGCATGGACTCCTTCACTGTAAGAATTCTTTAAAAACCCTCAAAATACATGCATGCACTCCTTCACTGTAAGAATTATTTAAAAACTTCCAAATACATCGAGTATACAAAAAATTTAATTCGTCAAACACTCATTTTTTTCTAATTTATTGAATTTTGTTTCTAATGTTTGCAAACTGGTTATTATTTTCAATTTTTTACCATAAAAGAGTTGCCATTTGAAAATGAACTTTTATTTCCTTTTTTTTGGGCGAGCCCACGGAGTTATTAACGGGGCGGGATTCGAACCTCTGACTTCCATTTTTGAAAGCACCCAGTTAGCACTATACCAACACCTCACAGACCAGTTTTTTTCCTTCTTATTTGGCCATTTGAAAATAAAGAGTCGCCTTAAATTATGCAAAATACAGTAGTTTTATATTTGGTAATTATAAATTCTCATCGTGGGGTGAATTTAGGCTTAGTTTTGGTAATTCTTATTGTGGGGTCCTGTGGAGGGGGTTGCTGCTCAGATTACTCTGTTTTTGGAGTCTCATACAACTGCTAAACAATTACAACTGAACAAATAAATATCTTTTCTTGAAAAGTAGAAGCAACGACTGCTTCAAACAAGTATTTTCAGAGCTGTGTAGAGGTGGGGGGTTATGCCTCCAAACAGCTGCAGATAATTTTTTGGGGGTTAAAATTTATTTTAAACCAATCAAAATTGTTTTATAAATATGTTGAAATTCTTTTTTCTAAGAACCACCTCCCAAATTTTCTCAACACTTACAATTTTATAACATTTTTCTATTCAGATCTCCATCAAAATTATCTCTACAGCACCTCAGGCCAAGCAGCTGCTTGGGGCCAGGCCATTATTATGGGGTATCTTCGGGCTTAGTTTTGGTAATTCTCCTTACGGGGTAACTTTTGGCTTAGTTTTGGCTATTTTCATTACAGGATAACTTTGGGCTTAGCTGCTATGACTCATTTGTAAAATTCATCTGAGACTTGCACCCTGCTTCGTCTATTTGTTGGGATACACTACAACCAAAGAACTGTATGTAGTATTTCACTCAATTTAAACATTTCTATCATGTCTCTTGGGGATTTAAACTTGGGGCTCTTCTTTGGAAGCCGCATACTTATAACACTTGAGCTTTATCCATTCGGAAAATAATTGCTACTTGAAAATGAAGGTTCACCTAAATTTCTGCAGAACTGTATGGATCCAGCATCAGCGTCAACCCTCACTCCCTGAAAATTGGTCCGGTTCACTCCCTGAAAATAGATCCCGCAGTTGGATCAAAAACATCGGACAAAAAAAACTTTCCTCAAGCAAATGAATCTAGCATATTTTTTTGAAGGATCTCAGGAGAACATGTTTTCATTATATGATCAAATGTAACTAATTGAAAATTGAACATTGAAGAAAATTTGTCAGCATTTTTATGCTTATTAACATGTGTGCTTCCTTAAAATTATCCCGACAACTTCCAGCGTAATTGCTACCATTGAGAGGCCTGCACCCAGCCATTTGAAAAAAATATTTCGTCTGGCATGGTTTGCATGATGAAGAGGTCGACACCAGCAAGTTGAATAAGGTAGTTTACTCAATCAAACGCTTTATCACGGGAAATTTTATCAATTTCAACACTTAATTGCATCTTCTAGGATCTGAACATAGTTTCCATTATGAAAGCTTGATGAGACATAGCCGCATGGGGGAGTGCATTTTATTAAATATAATTACATGGGTTAGTGCACTTAATCAAATGTTTTACAGCCACATGGGCTTATTGTATACTCTTAAATGTATGTGGGCTTATTGTATATTCTTAAATGTTATACATATCTCTTCGCACATCTTTATTTTCTTAGAAACTTTCTTCATCTAGAAGTTTCCTTTTTCTGGAAGCTTTTCTTTCTTATTTCTTCTCTTAGAAGCTTCATTTAGTTTTTCCTAGAAGTTTCTTTGTATATTATTGCAATCTATAAATACATAACACAATTGAGTGTACAACATATTTATGCATACTTGCAGCAATATCTTGTGTTATCTATCTTTATTGTTGTAATTGTGTTCATATCAATTGGTATCAGAGCCTTCTGAACATGGCCTCTAGATCTAGTCACCTCAAGGGTTCCATCTTCTACCCGTACTAGATCTTCCACCCTTATGCCTCTCTCAATCAAAACCTTGGATCTAGTTTTCTTGAGGCATTTTACATCTTATCCTTCACTATATGATATCATTTGGAATCAACACATGTTTATTGTAGTCTTTAGATTTAGTCCTCCCAAGGGTTTCCATCTTTTATTGTCATGTCCCCATTTTGATCATGACACAATTGAAGACCCTTAGCCTTGATTTAAGGAAATAAGGAAAAAGAAGGGAAACATTTGGGTTTTTTAAGAACACTTGTAAAAACACTTTATTGTTATAAAAATTCACTTAAGTTGGGGCCCTTTGAGGGTCATGGGTTTTCAATCCACTTAAGTGGATTATAAGAGGTGTTCTTTTTATAATTTACAAAAGAAAACAAAAAAAAGTATTTTCCCTCCATTTTGGGTGTACCCCTTGAGGGAGAAGTATAAAAGCAAAGGAGGGCTCATTTGACAAGGGCATCTTGGAAAATATTTTGAAATTTTGTGCTTAAGCTATTGACTTGGAGATGAAAAAATTCAAGCCAAAGGAGGAGTGGAGATGCAAATCCTCATTTCTCATTAAGGGCAACTTCATCTTGAGGTTGCAATTGAGCCTAATATTCTAAAAAAAAAAAAAAAAAAAAAAAAAAAAGGGGTATTTGGAAGGTGGCGACTTGCTTTTGGGAGGAGCTGATTGTTTTGGGAGAGTGGTGATTAGGGTTGGAAGCCCTAAGAAGCTGTTTGACAGGTTGAAAATCCCTATTTTGCAGGGTTGCAAGGATTTGTGGCTGGAATTGACCATTTCCAACAATGGCAACTTGGTTGTGGAGCTGGTCTGTGGGGTTTGGGGGCTATTTTTGAGCCAAAACAATATTCTGATTTTTTATAAATATTTATGCTATTATTCCTAAATTTGTGAGGTATTTTGGAGGGCCATTGGGCCTCAATATCATTTGTAATTTTTTATATTTATTCTTTAATTTTGGAGAATATTTCCAGTATTTGTAGTTGAAGGAATTCAGTATTTCATCCAATAGTCAGATCTGAAATGAGTTCTAATTTGGCATATTTATTGGATAATAAATTCAGAAATCCCTTTCATAATTATTGGGCTGTATTGTGGAGTGAAAGTACTATTTTTCAGCACTTTTTAAAGACAGGTTAATTCTGAAATTATCTCCATTGGTGGTATCTAGGCTTTGTAGAAATATCTCATTTTTTGGGGAGATAAACTTGCTTATAAGACTGCCTTTTGGTGCCATGAAGTTTTTCATATTTTTACGCTAATTGTTGAAGGTTTATCGCAGCTAGGGTTTGCTGTTATAAATCTGAAAAAGTAATATTTTGCTTGGGTTTTGGGTAAATTCCAGATTTCAGAACACATCCCCTTTTTGGGATATTTCATTTATCTTTACTAGATCTAACACCCTCAGTTCTCTCCTAATCAAGGCATCAAATTTAGTCTCGATGAGGGTTTCTATGTCATACCCTCCACTAGATCACTATTTCCAGCAACCTGCAAACTTGTGGAGTTATTTCAGCATTGGTGTTTAACTCAGTTTGCTCATATTTTAATGGGAAAAAATGCCCCATCTTGAGGTGCAGATTTCGCGTAGCAGTAGCATCCGATCAGATAATTATTTGCACCATTAGAAATTACTCTTCGAGAGCTTTTCGGTAGGTGTTCATATTACACATTTTAAGCAAATATTAAGGGATCTATGACCTTGAGAAGTTGGCTTTTTGGAACTATTGTAGTATATTTTTTCTAATCATGACTCAAATCTACATTTTCTTTACAAAAACTTGGCGCAAAATGGCTGAGATGATGGATGGGGACCCTCCCTCGACAATTCGTGCATTGGACCTCCTTTCCTCAGCATACCCATTCCTATTACGTATATAGTTAGGGGCCACACGTCTTTCCTGCATTTATTAGTCTTTTGTCGAAAACATAAAATGACAAAAAAGTACATATCTTGCATTTGGGTAGGCAAACCAAGTGTTGTTTTTTGTGTTGAGAAGGAAATTTTAGATCATTGGAGACAAAACCTTCTTAGATCCTATTTACTTATCCTAAATTTAATCCCAAATGGCTCTAAAAGGTACAAGGGAATTCTCACAAGGACCATGATAAGAATTGGCGAGTATTAGCACTATTGAGCATATCTTTGTCAATCATGCTGGCATTCTTGAACAAGTTCTGCCTAGACATATTGAGAACAGACCAAGAAAATGCAAGAAATGATGAGTTTGTTCTAGATTATGCTTATGCGAAATCAATGACATGTACAACCATACAACATATCCAAAATGGCTACACCTAGCAACTTGGCTCCAACTACACAACCAGGTTTGAATTCTTCACTTCTGATGATTGTCAAGGAATTCTACGATTCTCCTTTGTTGTCTAGATTATGCTTATGCGAAATCAATGACATGCACAACCATACAACATATCCAAAATGGTTACACCTAGCAACTTGGCTCCGACTACACAACCAAGTTTGAATTCTTCACTTCCGATGATTGTCAAGGAGTTTTATGATTCTCCTTTGTTGTCATCTTCATAGGACCTTTGCCATCCTAACCATAAGGTATGATGCACTCCTCCGTTGATTAGCCACATGATTCGTGGTGAAGATATTCTTTTGGAGGCTACAACTGTCCTACAATAGCTTCCATTGGTGAGCTAGTCTATCTGTCCATGTACACAATTGATGATGAACTCCATATTGCTCAATCCCTTCCTCAGTAGATAGGGACTCTTGATTTTAAGCAAGCTTCCCCACAACTCCAAGGTGGAGTTTACATAGATTCAACATTGGCATCTCCTCCTCTTACTTCAGTGCCTACCATGGGTTCAGTTCTTAAGCAAGGAGGACACCCAACTTCTTCTCATCTAGTGAATTCTATGATTGGGTTCTATGCCATAGATGCAATTGTCACATAATTGCAACACTACCTTTAGAGTATTGACATTTTCTTCCATGCAAATGATTAATTACTGGACCTCAGATTTTTATATAAGGATACTTTTGGCAGTGACAAAGCGTTTCATTCTCCAAAATATTTCATTCCCAGGTGTTCCAACCCCTCTCATTCAATATTTGGATTCTATTCGTATGGGGACTCCATCATCACTATTTGTGGTCTACATGCACATTGTACTCCATCAAAATTGATTTTTCATTGGTTAATCTTGGAAGCTACGAAGTGGTTTTGTCATCTTGTTGAAATTGAGGACAATTTCCTCATAGCATGCAGGAAATGATGAGACATGGCCACACGGGCTAGTGCATTTTATTGAATATAGTCACATGGGCCTACTATATATTTTTAAATGTTGTACATATCTCGATGTACATCTTTATTTTTTTAAAATATTCCTTCACTAGAAGTTTCCTACCCTAAGATGGTTCTTTTTCTCTTTCTTCTCTTGGAAGCTCCCTTTTGCCTAGAAGCTTATCTGTATATCATATCTTTAAATACATAACACAATAGTGTACACAACATATGTACAGTTGCGGCAATCTCTTGTGTTCTCTCACTTTATTATTGCAATTGTGTTCATATCAAAGCTACGATGTTATTATCACACAAGCTCATATCATTAGAATTTTTATTGCTATTTTCAATCATTACAATCATTACAATTAGATTAAAACTATCATTACAATTAGATTTGCGAGTCATCAAATTTGTCCCTTCCCCTGCCCTAGTTTCGATCTAAGATCTCCCTAGACTGGAGATGGTTGGTTCATCACTTTGATTACTTCCCATTACAATTGCCATTTAAAAATTTTTTTTACTGGGTTTGCTTTTTTGGACATATTTTTAATATTTGTTTTTGATTAGTAAAAATCTATTAATGTTGATACTTCCAAATTTCATCTTGCTTTTACACCAACTTTCTAGCTTTCCTAAAAATTACTACTTTCTTTTCTTTCCTTGCTTTTTTACTTTCTTGTCCCACCTTTGCATACTTTCTTAAAAAAACATACACTATATTTTGCACGCTCCTACTTTTATCATGCATGTTTTTCTACTAACAAGCATGCATGCATGCCTACTTTTTACAAGTAGTTCCAAAGCCTAAGCAAATTGAAAAGTAAAACCATCAATTTTCTGCGGGAGATTTCTTTTTTGCCCCTGAGGTTGTTGGAATAATTTAGAGCTGTAGTTCTTGTACCTCCTCAAAAATTGAAGGCATCTAATAAAATGATGAGGAAATGGAAATGTATTAATACAAATGTATGTGACACGAGGTCCTACAGAAAGAACAATTTTGGCCAATAGCCATCCACAATGTTTGACTTAATCCACCAATTGGCCCCAACTTGTCTAAGCAAGTGCAGTAAATTTTATCCCACTTGGGCTTCCCTCTTGGTGCTTCGGCATCTTCTAATTGTAGCTTTGTCTATCAATATGTAGGTGGCAGTTTATCGCTCTTCTTCCATTGGATTCCTCCCTTCATTGGCCTTCCATACTTTGTTAGCATGGCCAGGATTAACAAAGAGCTAAACCAAAACTCTCTCCCTACCTTTTGGTGTACCCAAAAAAATGTTGGCATTGACATCCCTTGCCAAATAGGCTGGATAGTTATACAACATTTCTAGCACGATAGCTAGATAACCTCCATTAGTGGTCTTGTCCCATGTTAACTCACCCAAAAATTGGACCACCAAAATCCATGTTGTGATGCTAGCCTTTGGAAAGGCCAATTCTTCTATCGACCATTTCCCGTCCGTCTATTTTAACCACAACAAATTGCATGTATCGCTCTTTTGTGGGTAGTCCAATGCTTTGACGAGCTTTTCGCCTACATCCCTAACCCCTGTAAGTTCAACAAAGAGTGTGGTGTCGAATTCAATTTGTATACTTCTTGATGCATCCTACTTAAGAGAAACTGGGTCAACTTATCATGGCAACCAAAATTTGGGAAGGCAAAAGTCTTCATGGTTTCTACAATGTTAAGAGCATCCTCAACTTCATGGCTACCAACTTGGATCCATTTGGTTGTTAGAATGCCCACTTTTTGCATCATGTCTGCTTTAGTGGCTGGCCCACATAGGCCTTTTTGTGGATGATTTTCCTTTATGCATTCATGACAATGTGTTTTTTTATCTACTTTCAACCTTCCTACTTTTAATGGTAGCCTTAGTAGTGATAGAAGATAGGGTTTTTCTGTTGCCTTTCCAGGTGCCTTTCTTTCTTCCCTTCTACTCTCTAACTCCCTTACTTCTTTAGACTAGATCAACTTACTGATGCAACTTCTGTGCACTTCTTCGGATCTTCGATGCTCTTTGGCCAGAATTCCTCATCTGGGTCTATAACAACTCAGCTCTTCATTTGGCTTTTGCAATTGTTTGTGTTCGACTTTCCTTTGTCTTATTCAAACTTAATGACGGATAGTTGCAAAGCTTGATTTTGTAATTGTGTATAGTGAAAATGCCCTACATTAGCTCTCTTTTTATAGCCCATTCCCTTTATAATTGCCTAGTAAGACCCTTGATAGATGATATGTGAGGGTAGATATGTATGATGTCATACTTATGCTTGCCATGTCATCATCTCCTTTTAGGACTAATGGCACTATTTTTCTGGTGCCGTCTTCCCCTGCACCTTTTCCTTAGCACAATCGTACCCCTTTTCTTTGTGTGCATGCAATTTTTACCTTTCCCCTCCTTCGTGGATTTCTTTGCACGAATTTTTATTTAGCCTTTCTTGGTGCAAAGTTTCCTCAATTGCTAATTTCCTCTTTTGGCGCATCTTGTCTTGGTGCTCAATCTGAGTCCTTTTTGTTCTACCTATTCTCCTCTCTTCACATCTTCATAATGTTCCCTTATTTTGGTGCTTGTTGCCTCTACCAAAATTCCCAAGAACAAATACAACTTGCTTCTTGTACTATTCCTACTTGTATCTCTAGTCATTTGACCTTTTTTTTTGTTATTCCTTTACTAATGCCTTTGCTCCAAACCAACTCTAAGCCTTATCGGTCTACATTGGATAATTCACATAGCACTCACCAATCCAGGGCATCTTGTGCCTAGGGATGAAGTTGCATCTTGCTTAACCAACAACCCATTGAGATATTGCACCATGTGATGTTTGTCATCGACTCTGCCTCCTTGGGAACAAATGCCCAAAGTCTTTCTCAAGGTAACCAACAGGGTACATGCTCATGTGCTCTTCACATTGTCTGGTTTTCTTCAATGGCCCCTTTCCCCTTTGATGTTATACTAGATCCATTTGTCGATTCGACGCTTGGTACTATTGTGCTTGGGGAATCTCCTAGTAGCCAATTGATTTCACTATCACTATTTGAGGCTTCGTTGGAAGTGGTGGCCTTGCTTCTTTCTGAGGTGCGTGCAAACATTGGCTTAGTGCAAGGCAAAGTGGGTTCCCCTTCAGAATTTCTTGGATTTGATTTGGCCATTGTATCCTTTTCCTCTTGTTTAAACATTACTAGTTTTTCAAGAACTTTGGTGCTTTCCTTATTGCAATTTAGCCAAGCACCTATTGCATTTTGCGCTCCGCTCAACCATCCGACAACCTTGCTTCTTAGTATTTCTTCGGGAGCTGATCCCTTTCTGACAACAAGCAACCTTTTTATGGAGGATCTTGTGTTAGTCTTGCGAATCTAGACTTTTTGCTTTTTTGACCGTGTGGGGCACATGCACTGTGTACTCAATGCATCCTTTTGCAGGGTTTCGACTAGATGAACCTTTGTCGAGGTACTTACATTTGCACACAATTGGCCAAAAAACTCATATTCTCTTGCAACCCATTGTGCCAAGTGATCTTCTGAGTTGCCAGTCAAAGTCTGGTCATCCTAAAGCAATGCTCCTTCCATGTTAGGTGAGATGTAATGATCCACTTGTGCCATGATCTTATAAATTTCATTTAGGTGTTGTTCTTCCCTATCGATACTTTCACATTCTTGGGGCAGTGCTTCGCATCCAAAGGGATTACTACACAACTATCACCCTTTTGGAAACTCATTAACGTTATTTGAAGTGCATGTTTGTGTTATTAACTTATTAGCATAACACCAAGGTATACCAAATAGTGTAGGATAATCTTTTGCATCTGCCAACTTGATCACCTCAAAATCAGCTGTTAACTTGACTTCGAGTATACCTACCTCTAAATGTTGTGTCATGGTTTTTTAATCCATGGATAATACATGTGGTGAAGTGCTCGGCTGGGGGCAACCCATAACAATGTAGGGCTGCTTTATCAATGCATTCATCTTGGTGTCAGTGTTGATAAGTATCTCATAAACATTATACCTATCTATAGTAGTGTTGATGATCAACTCTTTATCATTCCCAACATTCCTTGGTGAATTCGATCTTGCAGGATCCCAAATCAATTTGTTCTTGCACTCTCCTTTGTGCTTGCTTTCTCAAGCAATCCTTGAACGCTGTTATGATACCGTTGCTGCTAAAAAAGGGTTAGGATCTCCCTTAGTACCCATAATTATAAATCATCAATACTCGAGGCACTAACTTATTTTTCGGGGGCCTCTTAACTTGCACCGTTGTGAAATCTCATGAAGAACTTCCTTCTATTGGTGCGGGTTGCGGTAGTCTTTGGTCCTTCTGTGGCTTTTGGGTTACGTCGAACTTTCACCAATTCGGGTACCAATTCTTTGGTCGGGAGGCCTAGTGTTAGGAATATTATGATTCATAATCCTAAGTTCTATTTGCTATATAGTTTATATTATAGACTGTTTACCACCTTGTTAGTGCGTAGTTGTACCTAAGGTAGTTCGGGAAGTTATTGTATGCTTTGTATCCTATATATTTATTGGTTACATGATACAATGTGACTAAGCACATCTTGATTTTCTGCATATCATTTTATATTCCTTATCATTTTGTGTATTATTCATTATGTGCAAACAATGGTATTAGCTACACTACTAGGGAACAAAAACAGGGCTGAAATGTGGAAACACAGATTTTCAAAAACCCTTGGGTAGGAAACGTCATGGAAACGTCCATACAATGTATTATAAAAAAATATAAATATATATAAAAACAATGCATGATACTCATTTTTAGTCCATACAAAATAAAACACTTAAAAAACTATAGTATTAATGAAAGTTCAAAACATTTAACATGCTTAAAATTTCACATGTTTATGAATCATGTGACATATCATGAGTTATAGCCCAGGTTCAAACTTCAAAGACAAAATGTAAATGCAAATGATTCTGATCTAGAATAAATCATCTAGATTCTCCTCAAAATCATTAATGCCACTCCCACTAGCTCCACGCCCACTAGCTTCTCCTCTTTCAAGCTGCTTCTAAATTCCTCCTTGCTCTTGTAAAAAACAGCACTCCTGCCTCCAAACTCCTTGTTGCAATGGCTGCCTCCTAAATTCCTCCTTGCTCTTGTAAAAACAACAATGAAATCATAAATGAAAGTGTGTATTTTGCCATTGCATGTAGGGTGTTTATATAGGTTCAATGTAGTGTGTTTTAGAAGTTTAGGGTTTTTGGTTTAATGTTTCAGTTATTTTTTGTAAGACTTGTGCCACTGTAAACACCTGGGCACATGCGGAAATGCCCGGGCATGTGCCGGAAATGCCCGGGTATGTGCCGGAAATGTATGGAAACAACATTGCTGTTTCCGACACATGCATGGGCATTTCCGGGCATTTCGTGCCCGTGTTTCGTAACTGGTACAATTCCAGGCAGAAATGATGGGGGTGTTTTCCTACAACGTAGGGTATTAGAGCTACGGAAAAGAGATGAGGGGCCCGCGAGGAGGAGATGGCAGTTGTGAGACCGTTATGATGTGATTGTGAAAGAAGAAGCCATTAAAATTGAAGGAGCCACCTCTAATCCTATGTGAATGCGAAAATTGTTTGGTTGCTCTTGTAAAGATGTCCTTTCTGTGAAGGTGGGTTGTTGCCATGAAAATGATGTTGATGCTGCCTGTCCTGTGCTCAAGACTGAGGAGATCAAGCTTCAAAAAACTCTGGGCTTTTCTCTTTAATTGCTTTGCATAGTTGTAATCACTGGCAGATAGTTATTGAGAAAATTTGACAGTAGATTGGTGGTAAGAGAAAAGATTAAATGCTGAGGTAGAATGTGATCAGAGGATGTCTACAGAGGGAATGTTTAATAAGAAGTCTGCAAAGTGCCATTTAATCATTCTGCAAGCATGAGAAAAGCTTTGAGTGCTCAGGAGCTTGCAAAAATGTATTGCCTGCTATTTTATTTTGTGTTGAATTCCCCTAAGAAGCGTGATAAACGTGTTGGAAATTGGCTGATTTGTGTTGCAAATTACTTGTTTGAGGTGCCACAATGGAGAACTTGGCTGCAAGTGATAAAATGCATGATGCTGCTGACAAAGCGTTGAGTTTTTGCTACAAGAAGGCATTGAAAAGGCCTGAAGTTTGCAATCAAAGAGGCATGTCAGAAGTTTGCAGTGAAATGCGCTTATCCTGTTGATTTGGAGGTTATTTTTGCTGTTGGCTGCTATTAATATCTTGGGCCAATGATACCAAAATCAATAAAATGTTTATTGCCGGCCTGAATAAGCTTAAAAAGAAGGATGAGAATGAACTTTGAATGAATGAGCATTGGACGTGAAGGCATATTGAGGCATTAAAATTTACCTGGAAAATACTTTTGTCAAAGTCATATTAGTGGTAAAAAGCCATGATTGAAGGTTCATTAAAGTTTGATGTCCGTACACTTCCATTGGGTATACTCTTTTCTTATTATTATTCAATGTCCGTACACTTCCATTGGGCATACTCTTTTCTTATTATTATTCAATTTGACGGTTTGTAAAGGGTTTCAATAAAATATTTTGCCTTAATATCTCAGATAAGATGTTTAGATAAGTTGGAAGATTCAAGATGTGAAGTCATTAAAATCTTATGCGTTTCAACTTCAAGTCTGTCCCCTTTCATTTTTTTGCATGTAGTGCAAATTTAAAACAGCCATGTTTTCTGTTTAAATCACAATTGCTAGGAATTACTAGTTGAAAAGTGTTGTAGATGAATTGGTAGAGAGATTGTTTCTAAAACCAGCCATAATGAGCTTTCAGGATATGAGTTTGAATCTCTTAAATGCCAAAATGTCTTTTTGTACAAACTAGTCAATTCCAAATTTTTGTGGAAAAAAAAGAAAACCAGCACCCTTGCTTACGATTGCCCCCATATATTGGTCAGAAGGTCATATTTGTCCGTAAACTCGACCTTTTCGGAAACTAGACACAATGGGGATTCCAACGAGTACAAACACAAATGGATAAAGGGGATTACACTGCTAGATTTTTATCCCAGAAATTCTGGACATGTTTGCTGAATTTACATTGGTGGGGGATCTGTCTAGCTTGAAACTAGAGAGAAATTTCAAAACATCATAACTTTTGCATTCGGTGGTCAAAATTGACTTATGACCGCTTGTTTTGACTGGAATGAAGTTTTGGAATGTGTATGTGAGAAATTTATGAGTTTGATGCTTCTAAACATGTTTTTGATAGTTTACCACTTAAAGTTTTAAGTGGATGTAAAAAAGCTGGTTGAGTATCGGAGTGGAAAGAAAAGTTTGTTTTGTCTCTTGCTGGAGATCAAAGGGTGTAAACATTATCCATTGACTTGTTTGAACATTGTCCAAGTGCAAAGACCTGTCAAATCAAGTGTTTCTATTTTCCGAGTAGTTTCGATGTTACTCGACTCGGATTCCAAGTTGTCATTGTGCTGTTTTGTTGAATTTTATTGATATTTTCCCACAACATAAACCATGATCACAATGTATTCAAATGGAATTTTGTCTTCGCAACTTAGAGTTAGCAAAATCAGGAAACATCATAAATTTTGCATCCGGGGGAAAATTGAGTTATGACCACTTGTTTTGACTAGAATGAAGATTTGGAACGTGTATGTGAGAGAAATTTATGAGTTTGATGCTTCTAAACATGTTTTTGATATTATACATCTTTTAAGTGTGTGTAAAAAAGCTGGTTGAGTATCGGAGTGGAAAGAAAAGTTTGTTTTGTATCTTGCTGGAGACTAAAGGGTGTAAACATTATCTATTGACTTGTTTGAAGTTTTGAACATTGTCCGAGTGCATAGACCTGTCAAATCAAGTGTTTCTATTTTCCAAGTAGTTTTGATGTTATTTGACTCGGATTCCAAGTTGTCATTGTGCTGTTTTGTTGAATTTTGTTGATATTTTTTCACAACATACACCATGATCACAATGTATTCAAATGGAATTTCGTTTTTGCAACTTAGAGCTAGAAAAAATCAGGAGGCAAAGTTAATTTCAAAGTGTCGGAGGCAATTTATGCCCACATTCACGCATTTTTGTAATCAGTACACTCTGTTGCGACAATAGATAGTTCATTTGCAGAATCAAATCAACTCTCAGGTCTTACATCCGGTTCTTCAGAAGCATGTTGTTAAATCTGTTGTCAAGGCTGTGGTCAACTCTGTGACTTATGTCAAGCTAAAGGTTGTCGAGTTTGTTGTTTGTACACCTAAAGTTATTCAAAATCCATCCATGTCAACTGTGAATCATACACCTTATGCTTCTATTGTCTATTCTGCACCCAAACCAAATAAACAGTGTGTTGGTCTAGGGTTTAAGGGTGATGTGGACTTTCATATACCCAAGTATTCCAAACTTATTGGATTTGTATACGGAGTTAACTCGAACAAAAACCAAGATGAGTTTTCATCTGTTGGTCACTC
This sequence comes from Torreya grandis, assembly GCA_037957365.1. Classification (NCBI taxonomy): domain Eukaryota; kingdom Viridiplantae; phylum Streptophyta; class Pinopsida; order Cupressales; family Taxaceae; genus Torreya; species Torreya grandis. The sequence goes on from JARHVA010007094.1 coordinate 349,575, forward strand.
AAGTGAAGTCTATACATCCAAGTTGTGAAGTCAACCCAAATCATCTTGTATTAAATTTAGTGAAGTCCAAACTTCTACTCATTGTAGATGTTGAGCTCATACCTCCAACGATTGCTTTTTCCTACATCCATGTATATCATGTGGTCAGCATACTCATTCAATTGAGCATTGGTATCTTCGAGATCCTCCTATAAATTCTTTGAGGCACGTGTACTTTGGTTGGACATATTATTCTAGATGGTGATTTGAGGTTTGCCTGTCGTCCAATCCTCTAGGATAGATTTGTATACAGAGTTAACTCGAACAAAAACCAAGATGAGTTTTCATCTGTTGGTCACTCAAGTGAAGTCTATACATCCAAGTTGTGAAGTCAAACCAAATCATCTTGTATTAAATTTAGTGAAGTCCAAACTTCTACTCATTGTAGATGTTGAGCTCATACCTCCAACGATTGCCTTTTCCTACATCCATGTATATCATGTGGTCAGCATACTCATTCAATTGAGCATTGGTATCTTCGAGATCCTCCTATAAATTCTTTGAGGCACGTGTACTTTGGTTGGACATATCATTCTAGATGGTGATTTGAGGTTTGCCTGTCATCCAATCCTTTAGGATAGATTTGTATACAGAGTTAACTCGAACAAAAACCAAGATGAGTTTTCGTCTGTTGGTCACTCAAGTGAAGTCTATACATCCAAGTTGTGAAGTCAACCCAAATCATCTTGTATTAAATTTAGTGAAGTCCAAACTTCTACTCATTGTAGATGTTGAGCTCATACCTCCAACGATTGCTTTTTCCTACATTCATGTATATCATGTGGTCAGCATACTCATTCAATTGAGCATTGGTATCTTCGAGATCCTCCTATAAATTCTTTGAGGCACGTGTACTTTGGTTGGACATATCATTCTAGATGGTGATTTGAGGTTTGCCTGTCGTCCAGTCCTCTAGGATAGATTAGTCTAATATTTATGATGATGACATGCCTAGTCATGATGAGGATGTTGATCTTGTTGGTGTTGATCTTAATGATAATTAGCTCAGCATGATTCTAGCTCTGTTGTTGATGCCTCTGTTTTTGAGATGTTTCATGTTGATGTTGTTTGAATTCCTAAGATTTCCCATACTGATTGGCATATTGATGATGTTGATCTTCTTCATGAGAGTTGGTAGACGTTTGTTTAGCAATGTGTTTGTTTTTCAGTTGAGGAAGCTGGATATGCAGCCCATGATGATTTTGAATGTCCTAATTGATATGATCAAATTGTATGAAGCTATGGAGATTTAAATATTACCTCTTGTTGATTATTCATTTGTGCATGTGAGTTGTAAGTTGAAAACCCAAGAGGACAGTTTACAAACTCTTTCCATTAAGTTGAAATGCAAATGGGCGCCTTAATGGAGACTCATGATGAAAACCTAAAAGGGCATCATTGAGTTGTGCTTATATATATAGATACTCGGATATTTTGTGTTGTTTATTCAGACTACTTCCCATTCAGGGGGGTTATCTGTAACAGTTCTCCACTTTCATCTGACAGGGTAAATATTAGGTGTCATATTTTGAGTTTCCAATGGTTGATTGTTCATTGCTAGTTTGATGTTTTGGGTCTACAGTTTGTGGATATTTTAGTGATATTTTGAGTTGATGCAGATTGTTGTAATATTTCAGAGATGCATCATATATCACCTTTTGGATATTTTTACTTATTTTGGATTGGGATTAGATATTTGATTTGTGGATATGGTGATTGATTCATGAAGTGTGGCTATGATTCCTTGACTACTTGTAGGTGTTGATTTGCAAATGTGTGGATTTGAGTTATTTTTTGACGAGTGATTACGGATCTGACTTACAATTGTTGATACTTAGTTGATTCACCAAATGTTGATTTGTTTACATGTGCACTTAATGGATCGTTTTGCATGTGACTTACAGTTGCCAACGTGCCTGTTTGTTGAGGATTAGAGTTTTTGTTGCTTGTGATTATGATGATTGTTATTACTATTGGATTCTTTGATGTTGGATTAGAGTTTTATGATCGACGTATGTGTCAACTTTGGTTGTGTATTTTATACACTACTTCGAGATATTTGTGGATATATAGTTTGACCATGTATGGGGTTGCAGATATTCCAGATGATGTATGTGGATATATCTTGACATATTTCTTATTGAGGTAATTTCATATGGGTGAGGAATTGTCTCAGATGTCTTAGCTGGAGGCTACTCATAGTGGCCACTAAGGATTGGTCATTGCCGGATATTGCAGCTTATTGCGCATTGCAGCTTATGACAGCTTTTTGGATAGTGTTTGGTCCTGCTTATTGCAGCCTTAAGGATGGGACATGCAACAGGTCATAGGATTTTTATATCCATTTTTTGAGCAAGTGATGTTCAAATCAACAGCTGACCCATCAGATTTCAGAGATTGCAGAGTGCAGAGTTGGGCATTGCATATATGAGAGAGTTGAGTATGGGGGTTTTGATGACTATGCGTGGAGCTAGTTCATCAAATAATTTGAGTTTCAGTGCATTTTTTTCTACCAAAGGGGTAGTTTTTAATGTGTTGATGTGTGCCTTTATTATTGAGATCAAGAGCTTTGTGGACTGACATTGATTCACATTTTTAGCTTGATGGATATCGAGACAGTTAGGTGTTATAGTCAGCTGCAACACTATATTGGGGTTTTTGGATTACTCATGAGCTTTAACTTGAGTTATCCAAATTTTTGGTCTCTTCGGGCACATGGTTCATTGGGACACACTCTGATTGGGTGTGATTCCGTAGAGGGGTGGAGATGGATCATGTAGGGATTTTTTCATGATTTGTGGGTTTTCTAGAGTTTTGGCCGCATCGTCTGCATCGCTGTAGTTGCAGAGAATAGCAACTCATTTGACTTAAGATCATAGGGGGGTTTGTTAGGAATATTATTTATTCATAATCCTAAGTCTTATTTGCTCAATAGTCTATGCTATAGACTATTTACCACCTAGTTAGTGGGTGGTTATACCTGAGGTAGTTCGGGAAGTCAATATATGCATTGTATCCTACATATTCATTAGTTACATAATAAAATGTGACTGAGGACATTTTGGTTTGCTGCATATAATTTTGTCTATTATTCATTATGCGTAAACACCTAGGCGAGCACCAAACTTCACAAGACAGTAAGACCTTTCTTAGTTTTTAGGTTGTACAATGCTCAACTTCTCTAATCTCTATGCCATTTTAGCAATTTGGGCCTCCATTCATACACTAACGCTCAAATTGTCACCAATTTCACTGTTGGATTACACACACAAGGCGATCTCCATCACTTGATGCTTGATGTTAGATACATTCTTTACTTAGTTGCCTCCTGATTGGATTAATCAAGCCTCCTATGAACCATTATTTATGTTGGTCATTGTTAAGATCAAAGTGTAATTTGGCCATCAGTGCCCGAAAGCACGAGTTATATTTCTTCATAGACTCGGTGGCTTTCCGGTGAATTTTGCCTAGTTTTGCAATATGATGTTGCTTCATCTCAGGGTATTGGAACTCATTCTGGTACGTCATCTTCATGGCATCATAGTCTATGCATATTTGGTTTGGGTCATAATTTGGTACCATGAATTAGGTCAATCATATAGAGAATTGACAAATTGCGTTGCCATCGCAACCACTATCATTTGTTTCTTGCACCAAATAATTTCACATGTCTAGACATGCTCCTTTGCATTCTCACGTCCTCAATATTTTGGGAGATTGAAAGAGGTCTCCATCACAATTCCGAACTGGTGATAAGGGGGCGGGGGGTGAAGGGGTGGTGGTGGGGTTGGGGCCTGGGGGTAGGGGTGGTGCGGACAGAGATGGATTCATATTTACATGTGCCATGGTCGGTACTACCAGTTTCAACAAAAATCTATCCAGGGGTATCAAAACAAAAGTTCTCACTTCTCGTTTTCTTCCCCTTTCGTAGGTGCTTCAATAGTTTTGACATTGAAACAACACTTTCATTTTGATCATATTATGCAAAACATGCACGTGGCAATGACCTTGACCTGGGCTCAGACTTTGGCAATGCTTCTGAGCTCGCTCCATCAATCTCTTTGTGGGTTTGTTGTAGTATTTCATCCCACACTCGATCATCTTTAAGTGCCAAACTGCGTGGCTTTACGTCTGTCTAGCATTCGTCACGCAGATCACGTGTGGGGATAAGCTTCTTCGTCCTTCCCCTTCTTCTCTGGGGTCTCTCTGCTTCTTCCTTCTCTTCTCCGAGGTTGTGAAAGGTGGAGCTTCTCAACACCAACTCTTGCACTTCCGATTACTGAAACAATTGTCTCATTGGGTTGCTTGAAGTGGTCTTGCAACCCAATATCTTTTCTCCTTGATGCAAATATCCATGTTTGTTCTAGTGTAGATGCTTAGCCTTCCATTAGGAGGGTTCTATGCCTTTATCTAGTGTTAACCTCTTCATACACAGAGGGAACCACTAGTGCTCTCCCTCTAAAAACTTTACATGCTTCCTTAGGACATGAATACATTGTCATAACAAACTGTAGTAGGAAACTATAAAACATGCCACTCCATAGTAATTCCACAACGTGAGTCGAAACTTCATCTGTCAAGACCAAATGCTTAAGTCTCTCTTGTGTCCATTGTATAAAGTGCTGATATCATCATCACCTCTAGCTGATATAGCCATCTAACCATTCATTCAATTGAATTGGAAACTCTACAAAGAATTCTTCATATAGACAGCCATACATATTCTTCTCAAGCCACTTTTTTGGTGTCAGAAATCCTTTGGACAAATCCTTCTCGATAAACTCTATACTGCAATATGATGAAACCATTCTTCTAGACATTCCTACATCATGTGCGATACCCTATTGCGGTTCATCATCAGAAAAGAGATAGCGGTTTTAGCAATGGAACCAAAATGGTGGGCAAAGTTGTTTTGCTCCTCATCCTGCGCTTTAGAAAACAACCAACATTTGGGGAGTTGGGAAATCAAGTGCACCGATGCATCCAACTTATTAAGGAGGATGCCATCCTTTGCAGGATCTCACCTGAAGCACATCTAGAGAAGCCTTGAGCCCCATCTAGTCGGCGAGTTGATAAAAAGAATGGTATTGAGGTCCCATCATCAATCAACAACGTTGGCTGATGCCATAGCTATATTAACCTGAAGATAGGCATATTTCCCACGATTCATCTTCTTTCCTACTCTAAGCAACAAATAAAGAATTCTTCTATAAATATAAAACTTCCATTAACCCATAAGCAACACAAAAAACTAATCATTCCATTGTGATTGATTTCACATAACATAGTATTCCACAACAGTCCTTTATATTAAATTATTAATCAATAAGAGTTAGTGCAGTGAAGTATGAATAATAACAGTTCCTTAAACACACACCTACTACCATATTTATGTATTCCTCCATTACCATCCGGTTCTTTATATTAGCCAACTTCCTCATTAACTATTAACTCCCCTCATCGGAATGGATACACATATATATGGAGGAGGTAGACAAGAGAGATGGATGCATGGATCATGCAGTTTATCAAGTGTTTTCGTACAGCTCAACACTTGTTTCATGCTACTGCCAAATGGCAGCTTCTTCTTCTTCATCGCCTTGCGTGGTCAACGGCCAATCCTGCCAGTCCGACTTTGGTGATCATTGCTTGGCGCTCCATCAAATGGGCACTCGTATCCATCCCCTCGATCGGCACTTGGCTTAGCTATTCCCTTGCTAGCTGGTACTATGTTTTCATGGGCGACTGCTCATTCCTCTGGCACCAACATTTGCTTTTGCACCATGCCCTTCTGCACTTTATGTCAATTAGTCACTCTCTATCTGTTCTCCCTTATACCTCCTTTGTTGGTGCTCTGTGCCTTGGTGAATATTTGGTCAACTTTCTCTGCCAACACATGGCACTGTTTTTTTAATCTTGTTATCTATAAAATTAAGAACAATAATTTTCTATCACTAAACAATATTTAAGGGTTTAATAATAGGTGTCCAACGCGATCAATTCACCTTTGCCACTATTCTCCATGTGTGTGCCAACACAGTATCTGTTAAACATGAATTGTAAATCCATGACTAGATGTGGATTTCAAATTAATTTCAATTGTGACAAATATATTGATTGGAAATTGTTTGACACAATGCCTCAGCAAGAGGCTGTCTGGTCTACGACACTTATTGCCATCATCTTCTCAGCCTGTGCTAAAATGGGAGCTCTGGAACATGGTAAGAAGCCCATCATAATAAAAAATAATCAGAAGTATGTTTTTGAAAAATTGTACCGCTGTGATAAACCTGTACGTAGAACATCAAAGCATAAAGAAGGCATACACTTTTTTCTTGAAAAAAATCATCACCAAACTGTGTTCTCAGAAAAAGTTATGTTTGTATGATATACACAATTGATTTCTTGAAAAAGCCTTGTAGATATCTCCTTGAGAGTCGAGACCATACTGATTTTCTTTTATATAGATTAAGGTATTCTTTTCATAGGGGTGGTTGGACCTCACGTGCCATTCATCTGTATACCTAATATTGCCATGTTGTGTTCTCTTTTGATTGGAATTTGATCTACGACATTCATTGCCAGAATCTTCACAGCCTGTGCTAAAATGGAAGCTCTGGAGCAGGGTAAGAAGGCCCATCTATAAAAAATAATTGGGAATATGATTTTATAAAATTGGACTGCTGTGATGGATCTGCATAGATCATATATAGGGGCGGAGAGTGCCCATATCTGGATAGGGGGCCCTGACTGCTATAGTATATAGTTAGAGAGGGCCTATCTATATATTCGATCTATCGGTTGATAGTCGCCCTGCCCTCGACTTCCCCATATAGATATATAGGGTGCCATAGATAGGGCTGTTGGTCGAGTGGAAACAAACCCTCCTATATATAGATCTGCCAGGCCCATAGAATACCAAAGCATAAAGAAGGCATACAATTTTTTGTGAAAAAAATCATCACTAAAATGTAGTCTCAGAAAATGTTATGATTTTATGATATACACAATTGATTTTTAGAAAAAGCCTTGTAGATATCTCCTCCAGACCATCCTGCTTTTCTTTCATATATATTAAGGTATTCTTTTCATAGGAGTAGTTTGACCTCGCATTTCATCCATGTACCTATGGCTGCTATGTTGTGTTCTCTTTTGGTTGGAATTTGATTGAAGTGGGAACTGATAAACCATGTTCAGTTTTTCATTACCAATCTATTCCTGTTTGCAGCTACAGAGCATTGAGAAATGGGTCAGAAAACATGGTGACATTAGCTGTAGCTGGTACATTAGTTGCTTACCTTGCCGTTCCTTTAGTGTACTGTTACAGGCTACTGGAACAGGCTTCCTGTGGCACAATTGGTTATGAATACATGCACATTATTTGGAAATCCTGAACAAAACAATATTTTATTCATGGATATGGAAGCTTAGCAGAACAGGTTGTAGTTTATGAGACAATGTATTTGAGTGCTCTTCTTAATTACAGAACTGGAGGAACCACAGTTTAGTGAATAATCAGGTTGCATTTACAATTGATCCTAAATTGGTGAAAACTTTGCACCCACTGGTGCATCTGCTAGTTATGTCCACAAGACCTAGAAGTCCTTGGGACCACAAATGTTACAACTGTCACTATTGCCCAAACGGGCTGAAATTGAGGATAAAGTTGCTTCTTTATGTAGGTTGTTTCTTCTTCTATTGATTTAAATCAACGATGTCTCAAACATTTTTATTTTTTCTCTTAAAATAGTTCCATGTAGTCCACTTTTAAGGTCTCTATATACCTGACCCAAATGTCCTTGCTAAGCCTATAAAAGCCAGTCTTTATTTGAGCTTTGAGTATCTTCTCTCTCCATTTGATTTCTTCCCCTAGGTACGCCTTCTCATGATGCTTATAACAAGGTTTGAATTCTGTAAGATAGTGTTGTTGTTTCCTTCCTCTTTTCTTTCTCCACATGGTTTTAGTTTCTTAATTTTTACGAAAATTTCCAAAATATTATTTATTCATTATAAGTATAAGCATTAAATTGTCTGCCACAATGTATAGATTTTGAAATTCCTTCATTAACACATCCATATGTAGATAGGACAGATGTTTTATCATCAATGGTCAAATTTTGAATTTCCTTTGATGCCCTTTGTACAGCCATGAAGTGATTGTATTATATTTTCCATTAGAGGTATATTCTTTAAGAGTCTCCTTTATTATTTCTTGGGTTAATGAGAACTATGCCTATCCTATTGGTCCCTGGAGGGGGGAGCGCTTGAGAAGTTTTATCAGCAGGTGCTGTTGAGGGAATCCAGAGTCAATTTCAGAAAAGGGTCCGATAGAACACAATATAATTTTCTTGCTACCTTCATGTGGTTATTTTATAAAATTCAACACTTTACATTCTTAAAAATACTTGAAAAAGAAAATTACACCAAGATGCTGTTGCTTGTCAAATATTTCTCTTCATGTGTTTGAGTTGGCAATGCAACATTCTACCGCTCAAATCGTTCCTCCTAAAAATAGCCACTCCACATGTCCAGGTAAAGATTCTAAATTTGCAGTTATACAGAAAATGGATTGCATGGGACCATTTGTGTCATAGAAATGGGAGCGGAATTTCCCTCCATGGGATGTCATCCTATTAATTTAAGCATTTGAGTGGAAGAAAACTAGTCCACATCAATGTGCGATGCTCATAATGCTATTGCAGTATTCTAGGCCTTGGTGCACACACCTTTGAAAATTTCTTTTTTACACTGTATTGTCTGAAATTGTTTATTTCAATTAGATTCTATTTTTGGCAAGCTTAGTGTGTTTCATGCAGGAGCATCTGAGTCCAATTGTAATTCTGCATCAACCAAAAGACATTTGGATTAGAAAATAAGCTAAGTTCAGTTGTGCACAAGTTCTTTGTATTTCTTTGTGCAACCTTTGTGCGTGCATGTTGTTCTTCTGTGCAGCCATGTTGGCGCACGCGGCTTATAAATCACTTGCAAAGCATTGCACAAGCCTGTCAAAAGGTCTTTGTCTAGTTCTGTGCAAAGGTTGAAAGTTCTGGCAATATCTTATTCAGAAGTATTGGCGCACGGCCATATGATAAGGAAAATCTTACCCAGCCTACGTGTGGATTCATCCACGGAATGATTTGATTGCAATTTGTTGTGACTTGATACTTGCGAGTTCTTAGAGCATGTAGTGTCTTCGGAGAGTTCCAGTGCTTTCAAAGGTAATGTGACCCTTTGGCGTAGGAAATAGTGCAAGTTTTCTATTTATTTCATTTACTGCCAGGACCGCAGAAAGTTGTTGTAAGCTCCTTTAATATTGCACTGTGATGTGTTTTGGGCATGATGTGTTATAGTTATTGGGATTGTAATGAACATTTAATGTTTGTGGTGCATGGTGATGCGTTACAAATATTTAATGATTGTAGTGGGTTGTTGAGAGCATCAACGTAAATAGGTGGGTTTTGTGCTTATATAAACATGCCCCCACACTTGACTCAGCTAGTCAGCGAACTTAAGGATTATTAATAATATTCTGAGAGATAACTATACTTGCAAAGACAGCAAGTTGGTAAGTAGAGATCCAAGGATCTGATGTTGTAACCCATCTCATTCGAGATTGTGCTTTAATTGTGTGTGCAAGCTTTATTACCTGTTCTTGAAATCGAATAAAGAACGTAGTTTATTATTGTTGTGTGTAATTCTGAAGGCTGTGTGGTCTAAGTCATCTCTTCATTGAGACCTCTAACTGTGACTGCATCAGTGTTTTCTTGCTATTTAAGCAATTTAGATCTTTCTGTCAATATGTGGAATATCTTCAAGCCTTATATTTGACAAAATTCATCCAAATCACATGGAAATAGAACCTTATGAATGGAAATGGCATTCTTACCAAAACACACAAAGGTATTTCTTTTGGAGAGTTGTCATTATTGCTTTCATAGTTTGTTTCCGTGAAGAAGTGATAAAGCAAACATTAAATACACGCCCATGTAAAAAATAAAATATGGCAAAAATCAATATAGCTAACTACACACAGCATAAACCTATCAGTTATAAATCTACACAAAACAAAAGATAACTGATATCTCTGTAGCTATACCTGATCTCAGCACAATACAATCACTATGAAACAAATTAAAAAAAACACTCCACTTGTATTGGTACCAAAATTTTGAATATGAAATTGTGGGATAAATCCATAGAGCCAAGCTCCTTTAAAAGTTATTTTAAATAAAATGAGGTTGTGATGTGATGGATGTGCAAATGTCCCTTGATGGGTGAGGGGACATTTGGTGTTCCCGTTGTCTCTATACATTGGGAAGACATTCCTAGGATGTTCGAAATTCTGTCACTTGGGATCTCAGGAAATATTTCTTTGGTGTGGTTAGCCCTTGTGCACCCCTGTACCAAGCAGGGGGGAAATGACAGGGCATGCCTTGGACCCCAAATATGCTGCCCTTGCTAAACTTTGCCAAATATATAGGGCTCTGATGCCATAACTGGATTTGGCCCTTGGAGATGCCCACACGCTACTTCATAAAAAAAAATTATGTATGAAAAATTATGGCTGTGTTGTTCGCTTGAATTTTACTAAATTCAAATATATATGAATTTGTTGCAGGGTTTCTGTCTCTTGAAACTTCACCCCTAAAAATAAATTCAGTCATGTTGTTAACCATCTTGATCAAAGTTTCCTCTACCCGAATATCTAAGGGTAAATCAGTTAGTTCGACCCATCTTTTTAATTGATAAAACTGAAGTGGATGGATTGAAGTTGACAATGAAGAGGACAAAGGGATGCACGGTGTCACTGCTACATCAGTCCATTACACTGTCCACTAACCTTGGAGACACCACCAAAATTGTTTTTGATGATTGTTCCTCACAAGAAGGTTAGTGGAGCATTGTAACAAGTACAACTAAGCGCAGGGAGCATAGACAAGCAAGGAACAAAGAATTATGAGAATAAATTAAATGCTATTATATTGATATAAGTGAAATGATCACATGAAGAATGGTCACAAAAGTGAGAGGTATGAATCCCAAACTTTGACGATAACTGCAAATTTGAATTTGGGGCTCTTATTGTTTCCGCAGGTTCTACAACCACTACAATTGGGGACAATGTACCGCTAGCTGCTCAGAATTACAAGCCATATTCTTAATTTATTATTACAGTTCACATTAACTTAACATCATTAACAACCTACATGACATTAGAATATTTGACTTACTGCTACTGATAGATTTAATAAAAAATGTCATTACTCATTACAACAGAACTGTGGTAACAAGCGTGTTTGCAGAGATATGATCTTTATGCTGGTGCAGTTGTACGACTTAAATGTTGCTCTTGAGATATGGGTTATATTTGCTATCGCCCCATACTTGTCAATTCGACATGGAAAATGTGGACACAAATTAGCTCAGAATGGCCATAGATCAAGGTCAACATGGCCAGCGATGAGCAAAGAGTAGAACCCATCAGTGGGAAAAATCAAAGTGGATCTTTGCATTAAGCTTCCATACATCACTGATTATTCTTGACATTTATGTAACTGAAATCCCATTTTTCATCTTCAGCTAGCTATATATCATTTGAGCTTCAGTACTTCCTTTTGCAAGTTAAATCCCTGTATCCTAATTCCATTATTTAATTTTGTTTTTTATATAAATCATTAATGTAATATTTTATGAGCATCATTCTTGTGTTTCAAAATGTTGCTTTCTTGGAGAGGCTTATGATTTGATAACTTTCGTTATTTTTGCTTAATAAGAGTTAATTGGAAGGTAACTTATGATTGCAGTGAAAGTGCAATGTCAACCAACATAGGTCATTTATTGCAAAGACGCGGGTCAGAGCTCTTAGGATCTGCTTACACAAATCCGATTGCAAGTTTTTCAAGATTTTACAAGCTTTCTATAGAAAACCCTGAGGTAAGTTATTATGATTATAATGGATCTTGGATGCAACGTTGAAGTTATAAATATATTTATAAGTGGCTTCAGTAATTTTATATAATAATGATTGCAAACATAAAGGTTTGATTTATTCTCAACTAATCTGAAATTTGAATATACTTGACAGATTTATTGGGATGTCATATTTCGTGAGTTGGATATATCTTTCAATGTTTCTCCATCACACATTTTACATGTAAATACATCAAAGACAGACAGTGAATCTTTTCCGGGAGGATTATGGCTTCCAGGAGCAATGTTGAATATAGCTGAAAATTGCCTGGTTCCTAATAATAAGAAAAAGCCCAATGATGTAGCTATTATTTGGCAAGATGAAGGCAAGAACGATTTGCCGTTAAATTTTCTTACTTTTGAAGAGCTACGATTAAAAGTGTGGTATGCTTTTTAAACAAAGTCCTTGTATGCCACTCAATTTATGCATGAAACCATATTGAAAAACTTCCTTTCAAAATTTCTGGCTTGTATATGGGTCTAATTGTGTGAATTTATTTATTTATTATGTCTACCCACTCAAAAATTCACGGTGGATTTTTCAACAAGTTTCCCACTTCTTCGTTATTTAATTACCGTAATCTTTGCATAATTTTTTCTAAATGAGTTGTGGAAAAAATGGTTGTGGATCGAAATTTTTAAATGAGAATGAATATAATTATTTCAAAGTGGTAAAAGCTTTCTTTAAGATGGTGGTTTGCATACAATGCGTCACCTATATTCATGAAAATGTACAAGAATGTGACAATGTGTAATGACGTTTGAAGGACAAATTAATTAATTGAAGGGGTGAAAACTATGTGTCAAAAGATGTACCACTCTTGATGATAGTGAAATAATTTGCTAACTCCCGAATAATTTTATTTAGTCACAGAGATATTTATACATCAGTTTGATCCTATTTTCTAGGATTCAAACTTTACGAACATCCGTTCATATCCCAACCTCTCACTTATTTATGCGAGTGTGGTAACAACCACATTATAATAGGTTTATAACTAGACTTGTTGACTATAACTTATTTACCATTTAAGCTATGGTGTTATAAATATTATTTCCCTAACTTTTCCCTCCTTATTACAGACAGAGTTTAAAGACTGGGAGATAATACATACTTGTATGTTAACACACATTCAACATACTTTCAATTAGTAGTGGGAATGGCCTCACTACACTTACAAACAATCGGTGAATGATGTTCATTGAGAATCAATAAAATAAGTATGAACTCAGACACAACCAATAGTTCATACACTTTCTTCTATGTGAGCCGGGACACACTCAACAGTCCACATCATAACAAACAACACCATATCAAATGGTGGGACTGGACAACGCTATTTCATAAATAACATACTATTTTTTAGTGAGATTTGGATCTCACATCCACACCTTGTGAACTCAATTCACACGACCATGTTTACTGTTTAATTCAGTAAACATATTCCTCCTCACTGTTCTCGTGAGAAGGGTCTTTGTTGTGTTCTGCAAATCCACAACCTTTGTCTTTGCTTTCACCAGTGAGAAAGGCTTTCTCATTCTTCAAGCCATCAATCAGGTTTTTTGCTCTTTATATACAGTCCATCATTACATGAACGAGCTGCTTGCAGTAAAAACATACAAATCTGTTTTTCAATATCTGTCTTGAACTTGAGAAAGACGTATTCTGACTACATCTAAAAGAAACATTAGGCTTGCTTTTAACAAGCAACACTATTTCCTCTCTGATTGATTCATTTCTCTTAGCTCTATTTTCTACATCAATCAAGGAAGAAATGACACTTTCCAAACTTGGGTTAATCTTCAATATAAACATGGTATAGGAGTAGTCAGCAGGCATGCTATTTAACCAAATAGCTTTAGCATCATCATCTATCATCTACTACTTTAGCTTTTATTCTTTCTAATTAATTTTGCAGGGAACGGAACTTATTTATGTGTTGAACCTCACCGCCACCTTCCTCCATCTTAAGCCCAAACAATCTGTACTTCAGGGTCATCTTTGTACTGGTTGCTTGTGATCCTAACAGAGTGTTATGTCCATCCCAGATAACCTTAGAAGGTTTCAAGAGGTCTATGCGATGCAGATATGCATCAGAGAATCCCAAACGAATTATGGCCATCACTTTTTGATCTTTTACAGCCCACTTTGTAGCCTCATTAATTTCTGTAGTTTTGGTGTTTTTTCCATTAACAATATCGTTCAGATCCTTCTCAATCAGGGCAAGCTGAACCTTGACTTGGAGTGGAAATCTGGGGCGTCAATTTTCTCAACAAAACTTGACTTTTCCATGGTCAAATTCCCCCCCTCAATCAAAACAGTCTATATGTATGTTGGGTTCTCCTGAAAATGCATCCGTTTACAAGAACAGATTTTAAGAAAACAATTAATTTGTGAAAACCAGATGTGCTATAGGAAAAACATCACAGATCATTTTGCATTAATATAAGACACAATGGGCAAAATTTTATCAAAAAAAATTCCAATCCAGAGATAGAATTTACTCCCTATGGGTAGACTTAGGGAAATAATTAGAAAAGTTCTGAAGTACAATGGGCAAAATTTTATTGAAAAAAACTTCCAATCCAAAGATAGAATTTACTCCCTATGGGTAGACTTAGGGAAATAATCAGAAAAGTTCTGAAGTAAAATTATATGACTTTTTTTTTAATAAAAAGTGTAATAAAATTTATAAATCTAAATGCCCTAAATATCTACAAAGAATAAAAAACTATATGTTAACAAACATATAAGCGATTCACTTCTGCGCTTCTGCTTTTGTGCATTCATGCCTCAGCCGCCCACTTCAGGACCTATGCTGCTGCACATTATTCAGAGCATAATAAAAAATAAGTTGTCAGATAATGAGGTTGCAAATGCCTTATGTATCCTTCATTTCTGCTAGCTATGCTCAGATCTGATGCGTACCCTTACTTTTGCCTGCACATGCACGCTCCACACGTAGAACAAGTTGCCCAACATAGCTTTCAATGCTTGCAGGCACTTTCTTCTCTCAGCTGCGCTTCTGACTCGTACAACTACACAAGCAGATCAATGGACAACATATTTTTTTCTTATTCAGATCTAAAAGCTGGGGCGTACAACTGCACTCCTAAATAGGAAGGGAGATTAAACATTCAGGATATCAAGCATTTCAATCAAGCCTTGGCTATGAGGATGGCATGGAGGTTTTGGAAAATTTGTTCATCCCTTTGAAGCATCATCATAAAAACTAAATAGCTTCTCTAGCCAGTGGATGAGGAAATGGCTGCTTACTGGAGAATTGTTCTTTCAGGTACAGGTAAACATATAAAAATTTACGTGGAATTCCTGAGTGGGAATTTAACTTGAAAAATTGGAAATGGGAAAAACATTCTCGTCTGGGAGCATAGCTGGAATGGATTTCTCAGTCTACTCGGCAGCTCACACTCTCTTGAGTTGCAGCAAACACTCCAAACTAAGGTATATTGAAGAATAGCCGACTACATTCATTTACAAAAAAAAAAAAATCATTTCAGCTGGGACAGAAAAAATTGAAAGTGAAGGTTCAAGTCACTTAGCTCAACTCAGGACTCTGGCTTTGGAGCTTGCCAGTCGTCCCTTTTTTCACTCCAATCAAATTGATAAAATAATATGGTCTCATACACAACATGAGGATTGTAAAGTCTGTGCTTATTAAATTCTCTATCATCAAGATACACTCCAGCACACTTAAAAATGGAGCATGTGCGATATGCATAAAAAAGGGTGAATTGGCTCTAACATTTACCCCAACTGCCAACAAAATGCTGAAATCATTGATGGTCTGTTTTTCAAATGCTGTTTTTTCACCACCATTTGGTGGAATATGACAACCTTGTTTGACCATTTGTGCCCCAAATCTAGATCTTTTAACAAAGCACATATAAAAATGGATTGGTCTCAACATAGGTATGAAAATATTAAAATTCATGCGTGAACTAACAATTGGGGTTTGTTCTGTGGTTTGCATGGAAGGAGATGAATGCGAGAATATCTGACAACATGCAACATTATCAACAATAAGTCAGCAAAAACATAAAAATTCAATTCAGAATTACTACTTCCATTCACACCTCAACAAATGTTGGAATGTATGAATCTGCCAACGTGCTGGACTGCCAGCTAACTAACAAATTGAATATCCCTTGCCATTATAAAATTCCTTCTACTGTGGTATGGCCCAAACTTGTGGACCCCACTTCTCCCTTAGGCTGGTATAAATCAAACTTTGATGGAACTTCCAAACACAACATTGGGCATGCTGGTATTGGCAGACTCACCCGCGACTGGAAAGTTGAGCCTTACTTTAGCTATTCTCAAGTAATTGGAACCCAGACAAATAATTTTCCCGAGCTCCTAGACCTTCATCTCCAATATGGTATAACATAACTCCACATTGAAGGGGACTGAAGACTAATTATAAAGCTCATTAAACAAGTTAGGCAAGCCGAGGCGATCCTCTATGGCAAGCCCCATAACTCCGTTGGTTTTAAAAACCATTTGGCAAATGGAAATTCAGGTTTCACGGATGATGGACATCTTAGTGAAAATGGTCAGAGCTGCTCTACAACATGCAAGGCACCACAATATTGGGGTTGCAGATCAACTAACCAATGAAGCGGCAAGGAACAAGCATGACCACTCCCTTACTCTTTACAATGGACAACTGAAGCTCTTGGAAAGATTACAGGCAATGGTGAACTTAGAGGTCAATCAACCACATATATAACCATCGATGAATTACTCTCAAGGCAAGTATATTCTTTCCCTCTTGAACCATGTCCACATAGAAGTAGCCCAAAAATCCCTCTCATTATTTGTGAAGTTAGAAAGTATCTAGGCTTTAATACCATTCAATTTAAATTGACCACAAGCACTCATGCCCATGTGACTGCTATCTTGGTGTTCACTAGACATCTCGCCCATGGCCCATTCTATAATGTTATGACCATCTTTCATAAAAAAATCCCAGGCAAGTTGTGGTTGAGAGTTACTATTGCCAACTCCATCACCTACGCTAAGATTCTTCATGTCCCCACTAGCATTCCCATGTTCATCCTACTATCAAAGCCCTTGGTAAATATTATAAATTATAATAATCTAAACTGTCGTTGCTTTAAACACACCCCAAATTTACACATCAAATTATTTCGTTCCAGCCTTGACACCATTTTCCTCCACACTTTGTATTGAATCACCCACCTACATGCCTCCACACTTTCTCACGATATTTTCTACATTCATCTCCCTATTTCCTTCACTTTACTAGTATGGTTAGTAAACTACGCTTTCTCCTTGACCTGTGCTATGGGTTTGACACAGATGGATTCCTCAAATGCGATAGCATTGCCTTCAACAACTGTGTGGATCATTACGGGAAAGTACACTCCAGTCTCATATCATAATGGTCTAATGACCCCCTCAGAAATGCAGGCATAATGAAATTTACCTCATTGCCGATTGGTGTTTGATGGTAATGCTGATCTATGGAATGAATGACTACTGTACTGTCACTCTACATATATGGTTTCAAGACAGTCAAGTGGGCTTTTCACATGGGTAAATGGGATCAAAAGCCACAAACCAGCCATTCCAGACTAACTTTTCCACAAGAATCAACGACTCATGCAAATTGCTAGCCCCTTCCCTTCTTTGTTTGACTGACATATGGCACACAAATATGGCATTGACCTTCACTGTGTCTATCCCTTTTTAAGGGCTTATCTCTCTTTTCTGCCTAACCATTTTTTTTTTAAGAGTTCAACCCTAACCAGATCCTTTGGGAGTTCTAACACATTATATCTCACTCATCTTTGAATACAATTGTGAGATATTTGTTCAGCAAATCTAATAAGCGAATCAACAGCCAAGGACAAGTACAAGGGCATTAAACACTAATGAAAAAGCACAAAAGCCCTAGGATTATGGATTTGGCTATAAAATGGAAACCCAGGTCCAATAGATGTAAGTTGTAACTGCTATGATTCTGCACAAATCCTTACGAATTTGAAAAGGCCAAAATTAATGTCAAGATGCAGGGTTCAGCATTTCACCAGCAGTTAAGAGCAGCAAGATTGGCTCAACAGAAAAACAAAGACAAGCAGCTTACTGATGCAGGAGCATGCGAAGTCCTTTGAAATCTTGCATCGCCTAAAACAGAGTGCATTCATCTTTCTGTTGTTTTCTTTGCTTTGTCTTGGTTTTGGCAGTAGGTAGAAACTCGACTGGGTTGGGATACACTTTGTTTAAGTTTCAACAGTGGTGATCGGAAAGAAATTGTCCCGCACTGGTCTCTGGCAAGCTCGCCATTTTATTTCTTTGTTTCTCGAGCCCAATTCCCAGATTGGAACTAAGACTCAAGCTCATTTGTTATCCTTCGGTGATTGGAAGTCTATATCCCGACTACAATGTGGTTATATCTACAAAATCTTGGTGCAGATTCACAGTTCGCGTAGGTAAGCAGGCTTTTGTCGTTTCTTTCTACAATGCTAATCGAAGTTGAGTTTCCAATTGGGTCTTCCATCGATGGAGCATCACTTTGTAGTATTGATTGAAGTTTCATGCCTGAGCTAAGACTGTTCACAGTGTTTCACAGTAGTTAAAAGACCTGACAGGGTCTATTCTATGTTACAATGCTTACTAAAAGCCCGACTACCTCTATTTGATATACAATGACTCTACAGAACCCGACAGGGTCAGCAAAGTAACTAAAAACGTGTTTTCTTATATTCACTCAGTCCAAAAACCCAATCAGAACTCCTGTAGCTGCATACACAGGATTGGGCCTTTCTTTTGAGCTGTTTGGAATATGAAGAGTCTGATATTGATGCTAAAACGTTTGGTGAAGATCAAGAGACGTTGGGAGAAGGCATTCTATTTTGAACCTTGCTGCTGGAGGATGATATAGGAGACCAGAACTGTATTTTGAATCTTTCTTGGTCTGGAAAAGTGTTTGTTAAGGTGCCAATGTGAAGGCAGAAGTTCCTCATAGGACCAGAGGTGTAGTGTTTGTTTTCCTCCATGTATTTTGTAGTTGAATAAACCCGATTGTGGCAGAATGCAGAATTGTAATACGCTGTGTTAAGTGAATGATTTTGATCTTTATTGTATGTATGTCAACTTTTTGACGAAATCCCTGTTTGTGTATTTGGAATTGTGAATCCTGCAATACAGGCGTTAGAGGCAGACTTTAATCAGTCTTCCCTTCCTCGTGCTTGCACCAAGTGGTATCAGAGCAGGGTAGTGTACTTACGGTTGTGTTTGTCGAATAAAACTCCTCAATGTGTGTTGTAGGCTGAGAGAAAAGTCTATATAGAGTTGCAAGTTGTTGAGAAACTTGCACAGGTGGTTGCAGGGGTGTGAACCTTGTAAAAGTGTGAGGGAGTTTGTAAGAGGCTCAATTTGGAGTCCATTGCAGGTTGTGGAAAAGAAGCTTGCTGATTCGTGGTGAGAGATGGCACACAAGAGAAGGGCACGTGAGATGTGTGAGTTGATAAAGATGCTAAAAGTGTTCTAGGCAAGACTGGATATGATTACACTTGTTGATGATGGTGTAGCTGAGTGTGATGGTGATGAGGAAGAGTTGATGGTGGGGTGGTTGTCCCTACAAGCGCGGATAGATGCTTTGGATAGAGGCCAAGCGAGCGGAGGAAAAGAAGCCAGCAGACAAAAGAGACTAGCCAAGGTTTTGGTGGAGAAAAGAGGTAAATCATTTGATACAATTTTCTTGTTTTGTTGTAAAGAGAATTCAGAACAGCTCATGACTTGGATAGTTGAGCTAGAATTGTATTTTGAGAGCACGAATATTGTTGACCAGGGAAGGCTGCGTGCAATTGGTTGAATGGAGTTGCAGCAGTATATTGGAAGGATTTTCAAGCAAGGAGACAAAGGAAAGGTAAGTGGAAGGCTTGTGAGTGGGAACATATGATTTCTAAGATGTTGGGTCAATTTGTGTACCAAAAATTGCAGCCAGGATGGTTGAAGAAGTTCGTGTGAAGAGGCTTGAAAGTGTTGGTGAGAAGCATATTTCTAAGAGAGGCAATACGGATAGGGAGTTATCATGTGAGCAGCCAAAGACTACTTCGAGAAGCAGTATGGACGTGCATAGGTGCACGGAAGAGCAGGTTGTCTTAGAAGGCAACAAAAAGAGGCTTCTATATCTAGAACCTAATTCTGATTTTCAGAACAGCAGGGTGTATGCGAGCTGTGAGCAGCCCATAGGTGAAGACATCCTCAAAACGGATGAAGTGGAGGTGGTATATTGTCCACCGGAAGATGTAGACCCATTGTGTGATGATGGGCAAGCGGTTGTGAAGACCCATGAGTGGGCAAATTCTGATTTTTCCTTGGTTTGTGATGGCAATGAGCTTGTCACTTTTCTTTTGGATGGCAGTGAGGTTGAGGACAACCAAGGCATGATTCATGATTCTATGAATGAAAAAATTGATGTGAAAGAAGGTTGCAGCCATGTAGAGTTGCAGGTGAGTGAAGAGAGCAGCCAAGTAGAGTTGCAGGTTTCCATAGTGGAAGCATTGGATGCAAGGAAGTGCACACAAGGAGATTGTAGTGAAGGATCAACCATGTGAAGGAGCTAAAAACAGAGGTATGGATGAGAAGAAAACAGCTTTGAGAGGTGTGGAGAATGGGCCATGGGCAGCCCATAGTGTGAGTGAAAATCATGAGCAGCATGCTAGCTGTGAAGAGGAGTTGGACAACATGTCCTTGGGCAATGATGGAGCGGTTGTTGAGTTGTTTGGGGGAGCTTTTGTTTTCCTTAATGTGTTTGTGCAATGTGCAGGTTCACTCATGGATAAGATAGCAAAGATAAGGACTAAGTGTGGTGCAGTCCAGCATGCTCATATGTATGAGAGACAGAGTGAAGACACTGACAAAGTGATGGATATGGTAGTGGTGGATGAAGAGCTGGTGAGTGTTGATGATCCAGACAATATGGAGTGTCTTCAAGCTAATGTGGAGACAAGAGAGTGTGATGGAGCATGGCAACAAGTATGTTCTCAAGAGGATGTGCAGGTGAATGTTCATTTCCAATGGTGTGTGGAAGAAGAGCTGTCCCAAGAACAGCTGAATGATGATAGAGAAGGCTTTGAGAAGCCTAAGCTTGACATGGAGCAAGCTTATAGCATGGAGATAGATGAGAGAGTGCAGTTGAGTTTGAGATCAGCCATGGTATGTGTAGAGGAACCTGAGGTTGCAGGTGTAGAGAGTGAGTTCTTTGAGCTCAACAAGTGGAAGGAGGAGTTGCTAATGTGTATGGCAGCCCAAACATGTGGTATAGGAGCTGAATTTGCAGCTGAGATGGAGAGATTGATTGCTGTAGCAATGCGGACAATGAAGGATGTGAAGGTAAATATTGTTCTTTAAGTGATTCTTGATGTCATGGGCTGTCATTTGGATGCTCTGGTGTAGGTTGATTCAGTTGTGTTGAGATTGAGAGTGATAGATGAGATTGCAGTCATGAGTGGACAGCTATAAATAGTGGTATGTGATGTTGTGACTGATCCAACAACTAGTTGGACAAGGTGTGAACAAAGCCAAGTGGGTTTTAGGAGGAGGTGGTCAGTCTATGGTGGGTTTGAGCCCACATGGGAGAGTGTGATGCATGAAAGAGAATCTTGGTGGTGGCGGATGGAAGAGAGTAGGTTTCAACCCACAAGTGAGTTTATTGAAAGATGGTTATGCCTTTGGCAGAGGAGGATGGTCTATGGTGGGCCAAAGCCCACCAAGGAGAGAGATAGTGGCGAGTCACATACCACAAGGGGATAGAGAGAGAGTAGAAATGACGAGAGGAGAGAAGAAAAACCAACATGTAGGAGCTCAAAATGGTGCAGGAAAAAGAAGAACAAATAATTGATTTACTTGGTATGTTGGAAGGGGATGCCATGGTCACTTTGCCTCATGACCAAAAGAGTAGCATTGCTACTTATCCCATCCATGTGAGTTGGAGTTCACATTCTTTGAACCTTGGGTTTTTGATGCGAGAGCATTCGAAGTCCTTTGCAATCTTGCATCACCTAAAACAGTGTGCTTTCATCTTTTCGTTGTTTGCTTTGCTTTCTCTCGGTTTTGGCAGTAGGTAGAGACCCGATTGGCTCGGGATACACTTTGTTTAAGTTTCAACAGTGGTGATTGGAAAGAAATTGTCCCACATTAGTCTTTGGCAAGCTTGCCATTGCATGTATTTGTTTCTTGATCCCAGTTCCCTAATTGGAACTAAGACTCGAGCTCATTGGTTATCCTTTGGTGATTGGAAGTCTATCCCCTGATGACAATGTGGTTATATCTTCAAAATCTTGGTGTGGTGAGCAGGATTCATAGTTTGTGTATGTAAGCAGACTTTTGTTGTTTCTTCCTACAATGCTAATCAAAGTTGAGTTTCCAATTGGGTCTTCCATCGACAGAGCATTACTTTGTAGTATTGATCAAAGTTCCATGCCCGAGCTAAGACTGTTCATAGTGTTTAGTAGTAGTGAAAAGACATAATAGGGCCTATATTATGTTACAATGCTTACTAAAAGCTCGGCTACGTCTATTTGATATAAAATGACTCTACAAAACTTGACAGGGTCAGCGAAGTAACTAAAAACTTGTTTTGTTATATTCACTCAGTCCAAAAACCGGATCAAAACTCATGTAGTTGCATATACGGGATTGGGCCTTTCTTTTGAGCCATTTGGAATATGAAGAGTCTGAGATAGATGCTAAAACATTTGGTGAAGATCAAGAGATGTTGGGAGAAGGCCGAAGGTCTATCCATTGGTCTATATATACAAAAGGGTGTTCTGTTTTGGAGAATGATATAGAAGACCAGAGCTGTATTTTGAATCTTTCTTAGTTTGTAAAAGTATTTGTTAAAGTTGCCGATGTGAAGGCAGAAGTTCTGCATAGGACTAGAGGTGTAGTGTTTGTTTTCCTCCATGTATTTTGTAATTGAACAAACTTGATTGTGGCAGAATTTTGAATTGTAATCCGCTGTGTTAAGTGAATGATTTTGATCTCTATTGTATGTACATCAATTGTTTGACGAAATGCCTATGCGTCTATTTGGGATTGTGAACCCTTGCAATGTTGAGAATTTAGAGTTCCCATGGTGACTAGTATTTCACCATATGGTAAATAAGTTGGTTGTAACAACAATTATTTTAGGAGTGTGGCATATTATTATTGTTTGTACGTGAGTTATATAACCTACTCACGAATATAGGGTTTGGTGAGATTATTATGGGGTGTGTAGTTGAGCAACCTCCTTGTTTATAGAAGTGGCCTCACTTTATATATGAACTTAGTTTATTGAATAAAATGTGTTGTGATTGACCCCTATTTGAGTTTTTTGCTCTTCACTCATTTTATCATTTGGTTTCAGAGCAAGTTCTTGTACCACTGTGTTTCATCCTCCATTGTCTTTGCATCCAATGGATTGTATACTATAGCATTGCAGTGAGGACCACATGCAATTGCTGTTGTTACATTTGTAGATTTAGCTTGCATTTTTCTAATCCCTTGTAGTGAAGACCATGTGCAAGCGCTTGTTACTCACTATCCATATGCTCTTTGTTCCACATTGTCCATTCTATCCATAGTCTTGCCATCCTCATTTTGTCCACCGTTTGTATTATTAAATCAAAAATTAAACAAAAACATTTGCAGTCTGGTTTGAAAATCCAGATCAAATATTTGTTTCGATTCATATTTGGTGATTGAGATCATAGCGTGGAAGGCAATGACTCAGCTTGCCCTTGTAATCAGATTGTGTAGATCAATTTGGTTCCCTTCGTGCATAACATCAACTCAGATCAGTTGTGGAACTCATTTATTTTTGTCAGTTCATTCTGCCATCGTTCCACCTATAGCAAACCAACCAACCTGGGCTTATAATCTCATCTGCAAACAACAATGTCCAACCCACAAACGATAGTGCCTAGTGTCCAACTTCATCTGATCGAGCTCCTCCAATTTCACCTCACCGTCCATCCAAGCTTCCATCGCCCAGCCTATGCCTTTCAACCAGCTCGCAGATTTTGCACCAAAACGGGCGTGGTTTCCAAGATAGTTGGTGGTTTTTCAAAAAGATTAGAGGTATTAGGGTTTTGTTTGCATTTAGGTTTGTTATAGTCAAATAAGCAGGGTTTAATATGGGTATCTTTAAAAGATAAGTCAATTATGTTATTCTCTTTAAGTTTGATTTAGCTTTTGTATGTTCAATCTAAGTCTCTTTTGTGAGTCGATAAGGTCTTTAGATTGATTAAGTATTTGATCAATATAAACAATAGTATTTTAAAAATTATGGGTTGTTTTAGTTTAGTATATCATTATCATTGTGAAAATCAAGTGTCTTTTTAATGACATTTGTGAGTCAATTTAAAAAGTGTCAACGTAATTTCGTCTATCATGGTATGTTTTTAAATCATTAGTGTTTGAGTCATAATTATAAGAGTCTAATGGTTTGTAGTGTCTTTGTCAAAAAACAAAAGTGTCATTGTAAGGATGCATTATTAGTTGAAGCTGACGTCCTCTAAGTCAAATTTGTGGGAGGGATAAAATGGAAAAGTTGACACCAATTGACAAATTTGATGAAACGGATTTCCATAAATAGCAATTTCAAATGTAGTTACTGCTAATTGAAAAAGACCTTTGGGACATTGTTGACGACACTGTGGCAAAACCCACAGATGTCGATGAACTTAACAAATGGAAAGTCAAGGATAAAAACCTTAGCCATTATTGGCCTTGGCTTGTCAAAGCCCTATTTACATCATGTGGACTTTAAAAAGTCTTCCAAAGTTAAGTGGCTAACATCTTAACTTCTACTTGGCCAATTTCTTATGTTCTTTTCATAAATTAGGTTCACCTATTGGTAAATTTTCCCACGAGTATGAGCCACTTTATTCTATATATTTTGTACCCAAATTTACTATAATCTCCAACTTTGACAAATTAACAAGTAGTAGTAGTAACTAATATGTTTTTTCCTCAATTATTAGCATATTCAAGCAATTTATCTTATTTTTTGAGAAGGAAATATTCACCAACTATGCTCTACTTAGTAAAAAAAAACTTTAAATCCTTCAATGTTTGTGTGGGCCGTTCTCACAAGGACGTGGTCTCTCCATTCTAGATCTAAGTCTTTAATGCACTGGTTTGAATGTCATCTGCATTAAATGAGTATCACTAAAATTCTTCATGCATCACATGGAAGTAGAAGACTTACATTTCACCTGCTAAGAGGACACTTTTCTTATTATTACTCAGTTCATAGCACTTTGCGAATTGAATCTTGCTGCAACAATAGGGACTATTGGCCATTCCATAAGCTTGTTATAAGCAACCAATCTAATAAATATTGTTTTATGAAATGGTTTTGCAGTCAGGTTGCTAATGCATTAGAAACGTTATGCCTGCCAAAGGGATCAGCAATTGCAATTGATATGCCCATGGTTATCACTGCAGTAATTATTTATCTTGCATTGGTTTTGGCGGGCTATGTTGTTGTATCCATTGCCGACAGCTTTGCTTCTCAGGAAATTTCTACACGCTTAAGAATTTCCAATGCTAAGGCAATCTTTACGCAGGTCTGCATCAAACAGAATTGGTGTTTTTTACACATTAGATAAATTTTTATTTGATTTACAATACTTTTGAAAAATTTCTAGACATTGCTATCAAGAAGCACTACCTATCTGTTGTCTTCACTCGTGTCACGGTTTTCTATAGGTGTGGGGCAATTTGCAATGTAAGGATCTTTGAAAGAATTGGGATATCTTCTTATATCATCCAATTATGTAAATATGTTTTGCTTCTGAACAGTAGGTGAAATATAAAATTGAAATAGATGTCTTTGTATTGTATCCCAGGATCAGCACTTTATTTTAGCTACTGGAATATAAATTTTGGCATTTCCTTTCATATCAGCCAGTCCGATAAGATTGGTTTAAGATCTTTAATATTGAATCCAAACATAGACTAGAGTGTCCTGGAAAAGGTGTGATTTATAATCTGACCTTACTAATTTACATTACAAGTAGGGCTACTTTGGGATCAAGATCCTTTTTTAAAATCTAACCTCAATCATAGAGAAAATTGTTTCTTCAACAAATGTGATCATAGAATGCAATTTTAGATCTTATTCTAATTAAAAAGTTTTTTAATAAGTTGATGATGTCTTTACCTGAGAAGACATCTTCACATGACTTAAATTGTGGCACTGAATTCCCATTGCTGTAGAACTTTTGTTCTTCTAATTTCATATGAAACATGGTTCGTGCACTTTACAAAGATGTTCTTGATTTGAAAAATATTAACTTTGTATTATTTTTCAATGTCATCAAATCTATATTATTTTCCTGCCCCATTCCGGCCCCGTTCCTGCTCCCATGGTATTTTTCTATTCAAATACCATTTCTAGGATTTTAGGGGTATTTTTATGCATTTCCTTTTTGTATTCCTGCATTTAGCTGCCCCTCCCCGACAAAAGGGGACTCGTTGGAACATAGCTTCAAATGCTATTTCAGTTACACTAAGATGAATAACCGTCTTATACTATTGCATGTTTCACCTCTATTTGTAACTACTGATTTCCTTGTTTGAAAAGAAACTTTTATTCAGGCTAATCAAGACAATCCATAGAAGAAACAAATATTTTGGACTGTTGAGTGTTAAAGGTATGGAATTCAAACATTGACCTCTACTTGTAACTATTGATTTCCTTGTGCTTGAGAAGAAGCTTTGACTCAAGCTATTGAGGTGACTGCCAAAATTGATAAAGATTTTGAACTATAGGCTGCGTTTTTTTGTTTTGGTAAATGAGGGGTTTTAGGGGATCCCAAAACCATTGGGACACAAATGGATGTTAGCAAATATGAATGCTGAAAGAATGAAGAGAAAATTGGAAGGCACACATTGAAGTGTGTGTGCATCCCTTTTTAATTGTGCAAAATGTAGTTACATACAGTTGGGATAGTTGACAACTAACCATTAGTTAATGGACTAACTAATATGTTAATTAATATATTTAATACTCCTTAATGAGTAAATCGGAAACAACTCCAAGTTTGTCCCGAAATTTTACAAACAAAATAGGACCAAGAGGTTTAGTCATTAGATTTGCAGATTGCTTTGTAGAAGCACAGAGGTAGAGAAATATCACTAGAATCAACCAACTATTGAATGCAGTGATGATGGATCTCAATATGTTTGGTGCGTGCAGGAAATACCAAATTCCGCACCAACTTCAATGCACCTTGATTGTCACAAAAAAAGTGGAGTTGGTGTAGGTTGAGAAAGTTCAAAATCAATCATAATCCAACATAGCCAAACTGCTTCACAAGTGGCACTGATTGCTGCTTTGTATTCTGCTTTCGTGGAAAATATAGCTGTAGTACGCTGAAGCTTGCTTTGCAACGAAACAACTCCTGAACCGAAGGAAAAAATGTACCCGATGGTAGACCTCCACGTATCCATTGATCCTCCCCAATTAGAGTCTGCATAACTTGTCAATCTGAAATTTTCTACCTTCTGATATAGGATGCCAAAGTCAAGAGTTGCTTTGACATATCTCAAAACATGTTTTTTGTTGTCCAATGAATGAGTTTTGGTTGAGACAACAACCAAGAAAGATAGCTAACAACAAAACATAGATATGGTTTTGTGGCTGTAAGATATATCAGGCTGCCCACCAACTATTTGTAGAGATTCGTTGACCAATGATGAATCATCATGCGTTGACAAATTCAGCTCGACTTCCATAGGTGTAGAAGCAAGGTTACAATCTATCATTCTAAACTTCTTCAAAAGATTTGTGGCATACTTGACTTGAGCTATGAAAATGAAATGGTCATGTTGCTAGAATTCTACACCTAATAAATAGTGTAGGAGGCCTAGATTAGTCATGTCAATGGCAACGCACAAATCTGATTTTACTCGCTGAATTGCAGTGGCCCCACTAATTGTGATGGCTAGATCATCAACATAGACAATAAGTATCACAATGCCATGCCTATCACTTTTGACATAAAGATTCAAATTACAAAGACAATTTTCGAATCTAAAATCTTGTATATGCTGATCAATTTTAATATATCAATCTTGTTGAGCCTGCTTAAGCTTGCATAGAGACTTAATCAATCTGCCAACTAGATGATCACTACGAGGACCTTGGAAACCTTCACGTACCATGTAGACCTCATCCAAATCTTCGTTCAGGTAAGCACTTTTGACATCCATCTAAAACACTTTCCATTCAAATTGAGCTGCTATGGAGAGAAGCAAGTGAAATGTGACCATCTTTGTAGCAAGAGCAAAGGTCTCATAGTCTATTCCCCCCTGTTGGGAAAAACTTTTCGCAACAAGATGAGCCTTGGTACTTATCCAAAGTACCATCAGCTTTGCACTTTACTTTGTACACCAATTTGCAACTAATGGTTTGTTTACCTGAAAGTAGCTCCACCAATTTCCAAGTATTGTTCTTCATCAAGGCATCCATTCTGTTTGCATGGGAGCCTCCTATTCAGGTTTGGCTTTCGCTTCAAAATTTCTCTATGGTTTAGATATCGTGAAAAGATCAAAAGCAAGAGCAAAATAAACACTCTCCTTAGTTGAATCAACAACTTTCTTACTCGTCCTCTGGGGCGGTGCATCTAATTGAGGCATTTCATCTTCTCGCACATTCTATAGAGTGGAGTAAAACAATTTAGGTCTCTGATGTACCGAACAACCCTGTATTGGCTGAATATTAGCTGAAGTGTTAACCAACCCAGGTTGGTGTCATTGAAATACTAGTGGAGTATCAGAAATATCAGCCATGGGTTGCTGCACTGGAGTCTATGAAGGTGTGCTAGATGATTTCGATTCCTCAACTTTGAAAGGAATGACAACACTAGATTCAGGTATCTTAGAGAGTGCTTGTTGGTTACAAACAAAGAAGGATTATGTCTCTTTCAGATCAACATCTCGACTAATGATTATCTTGTTAGTGGAAACATCAATAAGTCTATAGACTTCAGATTTGTCACTATAGGCAGTGAAAAAATAACTAGCACTCTTGTAGTCTAGTTTACTTCTATTTCGATCAGGGACCAAAATATATGCAGTAGAACAAAAAAGACGAAAATGTGTTACTTCAAGTTTGGTTCTAGACCATGCTTCCTCTAGTGTGACATCCTGTAAAGCTTTGCAAGCACTCCTATTCAGGATATATACTACTGTGTATATTGCTTCTCTCCAATGTTTTTATGATATGTTCATACTATGCATCATGCATCGAGTCATCTCCATGATAGTGCAATTACACCTCTCAACCACCCCATTCTAATGTGGAGTGTACGGCATTGTCCCTTGTTGGTGAATTCCTTCCTTGTAGTAGTTTTGAAACTGCTTGGAAGCAAATTCACCCCCATCATCAAATCTTAGTGTCTTGATCCCTCATCTTGTCTTTCCACCAATGCTTTGAACTTTGCAAATGTGGCAAAACAATCAAGACTTATTTTTCAAGTAGACTCACATCTTACTGGAGAAGTTATCCACGAGCAACAAAAAATACGTTGCTCTGAGGACTATAGATGATTTCCAGGATGGCATGCAAAGATCCACATGCATGAGATATAAGCACCTTTTTGCGTGCCAAGCACCTTCAGTTGGAAATGGTTTCTGTTTCTGCTTTCTAGCCAAACACCCTGCACACATATCCTTTTTTTTTTTGAACAACAGGCAAACCAAGAACCATATTTATTGTTCTAAGTTTGGTTAAGTACCGAAGGTTGAGATGTCCAAATATCTCATGCCACCAAATGCTGGTATTATTCTCCACAACCAAAACATGCAAGGTGATTGTGATCGGATCAACAAGCTTATACAAGCTATTCTACGCAATGCCTAGGGCTATTACTTTGTCATGTTTTATTTCAAACCCAATAAATTTCTTTCTAGAGAAATTCATTGCAATGTTAGGATTTTCAATTATCTGACTAATAGATAGGAGATTTTCATTCATTCTAGGTACATACCTAACTTTTGTGACCTTGAATTTTGCAGTGTTATTCAATACAATGTGTATATCTCCTATCCCTTCTACAACATGTGATCTTTCATCCCCTAATGAAATTGAATCAGAGAAACTTGTTTTTGCATTAAATTTGACATACCGGTCCTTGTGACATGTGCAATGTCTAGATGTGTTGGAATTAAAAAAGTAGCAACTGGTAAGACTTCAATCTGAGTATGACGCCGCTAGAGCATATTTTTCTTCAAAATGTTGTTTAGTTTCAATTGCTGCCACATATGCTTGCACCTTCTACTTTTTTTGTTATGTGAAACAACTTACTATTGCTTCCGACAATCCTTCTTGACATGCCTAACCTCATGACCATAATTACACTTCACTTGATATTTGGAAGTAGACCCTTAAGGATTACGTTTCTAGTTCCCCTTCGACTGTGCATCAAGTGCACTCTCTATTTGTTCAAAATTGGACTCATTTATTTGCGTCTTCATGCATTCTTTTTGCAACAAATAAGAACTACCCTGATTAAATGTCAGGGTTGGATTTTTGTTATCAAATGTAGAGCCTCCACAAAAGATTCATAGGAGGGTGTCAAATTGTTTCGTCATCATCCGTCTTTTTGTTAATGGGTGCAAGCTGGTCTTAGAGATGTTTCATTCAAAGCTGTTTTGATAGGGACCCACCCTCATTCATCTTTATAGAGAATAGCAGATTCTTCAGATGCAAGACTTGAATTTTCTTTGAGGTTTGGTATTTATTTTTCAGATTGGGCCATAACACTTTCTTTAGTGGCATTTCGGACCTTAGGAATCATGTTGTCTGACACATAATTTTAACAACATCAAGGCCTCCTTATGATGCTTGTCATAATCTGCAAAATTTGTAGTAGATCTCAATTCAGTGTCGGGAACGATTATCATAATCACAATATAACACAATTGTTAAAATCTTATGACTCCAAACATTGTAATTTTGACCGGTTAATTTCTACACTTCCGACATAATTAAATTTTGAATATTGTCCATTTTGTACACAATTTTTGACTTTTGATTTGGAAATCAATACGACCAACAAAAAGAGTATAGTCATGACTCGGAAATCAATGCAACATAAAAAGTACATTTCTGACTTGGAAATCAATGGTACAGGAATAGTATAGTTTATAATCTGAGTTTACTTATAATTTGAACTTAAAAAAATTACTTAGAACTAAAAATTGATGCTCAGAATTGTAAAGTGACAGGCCGGATAGTCTGATTTAGAATGCACATGAAATTCTATTTCACGATTCAATTGAAAAGATGAGCAAACATTGCAATGAATAAGTTAAGACGTTGTTTACTTCACATTCCCAATGTGACTGCCTATTCCTATGAGAATGGAGAACTTATTGAATAAGACAAAAACAAGACACTTTTGCTAAACACCTAGGATTAATAACAATTATATACAATATTGTTACATCCTCCCCTTAATCTGTAGAAATCTTTGTCAGACCAAGCATTCCTTTAAACTTTTCAATTTTTTTCTTGTCCAAGTGCTTTTGTCAGGGTGTCTATTGGTTGCTCTGCTATCAGGCAATGTTGGAACTTGACACTGCCATTTTTGACACAGTGCCGAATCATATAAAATTTGGTATTGATATGCTTGGTTCGGTCGTGAAACACTGGATTCTTTGCCATTTGGATTGCAGAAGTGTGGTCAACCATGAGAGGTGTTGACCACAAGATCTCTTTAGTTGCCTCTGAAGCGGCTATATATTCTGTTTCTGCTAAAGAAATTGTCGGCACTGATTGCTTCTTGGATTTCCAACTGACAACTGTTGTTCCCAAATTCACCAGAAAACCCGAGGTGGACTTTCCATCTTCATGATCACCAACATAGTCAGACTTTGAATACCCAACTAGTTTGAAGTCTCTGCCTTAGAGTATTTGAGCCCAAAATTCTGTGTTCCTTTGAGATATCTAAAGACCCTTTTTGTTGCTACCCAATCACTGCGCTTGGGTTGTTGCATGAATCTTGAGAGGACACCAACTGCAAATGATATATCTGGTCGAGTTGTGATCACATAAATCAAACTTTCAATGAGTTGTTTGTATTTAGTGGCATCAATCAAATCTGTTGAATCTTCAGATGTCAATTTGAGATTTTTTCCATGGGCATGCTGAGAGTTGAGATTTTGTTCCATGGGCGTGCTGAGAGGCTTACTATCTTCCATTCAAAACTTGATTAGAATGACACCAATGTACTTCTGCTGAGTGATGAAGAAATACTTTGGTTTTTGAATTACTTCAATACCCAAATAGTAATGAAGATAACCCAAATCAGTTATTTCAAAGTTTTTCATCAACTTTGATTTGAATTTTGCAATGTACTGTTCATTGTTCCTTGTGATGAACAAATCATCAACACACACCAGCACAAATACAACTGTTTTGTCAACTGTTTTGATGAAAAATGTTGTATCTTCAAACTCGAAATGTTTGAAGTTCATGTTCATGAGGTGCTCAGCGAATTTGTCGTACCATGCTTGAGGGGCTTGTTTCAAATCTTATAATGATTTTTTTCGTTTGCACAACTTGTGCTCTTGTCCGTTTACTGCAAAACCCTCAGGTTGTGTCATGTCCACAATTTCCTTGAGGTCACCATTCAGGAATGCAATTTTGACATTCATTTAGTGAACTTTTCATCTGTTGTGAGTTGCCAAAGCCAACATGGTTTGAATGGTAGTCCATTTTGTTGTAGGTGCAAAAATTTCGTTGTAGTCAATTCTTTTTTTCTGAGTATATCCCTTTGCGACAAGCCTTGCTTTGTGATTGTCAAGTGAGCCATCAACGTTGTATTTGTTACGGTAGACCCACTTATAGCCAATAGGTTTGCAACCATATGGAGGATCAACCAATTTTCCAGTCTCATTTTTGACCAACGCATTGTACTCATCTTTCATGGCTTTTCTTCAAGATTCAAGCCTTTCAGCCTGTTTGAAAGATGTTGGTTTTGAATCAAACGCAACATTGAGTTCTTTTGGAGAATCATTCAAGGTGAGTTTTTCAATTTTGTCTTGAATTTAGTCAAGGGAATTGTCTGACTGTGATGCAGCTGCATGTGCATTTTTTGTTCTTGTTTTCTCAACTTCATCAGTGTTCACATCTTTCAATGTTTGAGGAGCCCACTTAGGCATCTGTTTCTATGTTTTAGGTGCTTCAAGTTCATCCTCTAAAGTTTCATCACTTTCTGCCCTCTGTTCTAGTGGCCCTTGTTCAATATCTGATGAAGTTTCACTCTCTCCTTCAGGAGGAGTTTCAAGCTCATGTATAAGAGATAGTAGAAAATCAATGGATTCCCAATTGTGTGTCACATACTCATTGTCTAGAGCATCCAAATCACTCTATAAACATCAAACTTTGCATACTTGTCAAGTTGACTCAGCGGCCGATCAATATGCTTTTTGTCCTTTGCAGTTTCACAAAAGTCAACTTCTCTTGCGACAAGAAACTTTTTCTCTTTCTCATCGTATAGCCTGTATGGCTTGGAGGATTCAAAATATACCAAGTGGATGCATTTTTGACTCTTGTGGTCCAACTTATTTCTCCTCCTTTGGAATCAATGCGTAACAAGTGGATCCAAAAATCTGAATATGTCGCACTGAAGGAAGATAACCACACTACATTTCATACGTAGTCTTGGGTTCAAGAGTTGTTGATGGTGATCTGTTGCGGAGGTGTACTGCTGTTTTAGTTGCTTCGGCCTCAAAAGTGCATATTTACACCTTTGAAGTACAACATTGCACGAACCATATTCATCACAATTTTGTTCATTTTTTCAACTACATTCCGTTGTGGAGTGTGAGGAACTATGAGATGGTGTTTGATCCCGTTTTGCTCAAGATAGGATTCAAATTTATTTGAAGTGTATTCACCACCATTATCTGTCCTGAGTGTCTCGATGCGGGTTTGTGTTTCATTTTCTATTATGTTTCGAAACTTTTGGAAAGTCTCGAATGCTTCTGATTTTTTCTTCAGAAAGTATATCCATGTCATCCGACTGTAGTGATCAGTGAACAACATGAAGTACTTATGACCACCAGTGAACAAGTTGCAATTCTCTGTCAGCTTTCCACTGTGACTTCGGGAATGACTCTTTTGTGTGTTTAGCCAAGATGTAGGGTTCACACTTTTCATTTGATTTTGCGAGCAATGTCAGCATGCCAACAACACCTTTATTTTGTAATAAATGAATGTTGTTATAGTGAGTGTGCCCGAATCGAGCATGCCACAACATGTTTGGAGACATTCCGTCTTTCACGAGATGAGCATAATTCCTTGAATTTGATGGCTCACCACTGAGTTTGAGTAGTTTTTCTTTCTCGTATCTTGTCAAGACGACCACATTGTCACTTTTTCCCTGATTGTGACATCACCATTATCGAATAGAATGGAATGGCCTTGTTGCCTTATAAGTGCGAGGGACAACGAGTTTCATTTCAATTTAGGAAGGTAGAGAACATTCTCAAGTTTGTAGTCTGGAAGCCCTGGACACTTGAGTCGAATTGTACCCCTTCCCTGTGGTTGCAGACTTGATCTATCTGCGAGGTACATTGAGCCACATATTTCTTCATTGTACTCCTCAAATAAGTCTTTTCAGAAAGTCATATGTTGAGTGCCATCAATATCAAGAACCCAAGCATCAAACCATGAAGAACTGATCGAGACACTGTTTGCTTCATCCTCTGTATTGGAAAACACACATTTGCTGGTGAATTGGGTTGAGTTTGACTCTTTTGATTGTTTATTTGATTTTTCCTCTTTCTTCTTACAGTATGCTTCATTTTTCTCCCATAGAGTCCTACATTCGTTAGTCTCATGGCTTCCTTTTTTGTCACACCATTAGCAGTAGAGGTTTCATTGATCATCTTGTTTTTTATTTTGACCACCATGTTCATTTTTGCCACCTTTTCCCTTGTACTTGTTTTGGTACTTGTTATTGCCTTCATTTTTGGAAGACATGGCCTTGTTTGATGTTTTGGAAGAATTTGATTTGACATAGCACATACTTTCACCTGTGTGGATTTGATTTTTCTTTCAAAGGCCTTTTCTCTTTCTACCATCTTTTCAACCAGCTAGTCAAATGTGAGAGTCTTCAATTGATTGTTTGCTTGCAGAGAATCCAAGTAGGTTGAATAGTTGGGAAGAAGGGCTTTTATGAATGCGGTCATGTAGATGTCAATTTTGACACTCGTTGCTTTTGCATTATGTTTGATGGCACGTATTTCTGAAGCCAATTTCATCACATCACCATCTTTCAACTCTAGGTTGAACAATTTCAACTGTAATTGAATGAATTCCAACTCTGAGTGAGAATCATATAGCTCCTTCAGTTTGTGAAATGTTTCCCATTGTGTACTGCACCCCTATATATGACGAAACACATCTTCGTCCACAGATGCCCTCATCAAGGCCAATGCCTTCATGGTTTTCTGCTTCCATATTTGAGTATCCTTTGCATTCTCTGTTGGTTCCGCTGGTTGTTTCTCCATGTCGCAAATATCGAACCATAGATCATTGAATATGAGTGTGTTCTCCACTTGTCGAGACCATTCTAGCCAATTGTCTTTCCCAGTCAATGTAGTGCCAACAATAAATTTGATGGAATGCATGGTTTTTATTTGAGTTTTTGGAGTTTTGAGTTTTGGAGGTTTTGAGTTTTTAGTTTAACCCCAATTGGTTCCTTATCACTCCAAAATGGTCATCTTTTCTATATACACAATGGTAAAAAAGTAGCTCTCCTTATTTCTTCTTGAATTAGCGAAATTCAGTTGTTGTTTGCCAAATTTGCGAGAGTAGCTTGCTCAAGGCAATTACAAATGAAAAAAATTCTCCTTGTTAAATGCTTTCAAATTTAAAAGTTTTCCAAATTTGAAAAGGACATTTAAATGAAAAAGCTTAAAAAAACTAAGTACTTTCTCTCTCCATATTTGTTTTATATGTTGATTTCCAATATTGGTAATAGAAAAAAAAGAATACACAAGTATTTTTGCCTTCCACGTGGCACTTCCAATGAAGTGATATACAACACCTACCTCAAAAATGGCTTCTATGCAGCCCAATAGAAGTACGACACCATACAAGAAGTCAGATTGCAGCAAAGATATGAGAAGACATTGCCACCTTGATCAGGGTTTAGCGCCAAAGTTGCCACACAAAACACCTTGAGAAAAATGCCTATGCAGATCTATAGGTCAAAATGCCTACGCAGATCTATAGGTCAAAATGCTATGCAACTGGGTCTGATCAAGACACCTTTTATTTCTTGTACACACTTCTAAGCAGTTTTAGAATACCTGATGATGACAAAACTCTTCCAACTTAGCTCTACCATGATTGGCCACTCAAGCTAGTTGAAATGTTGGTCCAAGACACATTAAAACCTTGATAAAAACAATGTGATAGGTCTGAAGATGTCATGCAGGGCTTAGTGTAGACAAAAAAATTGGCAAAACTTCCAAATTCCAACGCAGGTTTGCATATGTCGCAAGTCTGAGCAGCAATAATGGTTAGAACACCCTCCAATTGGTTCTAAACTTATTACACCTATGTTTGGTGACCAAAAACTTATGAGTTTCCATTAACTGTTGTATTGACTCCATAAGGGCCCATTTGTCGTCAACATACTAGGGTAGCATGTAAGGAGTGGACTTACACCCGCAAACCCTAATGTAGGAGAATGTGGGAAACTGTATAAAGCACTCACCCCATCTAGCTATCTCTGAGGTGGTGGTGATTGAGAAACGTTGATTGCATGGCTCCTGTTTAAACATCTAAATGACAAAGTGGAGGAAAGCATCATTGACTCTGTGAAAGTATTTGGTAGTCCTTCAGTGTCAATTGAGGATGGTACTAATATATATGAGAGGTAGACATCACCCATTGTAGTTAGCGTGCTATAGAACCTCCTTCGCGCAATTGCATAAACTAGGTATGACATCATGTAGAATTAATGAGTGGTAACCACCTTGCATAGTTGCTTGTGATTGAGTTGTTGATCAACTTAGCCTAGTTGATGTACTGTTTGTTGGCATGTATGATTTGGATATATTGAAACATCCACTCTTGGTAATCCCTTGTTGTGGGATTTCCTACCATTCTATTGAGGAGAGTGATAATATCACCAATTTCCAACTTAAACTCCTGGAGGGCACTCACCTTAGGGACTTTGACTATGGATGCTTTAGATTTAACAAGCCAATGCTTGTTTAGAAATTTGACACAATCGTCATTGTTATCCTCATGGAACTGCCAAGCTGTTTATGGAGTAATTTTCACAAAGGCCTTGTGGTCTGGAATTTGAAGACCAAGTCATAAGATGGTTTCTCCCCGTTATAGTGACTTGCCATCGTCATGACCAACTTCGAACACTATACAAAAGTTGGAAAGGCGGCGGCCTGAGGCAACCCGCTGTCATAAATGCTCTGTGTCCAATCTTTTTTGAAAAGTGCGTTCACTCTACTCCAAAAGTCACGCATATTAACACGCCCTAGGTTTGTATCTATGACCTGGTCTATGTTAGAATCAATGTTTAAAGGAGTAATCCCCTGCAAATGGTACTTCATGTCACCCACCTTCTCTTTTCCACCTTTGTTCTTGGGTGTTCCAGGTATCTGTTGTGTGTGACGAAAACGAGAGATTGAAGGAAAGCGAATCAAAAGTGGACACAGGGAGCAACGGGAATAGGAGGGGTGGAGAAAGGGGAGGTGGAAACAGGGGACTGCAGAGTAGTTGGGAAAGTCCGAAGTTGGAGATGTAGTGTTGTTGAGCAATTTCAGAATTCTGGGGTCGGGGAAATGGGATTGCTGGGCAGGGTCTCAACTCCGACATCGGGGTTAGGGACTACTGGGCAGGGTTTTAACTCCGACATTGGGGTTAAGGGATCGCTGGGCAGGATTTCAACTTTGACGTCGGGGTTAGGGGACTGTTGGCCAACGTAGTAACCTCGATCGCTGTGAAAAAGGGATTTTCAAGCAAAGTGATAACTTCGTTGGTGAAGAACAATAGATTATGCATGACAAAATGACTATTTGCTGGAGCGTGGAACAAGCTCATGGGAAGGGGAGCCAACTTGCAAGAAAAAACGTCTAAAAACAACTCCTAAACCCCAGATAAGTAAATAAGGTGTCCACATTGAAAACCCCAATAAAAACGACCTTCAAGTGAGTGAAATTGGGAAACCGTGACTTAGGCTGGAAAAATCTAAACTCAGTGAAAAAAACAAATTGTAAAAATGAAATAGCAGAGTTCAAATTAAATAGCGGGGGTCAAAAGATCCCCACACGCTAACGAACCTCATTAACGAGGGCCGAGTCAGATCGCGGGGGCTACTCTACAGCTCTTGGAGTCCGTCGGGTTTTGAAGACTGCAAAAGTCCAACAATTGCCTAACAGTTGTCGAGTTTCGATGACTGCAGAACTCCGACGGCTACTGTGCAGTCGTCGAGTTTTGATGACTGTAGAATAGTCATTGGATTTTGATCGCTGCATAATAGTCATCGGATTCCGATGCTTGCTAGGTAACTGTCAGAGTTTGATCCCTGCTTGGTAGGGGTCCAACTCCGACGGTTTTAGGAAAAATTGTTTTTAAGTCCTTAAATTTGCCCTTTTTCTCTGAAATCTTCTCCCTTCTGACTTGATTTTCGATAAAATTAAGGACCAGAAGCTCCTATCAAATACATGATATTGTTCATGCATAGCATGGTCTAAATGGACCCTCATAAGATCTTACTAAACAATGACCAACCATCATATGAATAAATAAACTTATTCCTTATCTTAATGCACATAAAAAATAAGGGATTAGCTCGAGGAGTACTGAAAAAGATGCTAACTCTAGTGGTACTCTTGTGCGCGAGTACATATTTAGATTGTAATAAGCTTTTAATATGGCTATACCTAATTTCGAAATGGTCAATGTGAAAACGATTGTTATAGGACCAAGATCACCTATCAAATACATGATATTATTCATACATAGCATGATCTAAACGAACCCGCAGAAGATCTTACTGAACAATAACCAGCCATCATATTAATGAATAAACGTATTCCTTATCTTAATGCACATAAATAAAAAGGGATTAGCTCAAGGAGTATTGGAAAAGATGCTAATTTCAGCGGTACACTTGCAGGTAAATATGTATTTGTAGAGAGGATTACAAAGTAAGTCAAACATTAGTTCATAAATCATGAAAAATGCATAAAGAACTAACTAACCCTGTCTATTCCTATGGGAATTACAAAGGATAGCAAGAAACAAATGAAAGAAACATCATATTATCTTCCCAAATGGATTCACCATACCCATGTGGCTCAAAAACATGTTCTCCTTTGATCAAGCATTCTTGTCTTTGTCAACAAAGGTGCAAACTCCTCCAATGTCTCAAGAACACTCCATAAAACCTAGGCTCATGATTCCAAATCACTAAACTACCCTATCAATGAAGCTTGTAACTAATTTTAATGGTCTATTGCAAAAGATTGTGGAGACAATTATGCATAATAACTTTGCATAATTCAAGTTTAAAATTCATGTCCATGGCCTCTCTATTTATAGATTTTTGAGATTGGTCAGGATCAACTATGACTGTCCATCTCAAGATTGAGATATGTGGCCATGGATAATCCTAATATTTGGAATTAAACTCATAAATATCCTTAAGATAAATAGCATTAAAGAGGCATGGGAGGCATTAACTAGGCATGGGTGACCCATAATCCTGATATTTTATGTACTTATGGCTTGATGGATGCCACCCCATAGATGATGTCAATAGGTGATGCAGATATTCAAAATCAATTTTCAATAATGAGATTCAAAAAGATCTATGGAATTCTTACTTAAGCTTTTAAATTGGATTAATTAGCTTAAGTAAGTTTAATCAAGTTTAGTGCAATTCTTTGGAAATTGGTGCACAATTAATCAAAATGGTTAGAAAGTCATTACTGGATCGTAATTTGATTGGAGAGGAATTGGAAGGCGATATTAAATGTGTTGGAGTTGTATTCCCATTTAGAATGTTGCCAACACTAAATAACAAAGGTACGTGACGTTTATCAATGAATTAGAAGAAAAAAGTGATCAAGAGCACTAAATGACGAATTTGTCATTTTGACTCGAAATGATTTGATCAAAGTTAGCTGGCTTATAAAATGCATTGCCCTATTTAGGGATATTTTGACATAAATTGACACTTGTAAGTGACAAGTTCGAACCATTTAGGGTGTTTTACGGATTTTGACCTAAAATGTGCATTTGAGTGCAATTAGAGTAAGATTAACAATTTCAACACAAATGGTGTTAGGAATTGGATGTCTACATTTTGCCCCTATATGAGAAGGCGTAGTGA
Organism: Torreya grandis; assembly: GCA_037957365.1. Lineage (NCBI taxonomy): Eukaryota > Viridiplantae > Streptophyta > Pinopsida > Cupressales > Taxaceae > Torreya > Torreya grandis. The sequence continues at coordinate 390,012 of JARHVA010007094.1, forward strand.
GACATTCAGGTGACGCAATCAAAGAAAAGAGTTGTCAAGAAGAAATTGGAATAGACCCATGATGCCCCCTCGAGAGGACATACTAGGATTATGGAAGAAAAGGATGGACTGTCAAAAAGAGAGAGAAAGTGAGAGATTAACCCATGGAATAAATCACATCCAGATGAGCTAATGCTTGCACATGTGATTAGCATCGATGATCAAAATACAATTAGGAGTATAATAGGGCCCCATAAACAGGGGGAATGGGAAAGATGCAACCATAAATGTAAGGGACACACTTTAAACGTACCCAATTTGAGAGTACAAGCTACACGCTTACGACATTGATCAATCTCGAGACAAGTTGCACACTAAAATATTGCCATCGTAGGCATGATTAGTGTGGAGAGCTTGGAATTAGATGAAAAGAGAGCATTATGCTTCAGGAAGGGAAGCACCACTAGAACAGGGTCTCCAAAGAGAAGATAATAAGAAGTATTCTAGTAGAGCAAATTTGATTGTGATAAAATAGTTTTGCCCCAGTAGGGCGAATCTTGATCATTGATAAATAATAAATAATGATTTGCCCCTGTAGAGCTGATTTGATTCGGACGTGGTTTAGATGTGCCCTAGCATGAGCAGTTGGCAAGCAAAATAGCTCAAGGATATAACCGAAAATATAGGTTAAAGTGAGCGGGCGCAAACATACATGCGATGGGGTAATGGCTTAGAAACCCATATAAAGCCAAGCATATGAGAATGCACAAAATGATGAGAGAGATGAAAAGAAGAATGGAGATAGCGGAGTTGACCTCAATAGAAATTGAGTGCTGCTTACATAGTTCCATGGACTCATGTTCCAACATGAACTTCAGGCCAATGTAGTTCACCTAAGTTTGGGAGAGAATGGAATGAGGAATGATGAAAAAATGATCAAGAATTGATTAGACTCACAATGTACGCAAAGAGATGCACATCTAAGCATAGACAAAGAAGCCTGAAATGCAAGTTACCTAGAAGCCTAATTCTATATCATGAGCCTAGGTTTTGCAAAGTGTTCTTGAGAATCATTCATCGGCGTTGATGTTGACGTTAAGACTTTGAGACCTGAGCACAAAGTACTTGCTATAGCAAAAGAAATTAGGTATCATAAGTTTGAATAATTTAGAATGACATAAGATTCCAAGTGCGTTGCGCCAGTTCAAATGTGAATACCTATAACTAAGGATAATGGTAAAACAGTGACCAAAATCGGAGTTACAACGATTTACATTTAAACAACAACAAAAAGCAAAGACAAAGAAAAAGATAAACATAAATGAACTTATCTTGAAATCAAGAAATGATCTTAAGTAGGAACAAAAATGTTTAAAAACAAAAGGCAAGAATGTTTTAACGACATGAGACCAAGATATGAATAATCAAGATCCATGTGGACCATCAAGGCATTCTTGAACACAAAAGAGAAAAGCAAAATCAAACAGAAAAATAAGACACCAACAACAATCAAATAAACAAAACGGTCCAAGAACAACATAATAACATAGGATTAAGATATAAACAATCGAGAGCCATGTGAATCATCAAGATGTTCTAAAACACAAAAGAGATAAGCAAAAACAATCAAGGAAACACAAGGCCAAGATGAGACAAGAAGTAATAAAAAGAGAAAAAGAGAAGAAATAAAAGGAGAGGTGCTAATGCACAATCAAAACACCAAAAAAACACAACAAAACACCAAGAGAACTCAAATAAACACAAACAAAAACCAAGTTAGTGCGGTTTAAAGACAAATGTTAATGCATGTGCGGTAGAGGCGTTACTTTCTACCACATCATAATAAAGAACAATGACATGACAATTGTTCCCTAATTAAAGAGGAACAATGACAAAAGAAATAGGGGAAGAGAAGAAAATCAAGGGGTTGGCCGCGCTGAGTCCAGATGTATAAAACAAGTGGGCGCTGCCTACATAGTTTCATGAATGCATGTTCCAACATGAACTTCAGGTCAAATGTAGTTCTCCCAGAAGATGGGATAAAAGAAAAATGATGATCAGACCAATTTGATTAATGTTATAGAAAAAATGGAAGATACGACAAACAAACGAGAATGGTCCGGCAAACAAGAAGCTGATGAGACAACAAAGAATGATCTTGAAAAATGACAAGTGCGTAGGACAAGATGAAATGAATTGGTGTTTCTGTGCTTGCAAAATGACAAGAACGTAGCATGGTGGAATGGGAATGTACAAATGTATAGAAGCGTGAGACAATGTTTTTGTTCTTTTGTGGATCATGTTATAATGTTTTTGGGTATTTTCAAAGTATTTCTAATGTTTTTGGTGTTTTTGTGATAAAATATGCACAAGGTGGGACCATCTAGTTGAGGAGATGCACGTCTTGAGAGTAGAGGTTCCAATAAGAGAGCTAAGCCGACTGCAACGGCCCATGCTCGCAAATCGGCGAGAGCGAGGATCTTGATAAAACAATAAAGAGCAGCAAATGTGATATAAAATAATGTGCAACTTGAAGTAAAAAAAAAAGTATCTGCATTCATCTATCTGTAACAGTGTAGCAACGGTTTGGAACTGAGAAGATGTTTTTGTTCACTTGTCTGAAGCTGCACAATACTGTCTTTGGCTGAATTGCTGTATAGAACTGTAGCTGAGGATGTTCATAATGTTCATGAGACATAATCAAGATCATAATTGGTCAAGAGATAAAAAGTGTTCAAGCTTATAACATGCCCTAGACATAACAAAGAATATGCTTCTCGAAGAGAGCAATCCAGAATGGGATGAAAAATGTGTTCAGATTGCCAAGGATTCAAAGCCTTTACTGTTTGGAATCATGAAAAGTGGACTAGGGTAGTATAAAATGCGTTCAAGGTAAGATAACAGGGTGGGATGAAATTACGTCAGCACAAGTTGCCTCCAAGTCAGGGGTCTTGTAGACAATTGTTCAAAGCTGTTCATACGTAGAACCTCTTAAGGTGTATGATGTTAATGGGTTCTGAAAGTTCTTCACCATTAGGTTTAGCCAATCGATATGCTCCTGATCCATAGGTTGATGTGACAATATATGGTCCCGACCAATTAGGCTGAAACTTGCCTTTCTTTTTGGGTTCAACATTCGTGCTCTTCTGGTTCTCTTTCAAAACTAAGTCACCAATCTCAAACTCTCGAGGGATTATGCATTTGTTGTTGCTCCTCCGCAATCTGTTCTGATAGGCCTGCAAATTTTCTAGGGCAGCGAAACGCTTACCATCAAGAAGTTCTAGTTCTTGCAGTCGTGAGGCTCTATAGTCTTCATCATCTTTAATGTGCTCCAGTGATATTCATAATGATGGGATCTCAATCATGACCGGGATGATAATTTTAGTGCCAAAAACAAGGGAGTATGGAGTAGCTCCAGTTGGGGTGCGATGATTGGTTCTATAAGCCCAAAGGGTAGGAAAGAGTTGCAAGTGCCAATTACGACTAACATCATTGACAATTTTCTTTAAAATGGCTAGAATGGTTTTATTTGATGCCTCAGTTTGTTCGTTGCCTTGCGGGTTATATGGAGTGGATTTCATGTGCTTGATCTCGAGTTTTGCACAAAGAGATTTCACATCTTGGTTCACAAAGGATCCGCCATTATCAGATATAATACGGGCTGGGATGCCATATCGACAGATGATATGGTAATGAAGGAATTTGGCTATTTGTTTTTCGGTAATATAAGTGAGAGGAATGGCTTATGGCAAAGTACTCGGTTGCAGTCAAAATGTGCTTATGGCCATTTGAAAATGTCGGGTTAATTTTCCCAAGAGATCGAGACACCATGTTGAGAATGGCTATGGTGTTGTGATTGGTTGCAATGGTAAGGAAGGTGCATGATCAAGTTGCCATGTTGTTGACAAGGAACACACTTTTTTACATAATTACAAACATCTGTCTCCATTTTGGGTCAATAATAGCTTGTTTTGAGGAGTTTCTTTGCTAGGACTACACCATTGGTATGGGCCCCACACATTCTTTCATTAACCTCCTTTAGTGCTAGCTTGGATTCTCCCAAAGATAAACTACGAAGAAGCGTTCCATCATAGCCTCTACGATAAAACGTGTTTCAAAGGAGGATATAACGTGTTAAGCGATAAAGGAATAGCTTTTGTTGGTTGTTGGAAAGGTTGGCGGGGAATACATGAGTATGGAAATAGTTATAAAAATTTTGGTACCATGGTAGCTCAGGTGAGGGATTAGGATCAACAATGATGCATATCCTCTCTGAATCTGATAGAATATGTGTTGGCTAAAGAAGATTTTCAATCAAGAACTGATACTCTTTAGCACTGTCATGTATTTGAATCATGGAACCAATTGTTGCCATGGCGTCAACAGATCTGTTGTTGGCTCACGGAACTTGCTCAAACTGCAGAGATTTAAAATGTGTTTTGAGGTTATCGACAATTTGCTTGTAAGGAACAAGTTTGTCATCATTTGTTTGATACTGGTTAGTTGTCTGATTTATGATTAGCTATGAATCTCCTTAGACCTTTAAGCTTTGAATATCCCACTGTATAGCAAGACGAAGCCTGCAACCAATGCCTCATATTCGGCCATATTGTTTGTACAATGAAATTGTATATGGAATGATTTGGGGATCAGATCCCCTTCTGGCGTGATCAACAATATGCCAGCTCTAAACCCTCGGGGTGTGAAGGATCCATCAAAATAGAGCGTCCATTGTTCAGGTTCTTGTGACGCTTGTCTTATCGTCATGATAGAATCCTCTGGAAGGTCAAAGTTGAGAGGTTGAGTGGCCTTAATAGGAGCTTCTGCAAGTTGGTCAGCAAGAACTTGTTCTTTGATTGCCTTTTGATTCTGGTACTCAATATCGAACTCACTGAGGAGCATAATCCATTTAGCCATGCGTCCTTGAAGAGTTGCTTTAGATAAGAGGAACTTGACAAGATCTACCTTGGCGATAACAATAGTTTTGTTATTTAGCATATAATGTCGCAATTTCTGAGTGGCGAACACCATAGCTAAACATGCCTTCTCAATAGGCATATAATTATGTTCATAAGCTACCAATGTGCGGCTTAAATAATAAACATGTTCCTTACCATGATCATCATGCTGAGCCAAAAGTGCCCCCAGTGCATGTTTCGTGGCTGATATATAAAGAAGCAGTGGCTTTCCTTGTGTTGGAGGTCGTAAGACTGGTGGATTGGCCAAGTATGTTTTAAGCTTTGCAAATGCTATCTGACAATCTTCATTCCACTAAAATGTTACCCCTTTCTTTAAGAGATGGGTAAACGGGTGGCACTTATCTGCCAATTGAGAAATGAACTTGCGTAAGATTTGATCTTTCCTTGTAGACCTCGCAGCTGTTTAAGATTGTTTGGTGGAGGCATTTCCATAATAGCGTTGACCTTTGCAGGGTCTACTTCGATCTCTCGTGATACAATGAACCCTAGAAATTTTTCTGATGTGATTCCAAAGACACATTTCTTAGGATTCAAGCGGACTTTATATTCACCAAGCCTCTCAAATATTCTTCGTAGAATGTCAGGATGTCCAGCTCTTGTTCTTGATTTTGCTAGTATATCATCAACATAGTCCTCGACAATGTCATGCATCATGTCATGGAAAATGATAGTGATTGCACACTGATATGTGGCTCCAACATTCTTCAAACCAAATGGCATGACTTGGTAGCAGAATGTCCCCCACGGAGTGGTGAATGTGGTCTTATGCTGATCTTCAGAGGCTATCTTGATCTGATTGTAACTGAAAAATCCATCCATTAAGGATAACATCTCGTACCCAGTAGTTGAGTCGACGATCATGTCGACGTTGGGCAGAGAAAAATCATCTTTGGGACATGCTTTGTTGATATCATGAAAATCAGTACAAATACGTATGCTTGGGGTTTTTTTACTCACTGGTATTATGTTGGAAACCCATTCAGAGTAGACCAGTGGTTTGATAAAATTGACTCCTAACAACTTTTCCAACTCGGCCTTAACCAAAAGGGCGATGCATGGATGCATCTTTCTTAATTTTTGCTTGACTAGTTTAGCACCAGGGTGAACAACAAGACGATGCACAACTAAATCTGGGTCCAAGCTTGGCATGTCGGAGTATGCCCATGCAAAGATGTCTATATAATCCTTAAGAATGGATATAATATGTTCATGTTCTGCTTTAGTAAGGGAAGCTGCAAGATAAACAATTTTGGGATCCTCATAGGTTCCCAAGTTCACTTCTGTTGTGTTTTCCACAAGGAGTGTGGATCCATCCTCTAGAATTGTAGGCAATGTATGGTCGTGATCATTTTTCTCTGCTATATCTTGTTGTTCCTCCCAAAGATCCAGCTAATATGAAGAATCAAAATCTACCTTCTTAGGTAAAGGCCAATTGGTAAAAACCTTTGGAAACTCAAGAGCAAGATGCTCAAATATTTGATGTTGTTCTGAAGAGATGCTTGTACTAGCTATGGAACTTGGACTAGATGGACTTTCTACATCCTGAGGGGATGAACAAACTTTTTTGTCTGGGAGCGCTTGAATCAAGTTTTCACTCAAAGGCTTGTCTTTTTCTTTACTTTTTTCTTAATCGACAAGTGCCTCAAAGAGGTTTTCACCTGAAGATCTCGATGTTTGTTCTTTATAATGACTAAAAAAGTTTGCCTGCTCTCCAAAGTAGGCAGAAAGATCTGATGAAAAATTAAAACCCTGCTTATGATCTCCAATGGGGAATGCATCTCGTAGGCCCATGTATTTTGCAATCGATTCTTCATTTTAAAACTCATCGAGGCATATGACCGGATTTTGCTGGTCCCAATCTATGAGTTCAGGATGGCAAAGACATAGGTTATAGTGAGGGTTTGCTTCAAGACGGGAAGTGTCAATGGTAAAGATATAATGTCTTGCTTCAGGCAGGGAAACACCACTAGGATGGGTTTTTGCTTCAGGACGGGAAGCTCCAATAGGCGTTATGGGCAATATGACATTTGAATCAAACAAATCTGAGTCAACAAGCTCATCGAAAAGGCTATAATGGGACGTTGTGTCGCTGCTAGGAGTCTCGTTACTAGTCACTTCGGAAGAGTCACTATCAAATATCATGAGGTCATCCTCTGGTGGTTTAAATCCGAGACCATGATTCCAATTGACAACTCTAGTTGATAAGAGTTCTAAAATTCCTTGCGCCTGTGGGCCAAGGCCTTTCCAACTATGTTCTTATTTTTGCTAAAGCCTTTAGGCTTATCCTGTGTAACTGTTTGAACCGGTGATTTAGTCTGATTAGACGCTTGACCTTGTGCAAAAATCTTAACAAGGCCCTTAGCAATAAGAGCCTTCTCAATATGCACTCATTTGTCAATAATTTTTTCAAATGAGTAAGCACAAGCTAACTGTAGATTATGCGCAACTTCAGGATGCAAATTTTGTGCAAAGATATCAGCCAACTGTTTGTTTGGCGAGTTATGTTGAAAGCGGCCTGCCAATGCTCTCCACCTTTGCAGATATGCGGCAAAACTTTCACCATCATGCTGCTTGGCTTTGCATAAGTCAACAACGGTTAATTCATCTTCTATGTTATATGAGAAATGGTTAAAAAACTTTTTAGATAAGTCGTTCCAATCCGCAACTGATCCCTTGGGTAGTTTAAGTAGCCAATCAAGAGCTTGTCCAACTAAACTTCATGAAAATAGTCGTAGTAAGTAGTCGCTACTATAAGCAACCTGTTGACATAATACAAAGAATACTTGTATGTGCTCGTGTGGATCTCCTTTTCCTTTGTACTTGTCAAATTTGGGCACCTCAAAATTAGGTGGAAAGGGGTTTTGAAGAATAGATAAATCAAATGGATATGGGCATATCTCATCGAATTTGTAATTTTTGACTCTATTATTCGTTTCCAATCTTTGAACAATTTCTTTCATAGAATTCCATTCTTGCATGTTTGGTGCATTTGTGGATTGAATAAGATGTTGGGGTGGAATGTGCCCCTGGTTTTGTTGCTATTGGGGTGGAATGTGCCCTTGGTTTTGTTGCTGTTGGGGAGGAATGTGCCCCTTGTTTTGTGTGGATCTATAGGGAGTGTATACCTTTCGATCCATGACTTGGTTCTGATTTGCTCCTTGAGTTGAGAACATAGGCTGTTGATTCTTGGATTGTAAAACATTCCCTTAATTCGGCTGTTTCGTATTTTGTTGATTTTGAAAATTTCTATGTTTATTTACCAATTTTTGTGTTGGTTGAAAAGAACTAGCCAAATTGTCTCGAGGGATTTCCTCAATTTGAACTGAATGTTTGGGTTTTTGAGTTTGTAAAGTAACAAGAGGTTCTTGATGATTGAAGAATGTATGTTTCGTGTCAAATTGAACACTTTGTAAGGTCTCGTGTGTCTTTAACTGTTCATTTAGATTACCTTGATCCACTATGGTAATGTCCTCATCCAATATTTGTTGCGTACTTTCAACTACATTTCCTTGTTCTTTTCAAGCATCATTGTGAATTGAAGTGGCAACTAAGGAGTCAGTTAAGTCTCCGACAAGTTGATCTACATATCTTTGACTTATTATCTTGATCTTAGCTAGAAGATTTGGATTCGTGGGTTTTGACTCTATTTGTGTTTCTTTTCCTTTGTTAGAGGAAGAAGGTATGTCTATTCGTGCAAAAGCTTGCTCTTGCCGTTGTTGTTTTCCTTCTCTAAGGTATGCAATTGTTTTCTAGGAAAGTCAGAAGGTAGTCTAGCACCCGATTCTATCAATCTAAGAAGGGCTTCATCTTGATCTTCTTGGGGTTGATATTCATTGTAATTCTCTTCGGATTCTACTGTTGCGGGGATGTCATAAAAAACAACAGGGTTATCTTGACCATCATAAAATTGCCCATCTTCATAACTAAGGCCATAAGAGGCCCCACTACGAGTGAACCTTTGAGTCATGTCTAAAAGAGTTGTTCTGTGTGTTTGACTAACTTTGGACCAATACTTGGCAACCAAACAAAGTATGCTTTGGCTCTCTTTTAAACAAATAACCAAGGTACCAATGAGACTATAAGGGAGGGTGGTTTGAAACCACGCACAATTTAGAAGATTTGGTTCACGAGTTTACTCAACCTTTGGTAAAGTTGAAATCGTATAGATTGGAAGAGGGTAAGGTAACTCAAAGACCCAAGGTGAAAATTAGTACACCAAAGCCTAGATCTTTGTGATACGCCCATCCTGTAAAAGCTAGTTTCAACTTCAAAAAGTTGACCCTTAGAAGTGTAAAGGAAAGCTCTCCAGATGATGAAGAAGACAAAATGGACTAAGCAACTCAAGATGTAAAAATATATGCATATCACTAAGCATAAAACTAGGACCAAATAGGCAGCACGACGTCGCCACATGGTTCCAGTAGGATAAAATATGTTCTAAGACTCAAAGCGTGAGCGATACGCAAGATGACTTGAGTCCACCAAGATGATAATGTGATTTTGAGTCGTAATAAACGACCTTCAATCCAAATGGAAAATTGAACCCAAGTTAGAACAAACTTAGTGCGCAAATGGCAAACCCACTTTGACACACCAACCCTTAGAACTTAGAAAGGTTCAATTTCGAATGTGGATTATAAATGAAGGATTTAAACAAATTGGGTAAAAAATCTAGACTCAATTGGGCAGCATGACTGCGCCAAAGTGGATGACATGACATAAAGCTTTTGATAACAATTTGAACAAGGAAAAGATGAATTTTCCAATTTGGACAGCATAACGCCTCCCTTGCTCAAAAAAATTGAGGACAATGTGTTTTGGTTAAGTTCAATGTGTTTTGGTTAAGTTCAATGTGTTAACAAGCAGTTTTAGACACAAATCAAGACCAAGTAAGCTAATGACAAAAACAAATGTCTTAAGTCTATATTGACAAGGTATGGCAAAGTGGGGTCTACCAAACTAACAAGTTTTTGATCGTTTTAGGAGAATCAATTGCACAATGACTTTCACGTCAAATGATGCAAAAGACAAGCACGGAAATTGGGTGACCCTCGGCATTGACTAGTTGTAAAAAGGTCTAGTCTTTTTTACCACCACTACATCTTGCGGTTCGCTCAGTGTAATTCGATGTCCAAATGAAGATACGTCCCATGTGCAACTCCAATTAGGAGCCAGATGAAGTCAATGCCGAGAGGTGAAACCTCGGGTCAAAGCTTCCTTAAAGAACTCGCGGGAGGTAATGACGTCCCCTTCGCAAGCCAAGTTTGCATAAAAATAAAGAAAGCATAAAATAGAAAGACTTTAGGATCATTTTCAAGATCACCCAAACTTTAATCAGTTTTTGGAGAGCACTTTAGACGAAATTCTTTCCAAGCCTTGGACTAGGCTTTTTGCAATAGGAATGACATTTTTGATTTCAAGGGTTCTCTAAAGGGGACAAATGGAAGAGCATACATGCGGCATCCATCTTTTTGCCAAACAAAATCTAACTCAAACAACTAAGTAAATACAAAAAAACTTGGAAATGTGAGTTCATTTTTAAGCCCAAATGGAAAATGAGGTGGTGTTCATTTGACCTCTTGATCTTAATTGTAAACTTTGAAAAACATACTAAAAAAAAAAACTCACTTAAGCATTTAAATGTTACTTTAAACACCAAAATAACGTTCCTAATCCATTTTAATGCATGCAAAAGGTGATCTAAACATGTTTTTAGCAAATTTCAAATCCGCTGGTTACCTGTCTACCCTTAAGGCATCACTCCAAAAACAAATATGTTAGATTAGAAACATTTTAAATAGATTTTCAAAATTTTGTAAGAAATATATGAAACTTGAAGCTAAACTAATGTCAAATTTTTAAAATTTAAGAGAAAACATGTGGTTTAAAAAAAAAATATCCAGAATGGAGTCTGTATGACCCCAAACCAAGCATTTTAAAATGGCCTATTAGCTCTCAGGTTTGTGTTTTTAAGAAAAACACAGTGACCGACGGTTATATAACCGACGACAGTTACACTTACTAACCGACGATGGTTATAGCAACAATGATTGACAACGGCTATGCCAACTGACGACGGTTACTGTGTAAACCCGTGACAAAGAAAAACGGCAAAACAAAGTTAGAAAATTAAATTGCAAGAGTTTTAATGATCCAAATGAAGATTTTAAGTTGCATAATGATTATCTTCATGTGTGGGATGCGTCTGGTCTCACGGGGTGTGCCAAGATGTAGAGAGGATTACAAAGGAAGTTAAACATTAGTCCATAAATCATGAAAAATGCATAAAGAACTAAGCCTATCTATTCCTATGGAAATTACAAAGGATAGCAAGAAACAAATGAAAAAAAACATCATATTCCCTTCCCAAATGGATTCACCAATACCCATGTGGCTCAAAAGCATGTTCTCCCTTGATCAAACATTCTTGTCTTTTTCAACAAAAGTGACAAACTCCTCCAATGTCTCAAGAACACTCCATAAAACTTAGGCTTATGATTCCAAATCACTAAACTAGCCTATCAATGAAGCTTGTAACTAATTTTAATGGTCTATTGCAAAAGATTGTAGAGACAATTCTGCATAATAACTTTGTATAAATCAAGTTTAAAATTCATGTCCATGGTCTCTCTATTTATAGATTTTTGAGATTGGTCAGGGTCAACCATGACTGTCCATCTCAAGATTGAGATGTGTGGCCATGGATAATCCTAATATTTGGAATTAAACTCATAAATATCCTCGAGATAAATAAGCATTAAAGAGGCATGGGAGGCATTAACTAGGCATGGGTGACCCATAACCCTGATATTTTATGCACTTATGGCTTGATGGATGCCACCCCATAGATGATGTCACTAGGTGATGCAGATATTCAAAATCAATTTCCAATAATGAGATATTCAAAAAGATCTATGGAATTCTTACTTAAGCTCTTAAATTGGATTAATTAGCTTAAGTAAGTTTAATCAAGTTTAGTGCAATTCTTTGAAAATTGGTGCACAATTAATCAAAATGGTCAGAAAGTCATATTACTGGATCGCAATTTGACTGGAAAGGAACTGGAAGACGATGTTAGATGCGTTGGAATTGTATTTACATTTAGGATGTTGCCAACACCAAATAACAAAGATACGTGACATTTACCAATGAATTAGAAGAAAAGAGTGATCCAGAGCACTAAATGACGAATTTGTCATTTTGACTCGAAATATTCTGATCAAAGTTAGCTGGCCCATAAAATGCATTGCCGTATTTAGGAATACTTTGACCTACGCTGGCACTTGTGACAAGTTTGAACCATTTAGGGTGTTTTATGGTTTTTGACCTAAAATATGCATTTGAGTGCAATTCGAGTAAGATTGACAATTTCAACACAAATGGTTTTAGGAATTGGATGTCTACATTTTGCCCTTATTTGAGAAGGCGTAGCGAGACATTCAGGTGAAGCAACGTCTTTTCAAAGAAAAGAGTTGTCAAGAAGAAATTGGAACATACCCATGATGCCCCTTCGAGAGGACATACTAAGATGGAAGAAAAGGATGGACTCTCGAAAAGAGAGAACATAATGTAGGAGTTGGATGTCTACAGTATTGAGACTGTAATAAACTTGTAATATAGCTATACTTGATTCCAAACTGGTCAATTTGAAAACCTTTCCAATCAAATACATGATATTATTCATACGTAGCGTGGTCTAAATGAAACCTCATAAGATCTTACTGAACAATGACCAGCCATCATATTAATGAATAAACGTATCCCTTATTTTAATGCACATAAAAAATAAGGGATTAGCTCAAGGAGTACTGAAAAAGACGCTAACTTCAGTGGTATCCCTGTGGGTAATAAGAAGCTAAAAAACTGAAGCCATTTCTTTGATATTCCACTATAAAAATTCCAATAAAAAGACACAATAGGTACTATAATCTTGCTATTGGTGTGGTTCATTTAGTAAGTAATTAAATTAAAAAGGCGATTCCTTGTACATTCATCAACAATGTGAGGACAATTTGTTGTGTTAAAAGGAGAGAATTTACTTTTCCTAGGGTTCTTCTGAGCACAGGCTTGAACCACTCAGGTTTCATTGGGAAGAATATGTGAAAAACAATGTGAATATATATAGATAACACACCCTACCTTTTCTTGACGTCCTAATTGTGGATTTCAAGCCCATTTTTCAAGCTCTATACACACTTCAAATCTTTAATAAATCTGGCAAACTAGATACCTTCCACTTCCTTTTAAGAAGTCCAAACAAATTATTTTGGTCCTAGATATCTTCCCAAGGTGGAAATATTATCACCTTGTAATCTTCACGTCAATAAACCCTATGGCTATGCCATACGACAAAGTTGCTCAGTTAGTCATGACAACTTGTAGCGATAACTTTTCCCACCACTCCATATACTTTAACATGCTTCTCAACCACCTACCATGAGCCCTGCCTCTGTTGTTAGGCGCTAAAAACATGTCGTTTGTTGTGTTCACACACAACTATTTTTTTGTATTGAGCAATGTTTTTCATGTAAGCTTGTTTTGTAATTAGTGTCCTTTGCCATTAGTTATATTGCAAAGCATGGTTATTTTGTAGGGAGACATACTTTGTGGCGTCATATTATGTTCTCCTTTACCAGGTGTGTAATACCATGGTGGATCATTTGTTTGAATCTCCCATGCCATCTCGCTATAAATATGAGCAACCCCCCAATATGTAGTGATTTATTTATTGTTACTATATTGGAGAATTGTTTCCTCCTTCTTTTCAGATTCACAGGTACAATCCATTACTTTGGGTGTGCAGGTGCCTCCATATTTCTTACATGTTGGTGTAGCTGTGCCTATTATGGATATAGGTATGCAGCATCTGGCTTTGGAGCAAAATAAGTCATATTCTACCCACGTTTAGTCTGGGTAAATGGACATAGCATCCATGCCAAGCCCATGGGTGACAAGTAATAGAGTTTTGTTATAAGATGTCTATGTCAGTGACGTCCAATGGTCTTACCCACCTGCTACATGGACTTGTCATGTCACCAGTATGAGCCATTATACATTCCTGCAACATATGCTGCACCTTAAACTCGACCCTATTCCATAATGCATCCACTAACAGCCTCTGTAGACTGGTTCCTCTTTGGCTTATTCTGATGCATGTATGCATACAAATCACATTTGAAGCAGACATTCAGCTGATGCATGCATCATATGGTGGATGGATATTATGCCATTATATGTATGAATGCAAGTAATAATTCTAGCCAAAATGATGAGTATGACTGAAATAACTTGCACCATCTTCAACCTCTAGAGGGCTACTTTGAACTGATGATAATAGCATTACAACTACAACACTAACAAGTGTAAGCTCTTTCTAGGGACCAATCATGTATCCATTTGATAGTGGTACCTAGCAAGCAACAATGATTCTTCCTGAACTTTGATATATTTGAGAGTAAAATCCAGCAAAAGGTTCTGCGAAGTGCAGCTCAAAATACCATTTTGAATTAGCCCCTATGTAGACCTCTCTGTCCATTCAATGCCTGCCAGCTTGGTAGGAAAACTTGGAAGCAAGCTTTGCTCAAATAGGTTAGAACAGCATGAAATCAACTGGAAATGGGGACACAAGTTCTCCTCTTTAGCAACGCACTTGTGCTTCACATAGTTCTTGAGTTTTTGTAACTCTTCAAGTTGAGTAATGAAAGCGCATGTTTTTGAACATGACTATCTAAAATCCACAACACTAGTACATGTAAACTTTTTTCCTATAGCACTTGAGTTGTCACTGTTGGAGTAGAGCTCCATTATGGTAGAGCTGAAGTTTGAACAACAAAAATCTTGGTCGGTCAGTCATTCAACTTATATTATTTATTCAATAAACCAGGTTACAAATAAATAGGCTTTAGATCTTCTAATAATAAGGAGATAGCCTTATTACAAAATCCCAACAAACTCTCAATAAATACAAATTAGCGTGAGTTGTTAAGACAACTCACTAACAATACAATATACGCACTAACAAAGCTATCTGAAAATGTCACACACTAACATAATATTTCTAACATTCCCCCTAGTGTGGACATGAGTACATATAACCCCTCCTCACAAAATGGACGTCAGGTTTGCCTGAAAATGCATTTGTAAAAAAATGGAAGATTATTACATCGAAGAGCATTGTACATGTTTTAATGTCGTTTGCCTTTATAGGTTTATTTAATACACTTATGACTCAACACAAAAAACTGACTCTACATGTTGGAGGAAATGATGACTTAAAATGTGGAATTTAACCACTTATTTAAAACATTGACACACATGACTACGACATAAGTTTTATTGGAAAAACCGAAACTAAAAACGACATGCATACTAGAACGCTATTGACTATTGACTAAATACTAATTAAAAAGGCAACAAATAATCCTAAAACAACATAATAAGAAATACTATTAACTAATCTAAAACAAATTATACGAAGCAAGAAAAATAGATTCACATAAAAGACACATCAACAAATGAACACCTATATAAACTTGAACTAAATGTAAACTAAAAACTAAAAACATTGGCACCTAAAGTTTACACTAAATAAAATGAAACAATTATATAAACAGTAAAAACTACAACTATAATAAACAACTCTTGATCAACTCAACTTAAAACATAAGCTATTTTGAGTATAGAAGACACTATTGACGTTGGAACTTTGCATGACGTGGATGGAAGGTGAGACAAAATCCGAGTTGGTCGAGCGAGAACTCAGTGAATAGGGGGCAAGCTTGGTGTAAATGGTGTAGGGTGATACACTATGTTACTGGATATGCCCCTAAGCCCCTTGGGTACGAGTACGATACCCCTGGTATAGATATGGCGAGCAGTATGTGTAATGTACTGTACTGCCCCTGCGAGTACACCTAGGTACGTCTAAGGATGTACTTGGGTGTACCTACAAGGGCAGGGATGTACCCTACGTGTTTCCTGCATGTACCTGCCCAAGAAAAGTGTTTTTAATTTTTTTCCTTATTTTGCCAATCAAAGTCAAATATGGACTTCAAAAACTATTTAAAACCATTTGAACGTGCATCTGCTTGCTTTTGCCTTGACGCCCAAATACTACAACATAGAGATCCTTTCTTTGCCTAGGAGGATCGCACAATATAGGGATGTTGAGGTTAGTGAGGGATATAAGACGACATTCTCTAGACTCTTCCCTGATACAAAAATAGAATACCAAGTTAGCGAAGAGTTTGCACAATTCATATCCTCGACGGGTCACTCCCTTAGTGCAATGCATGACAAGTACAAGAAGGAAGCTCAATTTTGGTGGTACCTCCATGGGCAAGCATACACCCACCTCTAACCACTTGCTATTAAAATTCTATCACAAGATTTTTTTTTAAAAACTCTCTACCCTTTTAGTTCTTTTCTATGTTTTGTTTTAACTTTTTTAATTTTTATAAATTCTAATTTAAATTGACTTTGTGGCTTGCCTCAATAGGTTGCAATTTCCTCCTCTGTCGAGTGAAACTGGGGTACGTACAGCTTTATCCACTTAGTGAAGCACAACAAGTTGGTAGTGAAAAGGGTGAAGAATTTGGTCCATGTGCGTTCCAACTTGCATCTTCTCTCACACAAGCAACCTAACTACAAGGGGCAACAAAGTGTGGGGATGTGGACCCAAAGATGACCGACTTAGATGCCTCCGTTGCCTACCTTTCATTGCTCTATATGGATTTGGAGGGTGCTTCATAGGGCCTGGATAGTGGAGCTAGTGGGAGTGGCACTGCTGCTGCTTATAGTTCTAATGAACCATATCATGATGAAAACATCTCAGCTGAAGATGAAAATTAATATAGACTATAGTGAACACTGAGTTGTCTTTATTGTTTTCCATACATTGTAATTTGTAACATTTGCACTATGTACCTATTTTTATAAATTTATAAAACTAATTAAAGTTCAACTGTTTAATATTATGATATTTGCCTTTGACATTGAAATTATGAGTATGTTTTGTGGTTATTTAACTTATTTTGTTTTCTCTATGCATATTATGTGGTTAATTTTGCTTATATGGCCATATTTTTATATTTTTAATTTTTTATATACATTTTTGTACAACTGTACCTAGCCATACCCAACCCCCCCCAAAAAAAACCCCGTATCTATGTACCCGATACTTGTACTCATACCCGTTCTCGTAGCCGTATTAACAACTTAGGACAATTGTATTGGTGAGTTGTGTCGTCATAAGGAAAAATATGACACACACTGATTTGGGGGGTCATTTTACAAAACCAACTTTCATTTGTTTTAGCCTACGTTACTAGATACACCACTAAGCCCCTTGGGTATGGGTAGGACATGCCTGGGTATGAGTACGATGGGCAGTACGCACAGGAAATGGGCAGGGTATGTCCATGCCCTTGCAGGTATGCTTGGGTACGTTTGAGGATGTACCCAAGCGTACTCATAGGGGTAGGGATGTACCTTGACCGTTTCTTGCATGTACTTGCCCAAGAAAAGTGTTTTTTTAATTTTTCCCTTTATTTCGCCAGTCAAAGTCAAAAATGGACCTCAAGAAACATTTGAAAGTGCATCTGCTTTCTTTTGCCTTGATGCCCAAATACTACAACACAAAGATCCTTTCTTTTCCTAGGAGGATCACACCATATAAGGTTGTTGAGATTAGTGAGGGATACAAGGCAACATTCTTTAGACTCTTCCCTGATCCAAAAATAAAAGACCAAGTTAGCGAAGAGTTTGCACAATTCATATCCTCCATGGGTCACCCCCTTAGTGCAATGCATGACAAGTACAAGAATGAAGCTCAATTTTGGTGATACCTCCATGGGCAAACATACATCTACCTCCAACCACTTGCTATTAAAATTCTATCACAAGTAAGATTTTTTTTTTACAACTCTCTATGCTTCTAGTTCTTTTCTATGTTTTGTTTTAACTTTTTTATTTTTATGAATTCGAATTTAAATTGACTTTGGAGCTTGCCTCAATAGGTTGCAAGTTCCTCCTCCATCGAGCGAAAATGGGCTATCTACAACTATATCCACTCAAAAAAGTGCAACAAGTTGGTAGCGAAAAAGGCGAAAGATTTGGTCTATGTGTATTCCAACTTGCGGCATCTCTCACACAAGCAACCTAACTACAAGGAAGAGGCAACAAAGTGTTGGGATGTGGACCCAAAGACTACCAACTTGGATGCCTCATTGCCTACCTTTCATTGCTTGATACGGATTTGGAGGGTGCTTCACAGGGCTTGCATAGTGGAACTAGTGGGAGTTGCACTGCTGCTGCTTGTGTAATGAACCATATCATGATGAAGACATCGCAGACAAAGATGAAAATTAATAGACTATAGTGAATGTTGAGTTGTCTTTATTGTTTTCCATGCATTGTAATTTGTAACATTTGCATCAAGTACCTATTATAAATTTATAAAACTAATCAGAGTTCAACCGTCTAATATTATGATATTTGCCTTTGGCATTGAAATTATGAGTATGTTTTGTGGTTATTTAACTTGTTTTGTTTTCTCTATGCATATTATGTGGTTAATTTTGTTTATATGGTTATATTTTTATATTTTTAATTTTTTATATATATTTTTGTACAACTGTACCCAGCCGTACCCAAACCCCCCCTCCCCCCAAAAAAAATCCCCGTATCCACATACATGATACTTGTACCCGTACTCGTTTTTGTACCTATATCGGTAACTTAGGTGATATAGGTATTGTACTTGTAGTTCAATGCAATGATAGTAGACGGCACAAGAATCCGATGCACCTTGTGAATCTCGATGCTAGTCTAGTTGTCGAGAGGATACTCAGAATCCAAAATCGAACCAAAGTAGTGCTCAATCTGAAAAATAAAACCGAAAAAAACGTTGCAATGCAAACGCTGATGTTGATTGTAAACTAGTTCAAGACTAATACCGGCGCAGGCAAAGTTCAATGTAGACAAAATGGATCCGATGCATAATCTAGAGTAGATCCGATGCAGGGTCAAAGGAGTCAAATCCAATGCAGTTGAAAGCAAGAAGATTGAACATGGGTGGAATATAGACCCAATGTTGATGCAAATCTTTGATGCAAGGATCTCCAATGCAGAATAGAATCCAGGTCGTGGTGGAAACAACAAGATGCAAAACCTTCAATGCAAAACAAAACAAAGACCATTTTCTAATGTAGGGCAAATGCAAATGCAGAACACAGTAGATGGAACTACTTGCAACCAATGCATAGAATCCCAAAATTGACTGGTCTGTGCAATTTTTTTTGAAATAAATTTTTTACATGACGATGGAAGATAGCCAAGATGCACGATGATGATAGCGGACAGAAGACAGAGGGGCGAATGCCAATGAGGTTGCACGTGGTCTTCATTGCAGAATCATTGTTAGAAACAATGCAAGAATGGAAAATGGAATGAACAAGGTGCACATGTGGTCCATACCTGTTAGAAACATAAAGCGGAAAACATTTTCAGAGAAGCCGAAACCTGCTCTGATACCAATTTTTTTTCTTTCTTAATAAAATTTCTACATGACGATGGAAGACAACTAAGATGCATGATGATGACAATGGACAAAAGACAAAAGACAAAAGACAAAAGAATGAATGCCAACGAGGTTGGACATGGTCTTCACTGCAAAATCGTTGTCAAAAACAATGCAAGAATGGAGAATGGAATGAACAGGTTGTGCACGTGGTCAACACTACATACCCGTTGTCAGAAAAACAAAACTAAAAACTTTTTTAGAGAGGCCAAAGCCATCTCTTATACCAAATGCAGGACTAGACCTCCATTATGGTAGAGCCAAAGCTCTAACACATAAATCTTTGTCAATTAGTCATTCAACTCATATATAATTTATTCAATAAACCATGTTACAAATAAATAGGCTTTAGATCTCCTGATAACAAAGAGATAGCCTTATTACAAAATCCTAACAAACTCTCAACAAATACTAATTAACACGAGTTGTTAAAACAAATCACTAACAATACAATATAAGCACTAACAAAACTATCTCACAATGTCACACACTAACATAATATTTCTAACAGCCACATGTGGACCGCCTTCTTTGCTGTCCTTGCTAGGTTCTTTGCAACGTCCAATTTTGTCTATTAGGCCCAAATATGTGGTGGGCCTGCAATTATCTTATTATGGTTGCGAAAGGTTATATATATTTATCTTTATACGCCCTTGATAATATATGTTGTTAGCATTGTTATGAGACTCGGTGAGTCTTGGTGAGGACTCGCCAATCTGAGTCTGAGTTGGGCTTGCCAAAGAATTGTCGAGTCTTTCAAGGATTTGTCGAGTCCTTGGGCGAGTCTACCCAGACCAGACTCAGGAGTCACGTGCCTAGACTTGGCGAGTCTAAGGTTTTCACATTTAAAAAAAAAAAATGCAAAATAAAGACACAATAAAGTAAAAAATAAAGACAAAAACCTAAACATAAAAGCTACTCTAACACACTCAAAACACTCATTCAAACCTTATTTTTATGAGCTATTACATATTTCACTTTCCTCACTCTCACATACCATTGTGATTGAATCATTCTGATTTTTTGTTTTTGTTTCAAAGGTGTTGATTGCTAGTGTGCAAAGGCTGGATTCAAGGTGATTAGCAACAAGTGTGTGTATTGGTGGAGCTATTCGAGTGCAAAGCTAACCATGTAGTGCTTTAGGGTGTGAGTGTAATTGGAGTATGTTTGAGCACATACACTCCAAACAGTGCTATAGGTTTTCAATGCAAAGGTTGAATGACCTTGTATTTTTGCATTACAACCTATGCCTACGCCACAAGCAAATTGCAAGGGATGAGGAAGACTGATCCCCCGTTGACCCAGAGGAGTATAATCCACAATCAAAGTGGATCACAGAGGATGGCAACCCTATGCTTATAGAGGAGGACCATGAATGGGTCGAATAGGCTGATTGCGAGGCAAAGCTTGTAGCGTTGGGGGAGGAGGAGGAGCGAGGTCATACATCTAGGGATAAAGATGTTGAGGATAATCTTGTTGATACCATGAGGGCAGGCAGAACAACTGCAACTGCTTCCTTGAAGTACACACAACGTCGCAGGGTCCAATGCGGTGGATCATGTGTTGGGAGGACGAGCGATGCAAGCACTTCTTCACCTTAGATGTATTGCTTATATTATGTTTTTTGTGGATGCCATCGCCATGGATTTCTAAATCCATATTTTGCATACAAGGAAACAATTTAATGAATATTAAAACAAATCTTATTTAATATCAGCTCTTAAGTTTCAAGTTTAATTGTTCCACTTAAAACATTCAATATCACATTATTTGCTTACTTATTTGTGTATACGTGTTTATGTTAGATGTAATTGACTAGTTTTAGTGTACTTGTAAATGGGTTCGATATGGAATGCATTTTAATAGTTTTCCTCCTTAAAATTCACTATTTTTAATGATATTTTAAAATTTGTTGGTTCTTGCCAAGTGTTGACCGAGTCTTGTTGCCATCCAAATCCAAGTAAAAAATAGGCTTGCCAAGTCTTTGTCGAGTCCAGTTGTTTCTATGGTGGTTAGGATTTCAAAAATTCAAACTGTCTAATTTTTTCTTTATTAGGAACCCTATACGGACTCACTTACGAAATCCAAGTTCTCATCCAATCTTTCATTTATAGTATCAAGTGCCATGCATTCTACTATGTAGATTAGATGAAATCTCAAAAGAATTTGTTTGTGTTATTTGAAGGTGTAAGAAAAGTAATTTTAGCCTGTTAAAGAGCTGCACTGTATGGGGCCTATGTTCAGATCCATACGGGTGTGGAGAATTCCAGCCTCTTTTTGCAGCTTGTTTTTGGATTTCATTGTCCTTTCTTTTTTCTTAGGAAAAATAATTTAGTTTTTTATCTTGAGATGTGTGATTGCTTACCAGTAATTTTGCATGCTTAACTAGACGGGGCAAGATCAATGCCCTGTAAATGTAGGCTTATGAGAATCTTATGTTATCTTCTTCCTTATCTACTACGATGCCTAGAGTGGTGTTTTTTCTAATCTGTTCTAAGAGCATTTTGAAAGGGTTGTAAGTATTCCTAGAAGCTATTTGCATTTTCACTCTTAATCTTTCATTTCCTAGGCTGTTTCTTACTATAGGGGCAAACAATTATTGTTTGATTTTTTTTCTTATCTTACTTACCTATAAACATGCATTCTATACGGGGATCATCCTTGAGAATAATAATTTTGAAGTGAGTTCTAAGCCATGTGTAGCTTACATCTGTGTAGGGTTTTGAAATTTAATTAATTATTTCTGTGGGTAATTATAGTATTTTATTTACACTTGTTTCTTTCATGCAGGATGTTATCGTTCGAGGGGATAAAACACTTCCCCTCTATAGGTAAGCTTCTTGAACTCTATTATGATGGATAAGATCGGAAAATGTTTACATTGATTTAGATCTTATTAATATGTCTTTTCATGTGACATCTTTTTTCTTTGTTTTAAGCATTCGAGTTTTTTATTTTCTTCATGAAATTGTTTACTGCAGTAGAGTAATCGAAGCCAATTCTCCAATTGCGATTGTAGTCCCCGGAAGAGACATATCTTTGTGCATGCCTTTGCGAGAAGGTGACATTTCTTGGGAAGATTTTTTGAGACGAACTTGCTCAATGGACAGGTGAAGGATGACTGTAATCCAACAAATCATTACTTGTGTCTTTAGATCATTGCATCTAAATTTTGTTATTTTTTCTGGCATAGTATAATGCAGGTTATTATGTATTTTATGGAAAAAATAGGTACATGGTCAGGTATAAAAAGATTGAATGAGTTGCCAAATACTAGTAATAATAACAATAAATATTATTTTAAGAGTCCTAAGTTAGCGGTCACATTAAATGTGAAGTGACTAACAATAGATGTTAATCAATTAGGAACTAAGGGGTTTATTATGTAATTTCCTCTGACTAACAATAGATGTTAATCAATTAGGAACTAAGGGGTTTATTATGTAATTTCCTCCTAGGCATCTATAAGTATGACTTTGTTCATGGAATTATATGATTCCACTAATGATTCGTTAGGCAAATACTTGAGCTTCCTCTTTGATGAGTTTAGATTACATGCCAATCGAAATAAAATAAAGGCCCTTTCATGAGTGGCTCACTCCATCCAACATTTCAGATCTAGAGAGAGTTTTTTAAGAGAATGAAGTTCTATATGAAGTTCATTCGTAAGTTACATGTTGCCCACTCTGATATGGATTCTCCTAGGGAATCCACTCAATGAATGAAGTTAAGCTGTTGGAGGTCTACACAATTTGTAACCATAATCCCCGCAAGAAAATACTTCAAATCTTCATTAATTTGTAAAGAAGAATTACATTGCTTTATAAGGACTCCCACTGTCTTACAATCAAGGGAATCAAACTAATCTATATCTCTAATTATATTCCTAGCAACTAGCAAATCATCCCCAAACAATAGGATGGACCTACATAAGAGAAAAGAATAGAATATACATCCATAATTAATAGGTCAAAATGAAACAGTAGAAAATAGGGCGACTTATCTTGTCCTAAACAAATGGGGAATTACATTTTCAATTATTACCAATACACACAAGGTGAAATATCAAACTGTAGAATAGACTATAACTTATGCTTCCTCATCACTCCTCCCATCCATAAAAGCATTGGACTCCACTGCTTTCAACAAAGAAGGCAATATTTGAGATGTCTAATGCTACGAAAACTATTTGCCCTGAAGGGGAAGCTGACCTTGTTTTGCAACAATGTATGAAGTGGTTTGGTGAGTCTTCGTTTCAAAAACACGATTGACATCCCACGTAAGTTGAGAATTTGGAACAACATTTGCAGAATAGCTGATAGGAAGGTTGAACTTTAATATCAATTCTTAGTAGTGCTCGAGGAGATTAACATTGACTGTTAAATAATGTAATTAGACTTAACTAAATTTAGTTAAGGTCTAACAGGTAACTTACATAATTGTTATTGTAACCAATTTTGGACTGCATAAATAAGATAGATGCATTGATCACAAATCATCAAGTGCTTTCAAACATTTCTCTTCATTTGCTAATAGTGGTATCAGAGCCACCACTCGAGGAAGCCGGAAAGGTACGTGTGATTCATTGTTCGAGGAAACCCTGGTTTTTAGGGTACGACTGGGAGGAAAAGAAGATCGAAATCTGTAGTTTGAAGGGTCGTGAAGAGTCGGCGGAAGAACACAGTAGACATAGTAACGGAAGGCACAGTCCGTAGAAGATTCTTGTGAAGGGTTTTTTGTGAAGGATCGTGGCATCGAACGTGGGAAGAGACAAATACCTATAGGAAGATCGAAGGAAGATTGGAGCACAAATCATGGAAGAACACAAGGGCAGACGCAAACGCGAAGGAAGGACCTGCAAAACCTACAAAGTCGTGGGTCGTGGAGACTCGTGGAAAGAGTAGCGGAAAGAGTAGATGTAAATGCGAGGGAAGGACGTCAAAATAACAGTGAATCTAGCCGCAAAAGTCTCGTGGAGCAGGGCACGAAAATGCCAGTCGTGGAAGGGACGCGCAAATAAGATATGAGGGTTTCACACAATCGTTTTTTAAATGTAGTCGAGCTCAACAAAACGCCAAGGGCTCAAGTTTACAGGCAATACGCCAGGGCACAAAAATCAAGTTTGCAGTCCACTGCCAAACAATAAATGAGGACGAGCACAGTCCCCAACAAAAATTCTCGAGTTCATTTAATAATTTTTGGTTTTTTAAAAACAAATATTTTTTCCGAATGGTTGAAAGTTGGATTGAACGGAAATCAGGAAAATAAAAAAAAAATAATTCAATTTTTGCGGGAATTTTATTTTATTGGTTTAAAATTATTTTTTGGAGTGACGAATGGCCAATATTCAAAATCTCGGTATGGAGTTATAAAATCTTGACGATTGCAGAATTCCGTGATTGTGACAAGATAATACTTGACAAGGAACATCGACTGGCAACAAATTTTGCCGATTATGACAAACGTCATAAAGAACCCCTTCTATTATTGTAACTCTCTGTGTCAGATATGATTCCGGAGGTCTGTAATGTTGCACAGGTAGTGCACCATGGACCAGTCTCAAGAACAAGTACTAGACTTCGGAAAAGAGTTTAGTACTTTATTTGAAAAATCTATTATTTTCCACAAAAATGTCGGAAGTGGGTCTCTGTCAGAGCACTTATTATGAATGAAAGATCTTTGTGACCAATTGTCAGCGATCAACAAAAAGGTGGATGACGATGATATGGGGGCTCTTGTTCTGAACAATTTGACACCTTCGTATGAATCGTTCGTGGAAGCTTTGCCCCTGATGACAGAGAATAAAACTCACTTTTGATCAGGTGGTTCATATTTGCTGCAAAAATAACATACACACTTCAGTGAGTCCAGTTCTGGCCAATCGGAAAGTGCATTTGCTGCCCAATCCAAAGGAAAATGGAAAAGACATTCAAATACGTCTTCATCTTCCCGAAATTCAAGGTAAACTGTTATGACTGTCAAAAATTTGGTCATTAAGAAAGAATGTAGAAAACGACAGTACGATCTAACACATAACAAGAATGCAAAAGGGCATGCAAATGTGGCAGTAGTTGACGCTGAATTTGAGGAGGAATATGCTCTCATTGCACGATGTTCCGATGAGAGGACTACCAGTAATTGGTTTTTTGATTCTGGTGCATCATGACATTTTACATGTCAAAGACACTGGCATGTAAATTTTACTACAAAAAAAGTTTTTCAGATTCAATTTCTTTGGGTGATGGTAGATCACATGCTGTAGAAGGGAAAGGAGATATACGGATTGTATTGAACAATGCTGCAAAGTTCATAGTCAAGAATGATAGGTATGTACCTAAGATGAACAAAAATATTCTATCAATTAGTCAGTTAACTGAAAACCCTCACATTATAGTCAATTTCTCAGGGAAGAAATGTATTGTGTCTGATATCAAAAATGTTAAAGTCATAGCCCTAGACATGTGCAAAAGGGCTTGTATAGACTTGTTGATCCTGCCACTGTCAGTTTGAATGCATTAATTGTGGAGGATAATACCAGTTTTGTATGGCATGAGAGATTCGGACATCTCAATCTTCAGTATTTGGCTAAACTCCAAATATCAAATATGTTTCTTGGATTGCCTACTATCCAAGTCAAGCAGGATATATGTGCAAGTTGTTTGGCTGGCAAACTGAAGTGGAAGCCTTGTGCTTGGAGAGCAAAGGGGCTCCTTGATCTTGTTCATGCAGATCTATGCGAGCCTTCTTGGAAGTCATCTATCATTCTTGGTGCAAAGTATTTCTTGTTGTTCGTAGATGATTTTTCTAGAAAAATGTGGGTCTACTTCTTGAAAAAGAATGACTATTTTGCTGAGTTTGTAAGATTCAAAGCACTGGTAGAAAATGAGACAAGTCGGCGGATCAAAGCCTTAAGATCTGACAATGTGGGAGAATTCACTTCAAAACAATTTTAGAACTGTTGTGGCAAGGAAGGAATTCATAGGCAGCTAACAACCCCATACTCTCAGCAAAATGTACTGGTTGAAAGGCAAAATCGCATAATCATGGAGATGACTCGATCCATGATGCATAACAAAGGTGTGCCGTATAAATACTGGGGAGAAGCAATAAACACGACAATCCACATATTGAACATAAGTCTTTGCAAGGCTTTGGAGAACATCACTCTGGGAGAAGCCCGGTCCAACATCAAACCAGAGGTAACACATTTTCGTGTATTTGGTTCTATTGCATATGCTCTCATTCCTAAAAAACAAAGGATTAAACTAGATTCTAAATGTGCACGATATTTCTTTGCTGGTTATAGTACTCAATCTAAGGCATATAGGCTAATAGATGTGTCTACTAACAAGATCATTAGTCAGGTTGATGTAAAAGAAACAAAATCATTCTTTGTAATCAACACGCTGTCTCTACTAATCCAGAGGTTTTTAGCATTGTACTTCCTCTGAAAGATGAGGAACCACATGTTTTGGAGATACCCTCACAGTCTTCAGTGCAGCGGTCTACAACGAACACTCCGTTAGTGTATTAGTGTTGTCGACCTGAGTCAACCACTCCATCTGATAATCAACAAGTACAGGAATCATTGGTACATAAGAGACCCAAGTGGTATTACACCACTCTACAGGATGTGCGAGAGCGGGATCTTCCTCAATCTCATACACAGTCTCGACAGCGATGGAAGTCATTGGTGGATTCAACTGATGATGAAGAGCTTATGTATTTTGCTCTTGCTTTTGATCTTTTCAGTATTTCAGAGCCCCAATGATATTTTGATGCATAGGGCAACCTTGAGTGAGAGAAAGCGATGCAATCAGAATATGATGCTTTGATAAGAAACAATACCTGGACATTGGTGGATTTACCGCCAGCGAAGCAACCCATTGGCTGAAAATATGGGTGTACAAAGTCAAATGCAATGCTGATGGTACTTTGGACAAGTACAAAGCCCATCTTGTTTCAAAAGGATTTTCACAACAAGAGGGAATACACTATGAGGAGACTTTCGCTCCTATTGCAAAAATGGTCACATTTCGGTTACTTCTTTCTATCGCATCTCAGTTTGGTTGGAAAGTATTTCAAATGGATGTCAAAAGTGTTTTCCTTAATGGCGATTTAGATGAAGAAGTATACATGGTGCAGCCTGAAGGATTTCAGGGACTTGGTCGTGATCATTTGGTTTGCAAGTTGGAGAAGTCTCTGTATGGGTTGAATGTAAGGTCCCTTTTTGCACTGAACCAAACAAAAATGGTGTGCCATAAATCCCAACTTAGACGCACAAATTATTTAAAAAATCAGAATCTCATAAAACTGAAATTTATTGCAATATTTTTTCATAAACTACAAATCGTCCAAAGAACTAGGTGACTAGGGTTTGGGGCTGATTTATGCCTCAAAACTACTCCAAAAATTATGAAATTAAGTCTGTAGATGGATAAAAATATTCCAAACACGATGCCACAATCAGATTTGCAAAAATCTTATTTTCTGATTTTATATGACAAAAATACAATTGAAACTTATAAATTTCACAACTTGCAAAATACTCAGAATTTATGAACCAATGATTAGCTTGAACTAAAGATAAAAATGTGCTTTTTCAAACGAAACAATAATTAGAATTTTACCTTCGGTGGAAGTCACCCAAATATGAAACTGTGTAGTCAAACCCTAAAAAAATAGAAATCTGCAAATGAACAAAAATTCTGCGCTTGGATTTTCTTCAAAGATCCTCTTCAAATCAACAAGAAATCAACTCAACACTTGTAATTTCTAAAGTGAAAGTGCCTCTTCAAAATCTCCTTGGAACTCTAAGCGCCTTGATTTAAGATTGGAACTCCAATACCCTGAAAATAAGATTGATTGACAAAAATATGTCTTTTCAAAATTTCAAATCTGCTTTTATAACTCCTCCAAAGTGGGCGAACCATTTGTGGGGCTTATTTGGCAAAGATGGACCTCTTTTAGCCACTTGGGTCTTCTCCTTTAAGTTCAAAGTCATTAAGGACTTTTAATTGAGGGTCAAGTCTTCATGAGAGTGTCCTTTTACATAAAGTCATGAAGGACTTTTAATTGAAGGTCAAGTCCTCATGAAAGTGCCCTTTTACTTTATTATCTAATTTACTCCTCATAATATAGTAATTAAAATTACTTGAGGGTCAATTAAATAATAAATTACAAAATAATAAATAAGAAAATTTTCTTTTGATTTCAAATGTTAAAATCACTCTTTAGCAATCTCTTATTTATTAAAAATATTCTCCTTGCATCATCCCTTAGCCCATGAGGAATAAAATAGGCTAAAGGTCTTCAAAAGGTTGATAAAAAATCAACCCCCTAGAAAAAGGGACCTTACAGTTCAACCTTTCCAAATTTGCTTGTCCTCAACTAAATGCAAACTCATGTGTCCAAGTACCATGTCCAAGAGGGAAAACATGATGTAGTACTCCCAAAGCCTTGATCCATTGCCGGTTAAATGAGAGATCTTCTGCCCACCCATGCTCATGCTTCCAAAGGGCCTTGGCCATTTCAAGATTTCTTCAACCTTCTTATTTCTTGTTTTTACTCTTGCACATGAATCAAACATATTAGAAAAAACATGAGTGTTTAGCAACACTTTTGTCATTCCTCCATTATGTCTCATTGGCAAGATCAACTCATGAATTCTTTTGGTCCATATACTGCTGTAATTCTTTCCTTTTGCATTCAAAACTATCATAGGAGTGACTGGAAATGCACTTAAGCTTGCACAAAATTCCCCCCAAATGATAGGGATTGGAAAGAATTTTTTCTTAGGTCAAGGTTCCTCCAAAGAAGTGTAGAAAGGAGAAGCAACAAACTGAAAATGTAAAAAACAGCAGTCCATAACAATATGGCAACATCTCTTATGAACCATGGGCTGCCCTTCTTTGTGCTCTCATTTATTTTTATCATGCCCCAAGGATTTGCCATATTTTGGACAGCAATTTGTGGTCCACTTAGCTGGCCATAAAAATGAAATGACTCAAAATGAAACCACAAATCTTGGATGCTTACATACTCTTGGCTGTAGCATGCTATTCCTCCACTTAACTTCGAGCATATGATGGCTGGAAATTCATGTGCATGTGCCCAAAACTCTTCCAAGATGACAAGGCTCGGGAAATACATCCCTCACTTGCCAACATACTTCCATGAAGTTGTGAAAAGTCGAAAGAGCAATCTGAAAATTTAAGGAACAACAGTGCAATTATTCATGGCATTATGTGGAATCAACAACATCATACCTTGGCTGTAGCAATGTGTTTTTGACATT
Organism: Torreya grandis; assembly: GCA_037957365.1. Taxonomy (NCBI): domain Eukaryota; kingdom Viridiplantae; phylum Streptophyta; class Pinopsida; order Cupressales; family Taxaceae; genus Torreya; species Torreya grandis. The sequence continues at coordinate 419,845 of JARHVA010007094.1, forward strand.
GTGCTTGAGCTTAAAGTGGCTGGAATCCTTCTTGTAACAACTGCAAAAGATTTAAAAATAATGGTTTGTAAAATATGCACACTATCCATGGCCCAAACCTCTGTCCTTGCAACCAAATACCCATAGATAAACCTGGAAAAATAGTGGCCAGCAGTCCAACAACTCGGATTTTTTTTCGTGGCCATGCTCATGCATAGGTTGCCTTTCTCCAATTCTTCTTTTATTGAATCAACACTTTCATTCATATGATTCCCAGTGCCCCTTTTGTATGCAAGTTTGTCAATAATAAGCGAAAAAACATCAAAACTGAATGGCTATTTTGAATTTTCTGAATTGCTATTTACCAACCAACAAGCATCCCTCTTAACAACATTAACAACTTGATTTTTTACATGTTCATTTGTACATTAATTTTTCCAATTGGTTGTAAGAGCATAAAAAAGTGCTTCCTTTTTAAGGGCATAATTTTTATGCTTCAAAGTACTTCTTTCAAAAGTATAAATGTCCCATAGGAACTGAAAATTTGTATGATCAGTTGCACTTACCAAGTAGTAGGTAGTCCAAGAAGCTTGACTGAAATTTTGCATTCTTTCACCAAAAATCAGAATGGTGAGGGCTGAAATCAAACACAAAATGGCTAAATTTTTTTCAACCAAATCCACAAATGGAAGATCATTCTTATGTATGATTGAATTGACTTGTAGTATTGCACACACCTTGTTGAGTTGGCTGAAAATGATTATTACAACTCCCCAACTTGCTTCAATGAGATCCGTTTGAAGAAATTCATTCTCCTTGAGTTCCCCTTCACACCAAGTGACTGAAATTCCTTCCCATGCAAATCTCGAATGTTAAGCACGAAATATACTAAGAGGGGGGGTGAATCAATATATTATATATCTTTTATTTAATCTAATTTTTTTCTTTAACCACTTAATCACACATTCAAGATATGCAATAAAACTGAAACAATAATATGCACCACACAAGAGAGAGAGAGAGACCCCAGATTTTTACGTGAAAATCTAAAGTAAGAAAAACTATGGAGAACAATCTTAAGTATATGAATGAGCACCAACTCAAATTACAAAGTTCATAAGCACCAACCCTTTTGCCGAGCATCAACACATCAACTATTTGTAAGCACCAACCCCTTGCAAAGATTTGTGAGCACCAACCCACAGAAGCATCAACCCCATTTGTGTATAAAACACAACTATCTCTCAATGTTGCTTACTCAACAAATGATAACACTCTACAATATCTCCTGCTTTTCTTTTTTCAAAAACAAATACAAACCATGCACACTCTAGCATATTATAAATGGCTTTCAAACTTTTATTTATAGCTTTCCAAATGACCTTTGGCATTTACACTTTGTGACCCTTCAATCCTCATAGAAAATGGTGCCAAACTTGCATGATCTTTCGTATCTTTGCATTTGAAAAGTCATATAGTGACCATTCATAAACAAAAACGTCATTTCTCTTTTGTCTTTATCTTGGTGACTTTTCGTATTTCTCAAAGTGTCCCTTCATAGAAAAATGTCCCATACCCTCTTTTGTCTTCATATGGTGACTCTTGGAATTTCTCAAGATGACTCTTTATAAAAAAATACGTCCCATTCCTCTTTTGTCTTTATCTCGTGATTCTTTGACTTCTCCATGAGCCTTCTTTTGACTTAAATGCAACCAAAAATATATTCATTAATATTAAATAAATGTTAACACACATTAGCCAATATATGAATATTAAAAACACTATTAAATGCAATGGGGCCTTTATCACCAATAATGTTAGACCTTTGATATCAATGACAATATTTTCAACAATCTCCTCTTTTGTCATTGATGGCAACCCCAAACTAAAATTGCCACACTCTGAAACTTGCACATACTGTCATTTGAAAAACATACAATAACTCTCCTTTGATATCAATGACAAAGGGCCTACCTGGAGCTAACACTTAGCTCTCTCTCAACTGATGCTGAACCTCAATGGTAGGAAGTAAAAGAAATTACTCCCAACTTCTCTCGTAGATACTCAAATGTGTCTTTTGGTATTACTTTTGTGAAAATCTCTGCAATTTGCTTTGTAATACTGATATATTCCATCTTAATCTGTTGATCTGCAACTTGCTCTCTCAATAAGTGATATCTAATAGAAATATGTTTTGTTTTTGAATGCATCACTGAATTTTTCGAAATATTAATAGCACTTGTGTTGTCACAAAAAATAGAAATAGGTTCATCATATTTTATCTTGATATCTTCCAAAGTTTGCTTCATCCAAAGCACTTGAATACAACATAATATCGTTGCAATATATTTTGCTTCAGCTGTAAAAAGTGATACTGAATTCTGCTTCTTACTTAGCCATGATATTAAGCTATCACTAAGAAAAAAAGCTCCTCCACTTGTACTTTTTTTGTCATCCAAGCACCTTGCCCAATCTGAATCTATATAAGCAACTAAAATGAAATCTCTGTTTGTGAGATGTCACAATCCATAATCCAATGTCCCCTTGATATATTTGAATATTCTTTTCACCAACTAAACATGACTGTATTTTGGAGCTGATTGATATCTTGCAATCATATTTATTGCATGCATGATGTTTGGCCTCGATGTTGTCAAATATAAAAGACTAACAATCATAGATCTATACAAAGATTGATTTGCAACAGGAGAATTTTCATCCTTGTTCATTTTATTTTCTGAATACATTGGTGTGCCAACTGGTGTAGAATCCTCAAAACCAATTTTTTTCAACATTTTCTTGGCATGTTTACTTTGAGATATAAAAATTTCTTTATCTGGCTGAAATATTTGCAACCTTAAGAAAAATGACGATTCTCCAAACATAGACATCTCAAATTCTTTTTGCATATTATCAAAAAATTATTTTGTCATCTTTTAATGTTTTCTCTAAAAACAATGTCATCAACATGTACCACAACAATCAATTGATGCTCACTTTTTGTTTTGATGTAGAGATTACTGTCAACAAATCCTCTTTTTAAATCTTGATTGTGCAGGTACTTATCAAGTCTTGCATACCAAGCTCTGCGAGTTTGTTTCAATCCATACAATGCTTTTTTCAATCTACATACATGGCTACTAATATTTGAGAGAATAAATCTCTCAGACTGCTCAATGTAGATCTCTTCTTTTAGATTCCCATTTAGAAAGACAGATTTGACATCTATTTGAAACACTTTAAAATTTTTAAACACTGCATATGCAAGAAACACTCTAAGAGCCTCTAGCCTTGCTACTGGTACAAAAGTTTCTTCAAAATCTATTCCCTCAATTTGAGCATATCTTTTACATACTAATCTAGCTTTATTCCTGGTCACTTCTCTATTTTCATTCAATTTATTTCTGTAAACTCATTTTGTTCATATCACATTGTGATCTTTTGGTCTAGGCATTAATTCTCAAGTATCATTCTTTTCTATCTGATTTAATTCTTTATCCATTGCCTTAACTCAATGCTTATCATGTCTAGTTTTTGAAAAAGTTTTAGGCTGAATTTTGGATAAAAAAATTTAACTTGCTCAGATTCACTTACCATCATTTTTCTGGTGTGAATTCTTTCATTTATGCCTCCGATGATGTCACTTTCATTATGATTTTTCTGAACATATTTGTATGGAGTTTTGGTGTCATTTTTTTTCTTTTTCTCATCTTCATCTGATTCTTCAAAATCTTCCTCTTCAAGGATTTCAGGAATGTATACTGGATCATTGATTTTTTGTGTTCTATCTTTTACCCTGACACTTGCACTTTCAACAATTTTATTGATTCTTTTGTTATAACATTTATAAGCTTTATTTTTACAAGAATATTCAAGAAATATACCTTCATCTGCCCTGGATTCAACCTTATCAAGTTTTTTATCGGTTCTCTTTATGAATCATTTGCTACTGAAAATTATGAAATAATCAACTGTTGTTGGTTTGTCTTTGCATAGCTCATAAGGAGTCTTATCACTATTGACGCCCAATAATGTTTTATTTTGAATAAGCACTATTGTGACAACAGTCTCTCTAATATTTATCTGATATTTTGGATTCATTTAGCATTTTCTTTGTCATTTCTTGAACTGCTCTGTTTTTTCGCTCAACTACTACATTTGTTGTGGAGTTTCGGGTGTTGAATAATGTCTCTTTATTTCACGGTCTTCACAAAATTGAATAAACTACTCTGACATGAATTTTTTTCCTCGATCTGATTTTAGACACTTAATCTTCAAATTGGTTTCATTCTCAACTAATGCTTTGAATGCTTTGAAATGTTTAAAAGCTTTTGATTTTTTTTTTTAAAAATTACCCAAGTCATACGTAAAAAATCATCAATAAACATGAAATATTTCTCACATTGAGTACTTTGAGTTTCATAGGTCTACACAGATCAGTGTGAACAAGCTCTAATATTTGAGTGGTCGAGTACTCTTTTGTTTTGAACCACTTTCTGGTTTGATTCCCATGTTGACATTGTTCACAAAGCATGTCGGATGGCTTTGCAATCTTTGAAAGATTTTTGACTGCTTGCTTCTTGCTGATGTTGACAAGATTGTCAAAATTTATGTGTCCCATTCTCCTGTGCTATAGCCAATTTTGTTCAATTTGACTTAAACAATATTTTTGATCTTTGATGTCTAATAACATATACAAATTATTCCGTGTTCTCTGAGCATCTGCAACCAACATATCTAATTTTTTTTCTTAATTTCACAATTTTTTGCGTAAAACTTTAGTGTGTGCTCCTGATCACATATTTGACGTACACTCAAAAGATTATGCTTAAGACTTTCTACATACAAAACATTTTTAGTTTTAGTTCTATCATTATCTAAACTTAGTGTACATTTTCTGATAATTTTGCCAATAGTATTATTTCTAAATTTTACTGTGCCATCGTTGATCTTCTTCAAAGTTATGAACTTGTTTTTGTCTCTTGTCATGTGCCTTGAATATCCACTATCAATGAACCATAGTTTTTTTCATTTTTTGCATGCAAAACTATTTATACCAACATAAATTTTTTAAGTTGTTTCTTCTGTCATGAACTTGTTTGAACTTCTTGATGAATAGACTCTTGAAACTCTGGTTTTTTTGACTGACTTGAACACGCTTCTACAGTACCAAGCTATATGTTCGAAGTTGTTGCACTTATAACATATTATGGTCTCTTCATTAAATCCTGATAGAGGAGCAAAAGAGTTGTGGCTTCTGCTTGACTTTGCATGACTTCCCTTTTTATTTCTGAAATTGTTAACCCTTTTTCGACATTCTATTTTTTTTACCATATTCATTACAATAAAAACAATAACCATAAAAATATGACTTTTTTGTGTATCTTTGCTTTGATTTCCTTTTGTAGCTATGTTCCCTCCAGTGTTATTTGTTTGAGATGTTTTTTGTATTTTTAACTTTTAACTTTTTTATTTTCTTTTTTGTAAGAGCTTCAGCATAGTTGTTTCTTTTTTCTGTGTTAATTTTGTCTGTGAAAATAGTGGGCTCTCTTTTCTCTTTTTCAAATCTAATACCTATCTTATCTGACATTAATTTTTGACTTTCTAATATCCTATTCAACATATTAGTGTTATTCTCAATTTCGAATCATTCGCTGCTCTATCATTGATTGCTTTATTTATTTTTTGAAGATCTGTGTTTAAAGAAGCAATTTCAATAACATACTTTTTACATTCTTTACTTACATTTTGCAACTGTGCCGTTAGATTTTTTTCATTTTTTTTGAATTTTTCAAAGTGTGCTTGTAGATCTTCAATTATTTTCTGACTCTTTTTCATTTTTTTCGATTTGGAGCTTTAATCTTCGATTTTTCTTTTCAAGAGCTTTTAACTTTTTTAAGGCACAAACGGGTTCTTCCATATTTACTTCGACTTATCCTGTTCTTCTTTTTAATCAACTGTATTTTTGCTTGCGGAGGCATCTTCATGTATGGATCTCTTTTTTTGAATCACTGACTCCATTATCTTTTGCTGAGCTAGGATTTTTAGAATACAAACTCTTTTTCTCGAGTCCCTTTTTGAATTTTTCTTTGAAATTCTTCTTGTATGTAGACTTTCTTTCATTTTCACCTTGCCCTTATCTGGGCACTTAGCTGCAAAATGTTCAATCTTTTCAATTTCTTTTGATATTTATCTATGCCCTTTTTTGACTTGCGAATGAATAGAGCTCCATTGTCATCTTCATTCTTGCTAGAATTGTCACTTGATTTTTGAATCTTAGCCTTCTTTTTTTTTGATATCTTGAAAGCAACGTCTTTTTTTGAGGGTTTTTCTTGTTCGGTTTACATCTCATATGCCGTAAGAATACTATTTAACTCATTCATCTTTAGCTTGGTTAAATTCTTCATCTCTTCAATTGTTGAAATGTTTGCAGCATATCTCAATGGTAAAGATCTCAAAACTTTTTGTACCACAATTGATTATTCTAACTTTTCTCCAAGACCTTGAATCTGATTAACTATTTGATCAACTTGCAAAAGATAACTTGCTATATTTTCTTCTTCTTCCATCTTTAAATTGTCTTCTGAAAGTTTGAAGCTTAGCTTGCTGAATTTTTTCATCACCTTTGTAAATATTCTCAAGTTTTACCCAAATTTTATGAGCATATTTACATTGCATAACTTTAACAAATTCTATTCACATAAACCACATAAAATAACATTTAAAGTTTTAACATTATTTTCACTTGCCTTCTTTTCTGTCGGAGTAGTTATAAGTGTTTATGGCTCTTCATATTCCTCCACCACTGCTTGCCAAATATCGAATCCAAGGGCCATCAAATAAGTCTTTATCTTTATGCTCCAAAATACATAGTTTGTCCTATCAAACAAAGGTGCTTTATTTGTAGAAAAACCTTCATGTGATACAACGATCGTGCTTTCTTGATCTACCTTCAAGTTGTAAATTTTTTTTCAAAAAAACCTACTCTGATACCAGTTGTTAAACACAAATACACTGAGAGAGGGGGTGAATCAGTATATCATATATCTTTTACTTAAGTTGATTTTTTCTTTAACCACTCAATCACACATTCAAGATATGCAATAAAATTTAAACAATAATATGCATAACACGAGAGAGAGACACCAGATTTTTATATGGAAACTTAAACTGAGAAAAACCACGGAGAACAATCTCAAGTATATGAATGAGCATCAATTCAAATTACAAAGTTTACAAGCACCAACTTCTTTGCGGAGCACCAACACAACTATTTGTGAGCACCAACCCACAGGAGCACCAACCCCTTGCAAAGATTTGTGTGCACCAAACCACATGAGCACCAACCCCTCTTGTGTATAAAACGCAACTATCTCTCAATGTTGCTTACTCAACAAATGATAAAAATCTACAATATCTCCTGCTTTTCTCTCTTCGAAAACAAATACAAATCATGCACATTCTAGCATATTACAAATGGCTTTTCAAGCCTTTACTTATAGCTTTCCAAATGATCTTTGGCATTCAGCCTTTGTGACTCTTCAATTCTCATGGAAAATGGCATCAAACTTGCATGACCCTTCGTATCCTTGCATTTGAAAAGTCATATGGTGACCCTTCATAAGCAAAAGCGTATTTTCTTCTTGTCTTTATCATGGTGACTTTTCTTATTCCTCAAAGTGTCTCTTCATGAAAAAATGCCCCATACCCTTTTTTGTTTTCACATGGTGACTCTTAGAATTCTTCAAGATGACTTTTCATGAGAAAATGCGTCCCATTTCTCTTTTGTCTTTACTCCTTGACTCTTTGACTTCTCCATGGGCCCTCTTTTGACTTATATGCAATCAAAAGTATATTCATTAATATTAAATAAATACTAGCACACATTAGCCAAGATATGAATATTAAAAACACCATTAAATGCGATGGGGTCTTTATCATCAATAATGCTAGACCTTTGACATCAATAACAATATTTCCAACATCGAACTGAAAATCACTCCCTATGATGACTGAAATTAATTGTATGGCAACAAATACATGAAGACATTTTGTTTTTCTTTTATTTCAAGTGTATTATTACTTTGTCTTGGCCCATGCCTAGGAAAAAACCCCTTATGCAAACATCTTCAATCTTGACCATATATGAGTTGGCCCATGATGTGACATCAAATTTGGAATTGATATGAAGTAATTTACCAAATTTTTGAACCTTTCTTGCTGCCTCCTCTCCATATAGTGCCCTTCATCTCATTTTCCAAGTTAGCACATTCTGTATCATGCAAAGACATAATATGGTGATGATAAAGGAAATCTTTGCTATCAAGACAATAAACTTGCTTACCCTTGATGGTTACTATATGAAGCTTATTACTCAGAAAATCGACATTGTTAGCTTGGGTAAAATGCAAACATCACCCGGATCCTATACCGTAGCGTGCCCTTAGAAGTGTCCTTGAACCACAAAATCCTCTTGTCTTATTGTGTAAACCAAACCTTTCATTTTATCTCTTGCATACTTCTCATGATGGAAACAAATCTGAAATGATAAATTATATAACAATACATCCACCTTTTGATACCTTAAAGTGTCGTCATTGGATCTACCTTCATTGGTGAAGTTGAGAAGTTTTGTTAGAGGTTTGATACCCTCTTCAAGCTCCCCATGGGCTGCTGTTTCGGGAAGGACAACAAGTTGCATATGATCATCTCTACATAGAATTGGTGCTTCAATCACCAAATCTGCCTTCACACCTTGTAGATCTGATTTTGCTTCTTTCATGATCCCATTTTTTGTCACTTCACTATTTTGCAGGCAATCGTTAGAAAGTAAAGAAATATTTTTAATCACTAAAATATTTTTACCTTGGACTTGCATGGTAGATTCTTCTAGGAGTTGTTTTTCCTCCCTTTCTTGGATGTCTTTCCTTAGTGGCCCTTGATGTTGTTTCTTTCTGACATCAATTTGAGCTTTGAGCTCACAACATTCATTGAAAGAAAGCTTGTTTTTTACCTCATCACTCATAAGACTATATTCTTCAATATTGGTGAGATTTTGGCTCTTTTTAGGTGGTTGTTCCACCTCTTCAATGGGCTCCTCTTGCAGAAATTTTGCATGAAACATATGCTTGGGTTTTGGAGAAACCCTTTCATTGGAAACCCTCTTATTTTCTGAACTTCCCTTTCTTTGAGGTGCCACGTTTTTCCACATGGCTTTGAGAAATTGCACCATGGTGCCCTGGAGCTCCTTTTGATCTTGAGCTAGATCCATCAAAACTTTTTCCAACTGATTTTGTTCTCCCATGTCTTCTTCATGTGACATTTTATTTTTTCTTTTGCATCCACAAACCCTCAGGCTAGTAGGATCAAAGCTCTGATACCACTATAAGGTCCATTTTTGGGCTAAAACTAAACAAAAAGGGTATGCCGTAGATCTCAACTTAGAGCCACAAATTATTAGAAAAAATCAGAATTCCATAAAACTAAAATTTATTGCAATTTTTTTTCATAAACTACAAATCGCTCAAAGACCTAGGCGACTAGGGTTTGGCGCTGATTTATGCCTCAAAACTGCTCCAAAAATTATGAAATTAAATCTATAAATGGATAAAAATATTCCAAACACGATTCCACAATCAGATTTGCAAAAATCTTATTTTTTAATTTTATATGACAAAAATACAGCTAGAACTTATAAATTTCACTTGTAAAATATTTAGAATTTCTGAACCATTGATAGCTTGAACCGAAGATAAAAATGTGCTTTTTCAAATGAAACAATAATTAAATTTTCCCTTCGATTGAAGTCACCCAAATCTGAAACTATGTAGTCAAACCCTAGAAAAATAAAAATCTGCAAATGAACAAAAATTCTGCCCTTGGATCTTTTTCAAAGATCCTCTTCAAATCAGCAACAACAAATCAACTCAACACACTTGCAATTTTTGAAGTGAAATTGCCTCTTCAAGATCTCCTTCGAACTCCAAATGTCTTAATTTAAGATTGGAACTCCAATAACCTGAAACTAAGATTGATTGACAAAAAGATGTCTTCTCAATATTTCAAATATGTTTTTATAACCTCACCAATGTGGGTGAATCACGTGTGAGGGTTATTTGGCAAAGATGGACCTCTTTTAGCCACTTGGGTCTTCTCCTTTAAGCACAAAGTCATTAAGGACTTTTAATTGAGGGTTAAGTCCTCATAAGAGTGTCCTTTTACATAAAGTCATTAAGGACTTTTAATTGAGGGTCAAGTCCTCATGAAAATGTCCTTTTACTTTATTATCTAATTTACTCCTCATAATATAGTAATTAAAATTACTTGAGGGTCAATTAAATAATAAATTACAAAATAATAAATAAGAAAACTGCCTTATAATTTCAAATAATTAGAATCACTTTATAGCTATCTCCTATTTATTAAAAATATTCCCCTTGCATTATCTCTTAGCCCATGACGAATAAAATAGGCTAAAGGTCTTCGAAAGGTTGATAAAAAATCAACCCCTTAGAAAAGGGGACCTTATATTGAAGCAGGTTCCTCGAGCCTAGTACATCAAGATTGATCAACATCTATGAGATTTTCGATTCAGATGGAGTCCATCTGATCCAAATCTCTATATCAAATGCACTGATGATGATATTGTGATATTCATTGTGTATATTGATGACCTTGCCATCACAGATAGTGGAGACATAGCGATTCAGAAAGTCAAATCAGATTTGTGCACTACTTTTGATATGACTGATTTAGGCCTCCTACACTATTGTTTGGGTGTAGAATTTTGGCAACATGACCAATCCATTTTCATTTTTCAAGTCAAGTATGCCACTACTCTTTTGAAGAAGTTTGAAATGATGGATTGTAATTATGCTTCTACACCTATGGAGGTAGGGCTGAAATTGTCAACTCATGATGATTCATCATTGGTCAATGAATCATTATATAGATAGTCAAAGCTACTCTTGACTTTGACACTCTATCAGAGGACAACAAATTTCAGTTGAATTGGTTATTCAAATTCTGATTGGGGAGGATCAGTTGATACTCAGAAATCTACCACCGGGTATATGTTTTCTTTTGGTTCAGGAGTTGCTTCATGGCAGAGCAGGCTTCAACATACCGTTTCTCTATCTTCCATTGAAACAGAATACAAAGCAACAGTCAGTGCTAGTTTTGAACCCGTTTGGCTACGTTAGATTCTTGGTGATTTTCAACTTACTTCATATACACCTCCACTATTTTTTGATAATCAAAGTGTATTGAAGTTAGTAAAGAATTCTGTTTTTCATGCTCGCACCAAACACACCGAGGTACATTATCTCTACATTCGACAGTTGGTTGATTCTAGTGATGTTTCTCTTCACTTCTGTACTTATACAGAGCAACTTACAGATCTAATGACTAAACCTCTTGGTTCTATTCTTTTTGTAAAGTTTCGAGACAAACTTAGAGTTGTCTCTAGTTTAGTCATTAAGAGGGGGTGTTAAATAATGTAATTATACTTAACTAAAATTAGTTAAGGTCTAACAGGTTACCTCCATAATTGCTATTGTAACCAATTTTGGATTGCATAAGTAAGATAGATGGACTGATCAAAAATCATCAAGTACAAAGAAAGTACAAAATTGCATAATCATGTGAATACAACAGTCACAAAGTACAAATTACAATAATCTATAATTTTTTCTTCCTTGCTCTCTGCAAAACTAAGGGAGACTGAGAAACTCTAGTCCTCCCACTCGATTTCCCCACCTCGCTCTGTCTAGAAGGCTGCACTTGTCCCTGTGGTTGCACCTCTGCCTCATCTTCAAGGATGTCCTCCAATCCAATCTCTTCTCGTTTTGTTTCAGCTGGACCCTCCATAGCTTGCCTTTCGAAATCAACAATATACTCCTCTGTGAACATGGAGGCCTCTTCATCTAGATCGATAGGTTTTTTTGATGCGTTCTCCAACTTCTTTGTGCAAAGTCGAAGGTTGTATTGTACAAAATCCAAATCATTGAGGCGTTGTTGGCTCAACTTGTTGCACTTCTTCGTGTGAATGGAGTCAAACAAACTCCAATTGCACTTACATTCAAAAGTGCTACAAATTTGAGATAAAATCCGGAGGGCTAGCCTTCGAATATTTGGGGTATTTCCATCCTAATCGTCCCACCACGACCCTGCAAACAAGATATTCAAAATTTTATAAGAAATCAATAATTGTAAATATGTAATTGATAAAGTACAAGTAAAGACTTCATTTTGTATTATCTGGGGATTGCGTGGCTTTCTCTCGAATAACTAGTGCTGAAGAAAAGAGCCTTTCCCTACCTTGCTTGTAGTTCTGCAACTCTGCAATAATGAAGTCGCTCACCTCAATGTCACGTGTCATTCTCTCAATGCATATTGAGAGCCCCTCTATAACCTCTTTACTAGCATCTTTGAAGCCATCGCAGTAGAAAAACTTAGGGTTAAGGTAGTACCCTCTTGCATGGATGGGTTGGTAGAGTTGATTGTTCCACCTCCAATCAATCAACTCCCAAATGGGATCAAATTTGGCACGATACCTTCTATAATAATTTTGGACTGCCTCTTCGGCCCTATTCATGGCCTTATAAATATAACCCATTGGATTTTGCTTTCCATCCACCAATCGCAAAACTCGCACCAAAGGCTCAGACAACTACAAAGTTACAAACAAATTAAAGTTATTGTTACAAATTTATAGATAAATTATAAAATGAATACTATTGAAAACAAAAGAAACAACTTGAAATTTAAATTGCAATTTCAAGTTACCTTGACGATTTATGTAGCTCTTGTTTCGAAGGCCTCATTGAAAACTGTCTTTGCAACTTTCATTGCATCAACGTTCTTGGAATTGGATGACTCCATCCATGCTTGAGACACAAATATCTGATTCAAAGGAGTCAACAAACTGCAAATATTTTGCAATGTAAGAAAGTTAATTGCAAATCTGGTGACCCCTGCTTGAACAAGCTATTTTTTTTTGGTGTGCTCTCTTATCAAGCTGAGAACACAAGGGTGATTGTAGATATATTTAGTTATTTCTCCAGTTTCTTCTACAACTAGTCACACCCAATCAAGTTTGCCTATGTCCTCCAAAAGAAAGTCAAAACAATGTGCCACACAAGGTGTTCAAAAGAGAGATGTCTCTTCCTAAGAAGTCTACTAGCCATCACATATGCTGTTGCATTGTTTGTGTTAATTTGGACAACATTCTTGATGCCCACCTCTAAAACAACGTTATCTAGCATCAAACTCAAAGTTTATGCATTTTTTATTTTACTTGATGCATCAATAGAGTTAAAAAAACAAGCTCACCATTTGAAGACGCTAAAAAGTTGATGAGAGTGTGGTTCTTTTCATTCGTCCATCCATTGGAAAGAATGGTGCATTTAAATTTAGACCACAACCTCTTTTGATCTTTGACAATCACCTTTGCATTTTCAACTGCATTCTTGATCAACTTTTCACTCAAGTCTTTTGGAGAGGGTGCCTTGTACCCTTTCTTTGCAACTGTCAATATGGTAACCAAATATTCCCAATACGGGCTTTTCGCCACGTTGAAGGAAAGGTTGTTGAAGTATCAAAAATTTACGCATGCATTATCTGTTTCTACGTACGCTTGTTTGTTTCATCCTGTAGCTTGGAGTGAAGGTTGTGCCCCAAGTGTGTTCTAGGCACAAAGAATGAGTGTAACTGAGTCGAACTGATTGTAGATGTGCCATGGCTCTTGTCTGGACCACGACTAGAGCCCACAATTTCTGTCATCGCTGTCGCTTCTTCTTCTGTCGATGTGGCACCAATGGTCGCGGTTATGGTTGCTTGCATCCTTGCCCTCTCTAGTTTCTTTTTGTTTAGTGATGTAGGCTCCACCATCATCTCTTGTTATGCCTCTTCAGTGACATTGGGACAAGGCATGATGTTGCGGCAAGGATTGCATGAAAGATGGTACTTCATGCAATTGATGTCTCCTGACGTCTTTTTTGTGCAAAAGTTGCAAATTGAAATCGTCTGGGACATTCCAACCCATGTGATATACTTCCAAGCATCGATGCGAGTATTAGGGGGAGCTGATTGGTTACCACTCGCTGAATCTGAGTCCAATGCACTATTAGATGCCATTGTTTGTTAATAACTTACAAAGAGCAAACATGTTGAAAATAACATTAAAAAAAGTAAAAAATAAAAACATTCAATACAAATTATTAATTAAAATACGATAAATAAATTATAATTATAAACTATAAAACAGAAACTAAAATACATTTATGATTTTAAATTTTAACGAACAAATTGAAAACTATAATCTATAATGGTTAAATATAACAATAAGTAAATTGTAATGATAAATGGAAACTAAGTATAACGCCAACGGTTAAAAAACAATATTTTAATCAAAATTTAAAAACATGTAGGCATAAATTGTAAATACTAAACACTAAAATTTAACGAAATGTATGAAATTTGATGGAATGTTTGAAATTAAAATGGATTGCATCAAATTTGTATACTAAAATTAAAAATATTTATCAAACATGTTTTTAATTAATTTACAATTGCTTTACATGCTTGAAAATTAAAAAATAAAAATAAAAAAAAACAAATGCACTAACCTGGAAATCTCTTTGCTCTATTCTTAATCCGCTCTTGAATGCTTCAATTCTTGTGTGAATGAAATGTGAGGAGGTGTGTTGCATTTTATAAGACTAAATTCCGCATTTTTTTCAGTTTTTGAGCATTTAAGGCCAAATTGGCAATTTCCCTACAGTTTTGTTGGGTTTTCTGCATGGGTTCCGATGCCACAGAACCGATGAGTAACTGCCGATTACTCCCTTGTTTAATTTTTGTATTTTTTGGGATTTTTGGCGGTTTGGAGTGGCGAGTATTCGCCTTAAGGAAATTTCGGCAAGTAATTGACCAACTGGCAGTTACTCGTCGGTTATTCCATCTATTGTAGAAAAACTCGAAAACCGCGGTTACTTATTAGCCAAAAATTGTGATCCGTACTTGGGACTTGGCAATTACCCGACAATTACTCGGCACTTTTATCGTTATTTAAAAAAAAATATAAATTCATAAAATACACTAAAATACATAAAAAAATGAAATGAATGTAGAGAAATGATTGTAGAGATTTAGAGAACATATAATTCAGATTCAAACTTATTTTATATTAGTTTTTAAGCAAATAAGAGTGCACATTTGTTAAATTATTTAGGTTGCTGTTTTTTGGCCGGTTACCAGGCCAAAAACCATGATTTTCAAAGGGTAACCGCTCTAAAAAAATCGTGGTTTTTGGCTTGGTAACCGGCCAACGGTTACCCAACCATCTACCCCTTTTGCAAAAAAAAAAAGGTTTTTTGCGGGTACCCGTAGGGTACCTATGTTTTTTAATACAATGATTCCATCTATGCATTGAATCAATTGACAACCACAAAAACACAGTTGTGGTGTTGAATTGTCATCTGAAAACCACTAACCAAGTCCATGGAAATGTTTTGCCAAGAGGTAGAAAAAAACTAAAGCTCAGCATGTGGTTGGCGGGTTTGGAGCTGCAACAGATTGCAATTGCCTAAAAAATTTTAGAACATTTGTCTGCATCTGAGGCCAATAGAAGAACCACTGCAAGTGGAGTGTTTTTTGCTTCCTAAGGTTTCCATCATTTAGCACAGAGTGTGCCTCCTTCAAAAGAGAAATACGGAGATCATGAGGCACACAAAGCTTGTCAAACTTGTACAACCCTTCATGTGATAATCTTGAAAAGGCATTGAGTTGGAAGTAGTTGGATGATGGGGATTGATGAAGAAATCTGGATCCATAGCATGGTGAGTAGACCAAGCCTGGAATCACAGATGCGAAGTGGTGACTACAATGAGGGTATGAGCCATATGAGGATGACTCAAACAATCTGCAACAATATTTGTGGTTCCTTTCTTGTACTTGACGACCAAATGAAACTGCTAAGATAGGATGCCCACTTCTTATGTCTAGCTTCAATTTTTGTTTGTGATTGAATAAACTACGACAAGTGATCCGTGTGAACAACTATTTCCTTTTTCAAGAAGATAGTGTATTCAATACATGATTGATTGGAACAATGCATATAAATCCTTGTCATATGTTGAATAATTCCCTTTTTCTATAGAGAAAGTTTGGAGCGATATGCCATTGGGTTGCCATTCTATGTCAAAACTGGGCCAAGTGCAAACTACGAAGCAACTGTCTCAATCTCGAAAGGCTATGAGAGATTGGGGAACATAAGAAAAGGTGACGAACTCAGTTTCTTCTTCAAACTGTTGAAGGCACAAGCATAATTCTCTGTCCATAGGTGTAAAATAGCTGGTATCTAATGTCTACGGAGATGCTAGACTATCAATAGCAGCGTCTACATAATAGTAATTGCCTAGCATACCATGGTAGAGTAAATTTTTGGAACAATAGCAGCTTGTATTCATAAAAGATAAGTTTCATTACAATTTGCATGGTACAGGGAGGACCAATACAAGCCCCCATACCCCAATGTACACTGCTATTTGAAGGACAAGATGCCATGGTTGTCAGTCAACCCAACTGTCAAAATCGACATAACTAAAGGTCTTGCTATATCACTAACTAAATGCCGACAAAAGACTAACAAAGCAATGTTAGCTATAATAATACATGTTTCCATAATTGATGGTCTACATTATCCCCTGCTTTGAACAATTCAGAGTCTTTACCGACACAAGTCATAGACAACATGATACATATTAGAATGAAGAGGGAAGATAGAAGACACTTCGTTGGGTTGTTGTTGATGTATAAATTTTGCAACATTTGTAGAGGCAAGAAAAAACATGTTTTACTTGTGCGAGTTTCAACCAGTTTTAAAAAAAAATCAAAGCGGGTGTCTGGTAGCAGTGCCCTTTGTGGGGTTCGGGGGCAGCACAACTTGACACTTATTTAACCTCAAATTCAAGCCCAATTCAACCCTTTCAACAACCCTTGAAAAACTACAACCACCAAAATTCTTTGAAAGAACATTGCTTTTGAAAGGACCTAGAAATGCTGTGTAAACTAGGGATACAAATTATACCAATGGAAGTGCAACACAAATACTTGAGTGGCCGGAGGTTAATTGAGGAAGATTGCAGCAGCAGCCTCCAAACTCGCAACAAATGACATTGGAGGCACTAACATAAGCATGTGATGAACTGTGCCAAGAGCAACGGCTTCACCTGAACCTCTATTGCCAACCTCTATTGAAATAATGGGAGCTATGAAGACAAACAATGACTGCAATTGCTGAGCTTTTGCTGCCTCTTGTCCTTTTTGTTCAGGCTCAACGAAAACACATGTGCCTATAGGACAACAATTAACAAAGTTGCTGAGACATAGAGAGGATGCATGACTATTGTGGCACTGACCATATGCTTATGTTGTGTCGTATGGGTCGATTGCATTTGTTAGTGCGTATAGTGTCAATGAGCAGTTGTTGGGGAGGATGTATGGTTTGTAGGGTGGCTGTACCACTGTGGAAGACAAGCGTAGAAAATGCAATGGAGCATACGTCTGAAATGGTTGTGGCTGTATGGGATGAGACAAAGGCTGGTCATAAGACGGGCATAGCTGGATGTACGTTGATGAAGCGATGTGCTGGTGCTAGTTGTATAATGCTGGGCTTCTACTAGGACATATGCGGGAGGAGTGTACGACACCCGACCGAGGGGTGTATGGCCTCAAATTAGAGGCAAAGTGTATGCCTTGGCAGCATACTACTGGGTGTCCAAAGGGGGACATAAAACATGGTAAGGTTGAGGAATGTGTGGTAAAGGATGTACATTGCCATATTGGTGGTTGTACAATTCAAGACTTCCTTCCATGTGGGCATGCAACCATTCATCACTATTAGATTTGTCCTATACATCACTTCTTATATTGCCTTTATTTTTATTTTGTTCACCACTAGACTCATGCACTGTAATTTGTCCCTTATTTCAATGTCCATATCTTTGTTTTTGTGCTTGGTGAGTCCCGATTGTGCTTTTTGTGGATGCAGAATTTCAATATTAATACCATTAATATTTTTTGTTGTCAACCAATATAATTTTAATTCAGATCCATTCATTGCATCTTTGCATCTCGTACCATCTCTAGGTGCTAATCATTCTGTCCAATGATTCAACACGTGATAGATTTTAAATGGCAATGTCCAGAGGAATTGAAATTTTCCCAACTGAATGGCCCGTCGACAATTACTTTTTAATATAGCCATTGGGGAAAAATATTCATACCTTAAATTTTTGCTATGCTCGTGTTTCTTCCCTCTTTTGAGTACCAGTTCCTTTGTTTGAAAATTGAGGTGTCTCAAGTATTGGTCATGACAACGGTTTGTCTACCTTGACATAGCTCCCTTCATCAAATTTACCATGACTCTATGTACATCCAAGCCAAGCATATCCGTTGTATCTGACCGTACTTCCAAAATAGCACGTACTTAAGCTTTTATTAAATTATTATTGCTATATCCACGTACAAGATCATTGAGATTGATGCTTTGGAAGTTAGGTTAGCTACTCGTTCCATTTGGTAGTTCAACATATCATCAAGCTTTGCACTCCTAACATTGCATTCTTTGAACTCTGGTGGATAAGCAGACTGTGATGTTGACGGTTTTGAAGGACATACCATCACCAACATTTGCTTTTGCCCATCTTGTTGCAAGCCTTGGAATTCTTCAATCTCCATAATATCAATGTTGTTGCAATTCGGTTGGAACATTTTGTAGTCTTCCATCTGCCAATTGAACAAACAATTGAGGGAGTTTGTCTCATCATTGTTGGAACACGACTATAACTCCCAGACCCCTTCATCATTCAACTCCATTGTACATCGGTTCTCATCAATCGAACAATGTTCTTCGGAGTCTGAATTTGATGAGTCTGATGAGGTTGTGTCCATATTGACGACAAGATTCTTCAAATCTATAACATACTTCCGTCTTTTGTTTTCAACTGATATCAAATTAATTTTCTAGCTATGATTAATTTTAGCTGTTCTCGACCAAACCTTGTAGACCTTTTGCAATGAGATGACCACACAATTCAACAAAAAGAGTTGGGTTCCAATAATTACCTTTTATTGCATCAATACACCTAATACCTTTTTGCCATGTTGATCTGCTTCTACTAGTTGGAACGTTGGATGCCACATAGTTGGCTTACCAAGACTCTTCCAAGTCTCCTTTGGAAGAACGTTCACCTCGAAACCACCGTCCAAAATTTCTTCATGTTCATCTATCAGCTGTTGGGCTAGGTTCGTTAGGAGCATATGATTGAATACTTGGTCACTTGACAAGGGGGCTTGACTATGGGTTCATTACTTTGTCTTTTTCTTTGCCCATCATCTGACAGTAGGTGCACCATTATGTGCTCTTTGTTCAGGCCAGTGTCTTGTATGGTGGCGGTCAGAGAATTCTTAAGTTCTTATAATGCTTTGCATCGATTCAACTAACTTCACAAGTATATTGGTCTCAAAAACATGTCGTGCAATAGCTTTGTCGGACTCCAATTTGCTCGTCACTGTGCTTGTATGTTTGTTCGGCTGACATCTTTCTTCGACCATGGTCCTCTCAAATTCCACCTTTGCTTTGGCAAACCTTTCCTTCTCTGTACGTGGGTCGGGGGATTTGGCTTTCTTTACTTGTGCTCTGGAAATTGCCATAACTTCATTGCCCTTGACTAAGTCAATCATATTGACATTAGCTTGCTTTCAAAACTTTACTTCGTTATGGTCTCTAGGTCTACATCATCTATAGAGAAGTCCGGTGTCATTTTGATTATAGAAATCTCTTGCAAAATGGCCCCACTCATCGCACTTCCGACAATGTACAATTTGCTGTGCTTTAGAGTCGTATTGAATCTGACTCCCACCATAACTATTATTCTATAATCAATAGTTCTTGGCAGTGTGGTGGGGGTGTCGATGGCTATCTTTGTGTGAATAGTACTTGGCTGCTATTATTCTGCAAATTGTATGGACTATCCTTGTTCGTATGCCCTGTAACTTGACAACTCTCACACAATATCGCACAAAATATCCTTGCAATCTTTCTTACCATCTTCTTTAGTTCCTTCATCATCCGGAGCATGTCATTTCTCAAGGTTTGCACTAATCTAGGTTCATTGTCATCACTGGAGTTAGGGTCATCTTCTTTGTGTCCTTTCGAGATCGACAATGCCTTTTTCTCGCTTTCAATGTCCATGGTTTAGTTGTATGCATCTTCGTAACATGAGGGTGGGACCACCTTCATCATTCTATGCAATGAGGGTACCGACCCTTCAATGAACCATTGTTTCATCAAGCCGTTAGCAGCTTCCTTTCGAAGTTTGCCTAATAATTCGAGTCTTCTGTTAAGGCACAAACATTCTTGTGTTTACTCTGTTGGGTATTTTGGATTTCTGGAACAATCTCATTGTTGCCCCTCAGGAATTTGAATTCTTTCTTGAAGGCTTCCCTAAGTGTTTTCCATGTTGCTTTCTTTGAGCATGGTGCAACTACATACCAGTCAATAGCCATTCCCAGAAGGGTGGTTGGGAAACATATTAACCACACACATTCCTTTATATGCTCATTGGTAGTCCAAATGGTGATGCATGTTCTGTAATGTCGTACAGGATCCTTCGATCCATCACCAGTGAAGTTTTCTAGCTTCTTTTCCTTAAATGGAGCTAATGGGATAACCTCTCTCCCTCAAGAAGATTAGTGTTGGACATTCCTCCGCTTTGTTGGCACTATCAGACAGATCCCTACGCTTGACCCTTCCTTTGATAGAGCTTTGCAGACTATCTTGCACACCTTCAGGTCCCTTTTCGTGTGTTCCAACTTGTCGTTTGGGCAGCCCAAACTTTCATGTGATTCCCTGGCAACACCCTCTAACCCAAACTAGTTGGAGAGGTCCACACTGATTTCCTTTGGAAGGGGCTATGACAATCTCTACCCACTCCTTATTGCAAGTGGTGGGGGGTCCACCAATTCTCGTTGTCACCTTTCTTGGTTTCGGCTATGACTTCTCACGCTTCAGCCTTGGCTTCCACTTCGTACTTTGCTTGATGGATTTTAGAATTCGCTGCCTGCTGCAACCTTTGTCTTCTTTGGTGTTTCTCCACCAATTGAGTAGACCATTTGAGTTCTTGGTCCTCCCCCTAACTGTGTGTCTCTCTCCCACCTTTGTTTAGAGTCAATAGCATGAATTATTGCTCATACACATTGGTCTTCGTCTTCACGAACTATTTGCGCTGTTGTAGTATCTTTTTTCGTTGTGTTTCACGGTTATGTTTGGCACATAGATATTTGAAGATAATGGGGTGCCTCGTCACGCTTCTCTTTGAACTGAAATTGAAGTTCTTTATGGCAACAATGCCAAAATGTAGAATAGATAATGTCTATTGAGATGCTATACTATCAATAGCATACTACACAAAATAGTAATTGCATAACATACAATGGCAGAGTGAAGTATCCGAACAATAGCAGCTTGTATTCATAAAAGAGAAGTCTCAATACAATTTGCACTATATAGGGAGGATCTAATACAAGCCCCCATACCTTGACATATAGTATGCTATTTGAAGGACGACCCAGTGGTTGTTGGTTAACAAAATAGTCAAAACAAACATAACTAAAGATCTTGCTGTATCACTAAGTGCCGATAAAAGACTAATAAAACAATGTCAGTGATAACAATACATGTTTTCATAATTGATTGTCTACAATTGGAACAATGCATTGGTCTTTGTCAGTTGATGCAATGGTGACACTATATTTGAATAGCTGGGAATTAATATTTAGAAGTTTGCAAGATCAAGAAAACTATGCAACTCTGTGATAGTGGAAGAGTCGGCCATTTTGAAATAACTTCTACCTTTGCGGGATCCACCCTGATTCCATGAGCATCAATGACAAAACCGAGGTAGGAGATGGAAGTTTGACCGAAAGAGCACTTGTCTTGGTTGGCATAAAACTGATTTTGCTGCAATGTGCGAAGAACATGCTCCAAATGCTGGTGGTGTGCTTTCGAAGTGTTGGCGAAAACCAGAATATCATTGAAACAGATGATCACATATTGGTCAAGGCAAACTTTGAATACATTATTCATCAACCACACGAATGTTGCAGGAGCATTAGTGAGTCCAAACGGCATCACTAACCGCTCGAAAAGACCCATCTTGGTCTTGAAGGTAGTCTTGCAAGTGTCATTTAACTGGACCCAAACCTGATGATATCCACTTTTGAGATCAATATTTGAAAAGAATTTGGCCTGCTGAAGTTGATCCAGAAGGTTGATGCGTTGTAGTGGATACCAATTCTTGATCGTTATCTTATTCAGTGTTCTGAAATCGATGCAAATACACAAAGTGCCATCCTTCTTTAGAACAAATAGAATAGGAGAAACACAAGGAGAAGTACTTGGTTTAAAAAAACCTTTGGACAACAAGTCCTGTATTTGTCTTTTTTATTTCATCACTTTGCAACATGGATGTTCTATACAATGGAGCCTTGGGGAGAGGTACATCAAGAAGAATACCAATCGAATGATTGATTGATTGAACAGGAGGAAATTTTGGCTCTTGAAACACATCTCTGCATATGACGACAACAAATGATCGAGACTTGCGTTCTTTGTAGAAATATTAACTTTTTTCTTTGGTTGAATCAGGTTGTGGTCTTACGAAAATTAAAGCCAATTCTTGTGCTTGATTTACCATTTTTTCGTGCATTTCTGCAACTTAGTACCAAATTTGTTGTTCATGTTGTGCATCTTATTAGGTAATTTTTATTATCTTGTTACAACGTGTATATATTTTTGTATGCATCATACATAGCTTTCATATCATATTGATAGGGATTTCCAAGCAACAATCCACAGCAATCCATATTGGTAACATCACAGGTGGCTTTAGTCACAGTTGCGGACCAAAAGCAAGAGAGTAGGTGCAAGTGTGTGTGATCTTGGACTATGAACCACTATCCTTCCAGCCAAGTGCATAAGGATGAGGATGTGGTTCCATCGGCAAATTTAGTTTGTCAACAATGGACCTCGCAATCAAGTTCTTCTGCAAGCCATTGTCAATGATACAATTGAATGAAAACTCATGTGTTAGGTGAGCTCTAGTGACGAACAAATTGTCATGACTCCATTGTGCATTCTGGGGATGCATTAAGGTGACTTTGTTTAGTCTACCTTTCAACACATCATATGTTGTGTCCTCATAAATAGGCTCGATGGGAATGAAAAGCATTTCCTCATCGACAAACTTTACAATTAACATATTCTTCTTCAACTTGAAACATTCAAACTGTATCATGTCCTCGTTTCTTACAATAGCTGCAGAACTTTCTGGCTTTCTTGAAATCAGAATAAGATTCAGGAGGAGGGTGAGAACCGGATGAGTAAGATTGTGAAGAGACAGATCGTTGATCCTTGGAAGAAGGATCTCGAGATTGTTGCTGAGAGGAAGAAGTTGTTAGTCATCCAAACAAAGAACTGCCTAATGAAGACGATGCTGAGAACTTCCGTATTGAGTAGCGAGCTTCTCTTTTGCCAATTGTGCCTGTTGGAAGCTACATAGAAATTCGCAAGAGGAGTGTATTTCAACTCCCTGAACAGGTTTCATTGCAATCCACTCTTGAATTTCAGAATAAATTCATTATCATTGTCTGTAAGTTGTAACCCTCTGTATAATGCATAAGCGATTGAACTCATAGATATAGTCCTGAACGGACATGTAGGAACTCTGAATCTGAACCACTTAATATCCAAGTCCTCGTAGGGAGATGGGTATCACATCCCTTTTAGTGCCTTAGTCAACTGAGCCCAAGTGGTAATGGGATTCTGCCCTATGTGTCATTTGGTGATCAAGAGCTTAACAACACTTGACAATTTCAACTTTACAAATGGAACCTTATCATTCTCTGAAATGTCATTGTAAGCAAACTAGGTTTGCATGTCCAATATCCAATGGCCAAGAACCTCGGGATTGCGCTAGCCATTGTAGATCTATACCTCACATTTTTCCTCATTACGGATAGCAGGAGCTCATCGGTTATCTTGAGGTTCAATGCGCCTCACTTTTATTTCATTAACTTTGTCTACCAATGTAGAGGCAACATTGGTGAGTCCAAGCATCTGGTCTTGAACCATCGGGTTCACCATTGATCTACTGAAAGCCAACAGGTCTTTGTGCAATAGTTTGGCTTCCCGCAATATGAAATTGCACGTCAATTCAGAGGATTAAATTGTGTTCAAACAATTATTAGAATCTGTCTCTTTTTATATATTTATATAAATAAAATAAATAAATAAAATTGAAAGGAAATATCAATAGTAAAACCTTTTGACAACATGGCATTCAATGATTACATCAATCCCTTGTTATACTTGCACTCAAAGCAAAACAAGAAAGTGGAGAGATTAGAACATAGAACCTCTAGTTTGAATACTTTTGCATAGCTTTTCTTGCCATTCCTTCTATATGGCTATTTGAAACATATAGCTAAAAACTTCCTTATAATTTTTTAAATTTAACCTAACAAAAAATAAATAAATTTGAAAGTTATAATACTCGACTAAGCACAAGCAAAATAAAATCAAATAGTAAACTCCACAACCCTGTATGATTTGCGAACTATGGAGCAACTTTAGCAATAAAACAATTCATGCCCATGGTGCAAAAGAAATGTCCTTCACATCATTTGATTACAAGTTGTTTAAGACCTTTGTACATTTCTCAAAACCCCATGCTATGACATCATTTTGAAGATCTCATTTTCAGCTTTTCAGAAAAAACACTTCCACTCCAAACAGAGTTCAGGTCAAAAGACATTTCATAAATACAAATAGGAATCAAGGACTATTTGAATGCTGGGTTTGAAAAATTACATAAATTTTTTCTCGAGTTTCTTAAAAAAAAACTTGAGCACACACCAACTAAAATGGAATGACAAGATTAAAAATATTAAAATAATGATTTTTTGAAATAAATATTTAATATATAATGTCTTTTGAAAAATGAGCTCAACCTGCAAGGAAACTTGAAACCTTAATATCTTGAGCTCCGGGTGTCTGATTTGGATGCTCCGAAAGTGTTGGCGAGGTCAGATTTCTCCCAGAATTCTTCTAGAATAAAATTGCAGAAAAGAGCCTTCAAACCCTTAATCCATACTGGATTGGAATTGCCTCTGATTCCAATGTTGTATAATCTCCAAGAGAATCCACTGAAGTGAAGCTAGTGGAGGTGTACACAATATGTGACTATTGTCCCTGCAAGAACATATTTCCAATCTTCATTAATTTGTAGAGATGAATTACATTGCTTTTACAGGACTCCCACTGTCCTACAATCAAGGGAATCAAACTAATCTATATCCCTAATTATATTCTTAGCAACTAGCAATTCATCCCCAAACAATAGGATGAACCTACGTAAGAGAAAATAATAGAAAATGCATTCCTAGAAAATAGGGTGACCTATCTTTCGTAACCAACTAGGAAATTACATTTCCATTTTCTACAAATACACACAAGGTGAAATATCAAACTATAGAAAGGACTCTAACCTATGCTTCCTCATCACTCTCTCTTCATCAACTCACTAATAAGAAGTATCTTAATTGGGATTAACATGCTGCTTAAACATTTAGCTGTTTGAAAGAGGTTTTCCTCCCTGTTCTGGTGCTTGCTCTTTGACTCGCAGCAACCATTTGAACTTGAGTCTGATGCTACCAAAATGTTGTAATGGAAGTAATTAAGCATGGGGGACATCAAGTAGCTTTCATTCATAAGTCTTGTCACAACCCCAGCTCAACTGTAGCACCTATGATGAGGAATTACATGCCTTGGTCCAAGCACTTAAGTACTGGTGCAATTATCTCTTTGGAAAGGCTATTTAAACATATTGATCATCAACCATTTTAGATCTTGAACACTTAGTCTAAATTTCAAGATCATGGATAGTTGATGTGGGTGTCAAGGTTTTCATTTAGTGATTAGATGTAGAAGGCACGATCAAAAA
This sequence comes from Torreya grandis, assembly GCA_037957365.1. Taxonomy (NCBI): domain Eukaryota; kingdom Viridiplantae; phylum Streptophyta; class Pinopsida; order Cupressales; family Taxaceae; genus Torreya; species Torreya grandis. The sequence continues at coordinate 445,890 of JARHVA010007094.1, forward strand.
AGTTAATCGTATCTTAGTTTACTCTCTCCATCTATCATCAACAAATAAGTAGTGGGGCAACTCCTTGCATATCTTAACTACAACTACGCTACCCATGTCTCTATGGGGCATTCACATTTTGAGGTTTGTTATGGTTTCCATCCGTTGGCTCCTTATGAGATTTTGGTTGCACTTCTAGCTCTAAATACTCTCCATCAACGTAAGGAGCATGTAATGATATTTCTACATTTTGCAAATGAAGTAATGAAAACTTGGTGACATGGCAATAGCAAACCCCATAATGATAAGGCATAACAAAATATTGAAATAAGTAAAGAAAGACAATTTGAGGGTGCAACCTCCAAATATAATAAACCAAGAGATGGATTCCACGAATGATGGTACCAAACAAGGACATTCTCTACATATGCATACATAATTATGTTAGGGTAATCCATCAACCCCCCAACTATGTCGACTACCATGAAAGGGAAAAAATATTAAAATACTAGAATACTTCTCAAGGGTTATGCATGCCTCATGTTGGATACTCCATATCCTGATTATACATTATAAAACGAGTGATACTAGAGGCATAACATGCCCTTGCCATAAACAATGTTTTTCCCTCAATGCTTAACAACTATGAATGCTTCTGCATGAATTGCTCAGCCTCATCGATAGCATCTTCAGTTGGTAGGTTCTTCCATTTTGTAAGGTATTTAGAGATTTCATTATTACGAAACTGCTTCACTCACCTATCGAGCATTGCTTTGGCTTCCAAGATGATTCGGCCCCCGACCCCGCCTTATGCAATAATTCCATAGTCATTAGGATTCTTCAAGCATGGTATATGGAAGATGGGTGGATTCGTAAGGGCGATGGAGCTTCAACATGAGCCACATTGCCAATTTTGCGAGTACCTTCTACGACCCATAGAATTCAGGTGTAAGCTTCTTGTCATTCTGTTGTTTGAGAGGCATTTGTTTGTATGTCTAAAGCTTGAGAAAGACCCAATCTCAATCCTCATAGTGCCTCTCACTCCTACTTAATATGGTTGTTGCTTCGTTTTGTTTTGTGCCATGGTCAAATATTCCTTGAGGATTTGGAGGACATTTTGTTCGTCTTGCACATGGGCTTGTATTGCCTGAGCCTTCAAACAATCCTATAGATAGCAAGTACTATATGGGTAGTTGTAAAGTGCCTCAAATGTCTTTATCTAAGTTGATGTGTGAAATCGAGTTATACCACCATTCTGCCTAGGGAAGCCATTTTTAACAACAAGAGCGTTTATTAGAGTCAAAGCAACTGAGGTAACCTTTGTAACATTTATTCACAATCATGGTCTATTCATCAGATTTACGCTTGGAAAAGCTGTGAACCAATTTGGTGCTAAGAATCACAAAAAATTTTGCCCAAAAATTGTTGGTGAAAACAAGATCTTTGTCATCTACTATGATTTTTGGATTCGTATGAAGCTTCTGGAAATCTTCCATAAAGGTTTTTGCTGCCATACTTGTAAAAATGGGTGAAAATGGGCATATTTAGTGGGTCTATCAACCACAACTTGAATTAAAACCATGCCTTTTGATTTAGGTACGCCTCTGACAAAGTCTATGGATATTTCCTCTCAATGACAGCTAGAAATGCCAAATGTTCCCAGAAGTTCCAGTGATTTGATTGATTGTCCCTCTTTTGTTGGCAATTTGGCATTTGGCCATAAAGGTTTTTGCCGCCATACTTGTAAAAATGGGTGAAAATGGGCATATGTAGTGGGTCTATCAACCACAACTTGAATTAAAACCATGCCTTTTGATTTAGGTACACCTCTGACAAAGTCTATGGATATTTCCTCTCAATGACAGCTAGAAATGCCAAATGTTCCCAGAAGTTCCAGTGATTTGATTGATTGTCCCTCTTTTGTTGGCAATTTGGCATTTGGCCATAATTTCTTGGATGTTTCCCTTTAGTCTTTCCTAGAAGAAATCCGACTTGACCTTGTGATAAGTTTTGTAAAATCCAAAATAGTCTCCTATCAGGGAAGTATGTATTTCCAGTAGGATCTGATGTCTCAGCTATGAGGTTCTACATAGCTACATTCAGTCCTTGTACCATTGGGAATCCCCTCTCCAAGCAAACATGTTTGGTGCATTCTAGCCATCTTGTTGCTATTGGATGAGTGGTTGGGCAGTAGGGTCTTGTTGCTATTTTATATGTGTTGCTTTAACCCAGTAGGTTTGTAAGATATATATTTCCCAAAGAAGAGCGTCATCTCTCTTTCTTGGAAAGTGCATCTGTTGCCACATTCTGTTTTTTCTTACCTTGCTCCTAGACATTTTACTCAATATTGAGTGCTTTGCTAAAATTTCGATTAGCAAGGATCAAAATCAAAGTGATGGTTAGGCCATGGAAATGGGTTCTTGTTCAACAGGGTCATGCATTAGACCATACAAGTGGGTTCTTGTTCAAGTATATATGCAGAAGAATCGATGATAATATGTTGTCAAGCCAATAAATTATTCCCTTTATGTTTTGTGCCTGCACGTTGATGGGTGAGTGTGTGGGACTACGACACACTTTAGGTTGACAGATAAAACTGAGACAACACATAATTAACTATAAATTTATGTAAATAAATTTTACTTTTACATGATATGCTTAAAAACACCATGTTGCACCACATAGATATTTTAAATTTTTAAAAAGTTGTGTATTTTTTATAGTTGGTGTCATTAAATTGATTTTCCCACATTATTGTTCCTTCATCCTGATTCCTTCATGAGGTACCATATAGACCAAATATTTTACTTCTTATACCCCAAAAGAGTGCATCTTGGAAAACTAATGCAAGTTTTATGAGAAAAGGCTTGAGAATAGAGTTCACGAGATTGGAATGTAGGAGCATTTGTGAGTCTGAATGGCATCAACAAGAACGAAGTGATCTTCATGAGTTTTAAGGTTGTTTAGGCACATATTTTAGGTGAGCTTGATGGCAACCCGAGCCAAGATCCAATCTTTCAAAATGACATCATGATTAAGTTCATCTAATAGCTCAACAATGATAGGAATAAATAACTTATCTTGGAGTGTGATTTTGTTGAGCTCTTTGTAGTCCACACAAATCTTGCAAGATCTATCCTTTTCTCAAAAAGGCATTCTTGTTTGGATGAATTTTTCTAAGGTCTAACATATCTTGCACAATTTTCTCGATATTACCTTTTTGGTCTTGTGTGTAATGATGCTTGCTATTGGGAGGTTGGCTCCCTTGAATAAGCTCAAGTGAACGGTCTTGTTCCTAGATTAGGGACAAAATTTGAGGAACTTCTTGGAACACCTGCTCATCTAGAAGGACTTCTTGAAGCTTTCCTAGAATGGATTTGGATTGCTTAACTTCAAAGGAGAAGAAATGTGTTAGTATGCCTCTAGATCCCATTTTTAGGAGTTTTTCCATCTGATGGGTGTTGATTACCTAATTTGGAGGAAATTTTGATGCTTTGGAGTTGATGGGTCTTTCGTTTCGTAGTGAAGCTTATGAACTTGTCATGAAGATTCATGGAGAAAGTGCCTAATTGTATGAGCCATTACACTCCCAAAATATTTTGTGCCCATTATAGGGACAGAGTAAAAGGATAATTAAGAGAGTAGGTACTACTATTGAGTTTGTTGTATGACATTTACCTCCATACAAGATTAAATTTCCATTGCAATGATAACATAAATCCCTAGCTTGTCACTCGATCTTTTGTTGCAAAGTGAGACATGTAAATTTCATAGAAGTAGTGGCACCATTTGCACCTTTGTCTTTTGATCCAGATGAGGGTCTTTGGAAAATTTGGTGGTTAGAAATATTTTTCATTTGAATTTCTGTTGAAAATATTATCATTAATGTCAAAGGTCTAGCATTGGTGATAGAGGCCTCATAGCATTTATTGGTGTTTTTAATATTCATATCTTGGCTAATGTGTGTTGATATTTATTTAATATTAATGGATATATTTTTGGTTGCATAAAAGTCAAAAGAGGGCCCATGGAGAAGTCAAAGAGTCACGAGGTAAAGACAAAAGAGGAATGGGACGCATTTTCTCATGAAGAGTCATCTTGAGGAATTTCAAGAGTCACCAACTGAAGACAAAAGAGGGTATGGTGTGTATGACACATTTTTCTATGAAGAGTCATCTTAAGGAATTTGAAAGGTCACGAAGATAAAGACAAAAGAGGAAAGGATGCATTTGCTTATGAAGGGTCACCATGTGACTTTTCAAATGCAATGATACGAAGGGTCATGCAAGTTTGGTGTCATTTCCCATGAGGATTGAAGGGTCACAAAAGGTGAATGCCAAAGGTCATTTGAAAAGCTATAAATAAAGGCTTGAGAAGCATTTGTAATATGCAAGAGAGTGCATGGTTTTGTAATTGTTTTATATAAGAAAAGAAGAGAGAAAAACATGAGATATTGTAGAGTTCTATCATTTGTTGAGTAAACAACATTGAAAGATAGTTGTATTTTATACACAAGAGGGGTTGGTGCTCCTGTGGGTTGGTGCTCACAAATAGTTGCTGTGTTGGTGCTCGGCAAAGGGGTTGGTACTCCTGCAAGTTGGTGCTTGCAAACTTTGTAATTTGAGTTGGTGCTCATTCATATACTTGAGATTGTTTTTCGTGGTTTTTCCCTCTTTGGGTTTCCACGTAAAATTCTGGCATCTTTCTTTCTCTTGTGTGGTGCATGTTATTGTTTCAATTTTATTGCATATATTGAATGTGTGATTAAGTGGTTAAAGAAAAGAAATCAGATTAAGTAAAAGATATATAATATACTGATTCACCTCCCCCCTCTCAATATATTTCGTGCTTAACAATTTATTTTGCCATCTATATTGACTCTTGTATAGGTCTTGCATTATGATCTTGAGTTTTTGTTAAAACCCCTTAAAATATACCAACGTATAGTTTCGGTGTTTTCTCATTCTTTATGTCACAAACCCATTTTACAACCTTTATACTACATAATGTATTCTCGTACCGATGTTTGATGGATCTTAGTTTTGTGAAGTAATCTTTGGTATAGGTAGTTTTATATTGGACTGCTAAATTGTTACAAAATTTTTCCCATGTGTAGGGTGTCCTTAGGGTATCTTGATAGTCATTCATTGTTATTGTTGCTATGGTTGAAGTTCTAGCTAGAATGAGGCAAGTACTATGTGAGCTTTTGCAAATATTTATTGGAGGTGGAATTATTGTTCTATCTAGCTAACCCATGATAATACATCATTGACATCAATTTTTTGGTGTTAGTCTTTGGAAGATTATACTTGGGGTCGAAGTTGTTGTCATTGAACTGAAATTTTTCCCTGCGAAGTTGTGATTGAAATTGGATTCAATTGTCTCTCTAGGATAGTCTAATGAGAAGTATCTATAGAAAACCTAATTATGGCTTTGGGATTTATATATTTTATTTATCTAGAGTGCCTTAGATCATTGCAAACAACAAAATTCCGTTGGGTTAGAAGATATTGTTTTGGGGTATGGTTTCAAAAAGGTGAATCCACAAAAGAAGACGCAATCATCGAGAGGTTTATAAGAGGCAAAAGGAATGGATATCAAAGTATCTAATAACAAGAAGCATAGTTTACATACTCGGCAAGTATGCAAGTACTAGCCATTTTTTCCGCCAACGAGTATTTTTCACTTATTTTCAAGAATCTTAGATTGAGAACTCCAAATGCGCAAAAAATGTGGAAAAAATGCTGAACCAAACAATATATCTATAGAATAAACTTCTAAGTATATGTTTACATATACTTTAAGTTATATTTTATATATATTCTTTCAGGATGTTTGAGAGTGGTTTAGGACCTCCAGGAGCTATAATGCAAATTCTAGGTTTTGGAGGATCCTATCATATTTCATTCTTACTCAGATTTCAAGGTTTCAGGATTTCAGACTTAGCCATATTTTATGGTTTCAATATTGTAGGGAGATATCGTAGGAGGTATGAAGGTTTCATGAAGGGATGTAGGTATGATAGAATAGCATGAGAACATCTCTTGCAAAGTGCCATGAGCCGATCCCTCTTCCCCTGCCCCCCCAATTCTTGGTGCACACTATAATGCAATAATAAATAGATGCAGTCCTTTGTCTCTTCAAATTTGTCCTTGAAATGATTGCCAAGACCAAAGAAGTTGATCCCTCCAATACCCACAATGAGATGATGCTTCGAATAAGAGTAAACAACAAATGTATGCTCCTCACCAAGGTTGGTCGACCCCCATGAATGTTTGAAACAAAGGCAGCAAATGATATAGAATGCAATCAACTCACAATGGAATCTTCTCCAAATCATTCCAAGATGGAATCTCCAATCTTCTCAAATGAATTTATAGTTGCAACAATACATCAGCTATTGCAAACTTGCAAACCCTCAGTAATATGCAATAATAAATCAGCTATTGCATAAATAGAAACCCTTATTCAGAATTGCAATAATACAACTATTGCAATGAATCAGAAAACACTTATTCACGAGAGCAATAATACATCAGTTATTGCTTCAATCCATAATCTTTAATGAAGCAATATGTAGAAACCTTAGATGGATTTCTCCACAATTTCCAGTTAGGGTTGATCTTTCACAACCGAAACCGGTACCCTAGAGTCTTCAAACTCTCGGGCAATGCAAACCTCAGCTCTTACCACGTAGGAATGGAAAATAAAATAACTCAAGACATGATGAAAATGGCTTGCATTGAGCTCCTTATAAAGAATTCTCATCCCACTTCAACAAGCTTCTAGAAATAATATTATTTTATTCCTTTAAGTAACTTTACGATTTATTATTTTATTAAGTCACTTTATTAAATCAATTAAATTTAAAGTCATCATTTTGATATTAATTTATTGGAATAACTTTATATCTAATCAATTTAATAACTCCACTTTATTTTATTTAAAATAATCAATTAAGCTATCCTTTTGAAATAACATTAATTTGGACAACTCAATTAATTAAATCATGATACCTCCAATTTGGGGACATGACAGTGAGCCCCTACAAGAGAGAGCATCAGTGAATGATAAAGATGAAAAATATCGGTGTATACATACACCCCACCTGAAGCTAATCACGTGTCACAATAGTGTAATGCTGAATGGTGCTTTAGGAAAGATACATATCAACTCGAAAGCATAAAGGAAATGCTGAAAGAAATGATGATGCAATTTTGTACTCGATTTGTGTTCAAATCTAATAGAAAACACTTCCCCAATGTTTTATAGACTCATTTCATACATTTTGTAACTGTAATTTGTATAAAATTTTATATTTTTTAAGAAATTTAAGTATTTTTTAAGTTGCCGAGTATTGTTGAGTATTTGCGAAGTTGAATTGTTTTTGGTCTACCAAGTTTGAGTTGAGTCCAAGTATGCAAACTATTGCAAGCAACATACAATTCCAAAAAATAGGCTTCTTAGGAAAAAGATGCAAAAAAAATTTACGCAAAAAGGTGGTACCATTGCTCAAGGCTATCCTTTCTTCTTATCTTCTCACGACAAAGTGTTACCCAACTTGTGGTTTTGACCCATGTAATGGTATTTCTATAATTCGTATGTGAAATAAAAACTATCTTATGATATAACAACAGTAATCCACACAATGATTCTAAAATAGAGTGGAGTATCAATAGCAAAGTAGATCCTAAATGATAGAGAAAGGGATAATGCCAAAATATTAAAATAAGAACTCAAAGTCACTTTGAGGGGAACCTCTAAATACAATCCGCCAATAGATGAGTTCTAAGAATGATGATTCCGAATGAAGCCATGCTTGGTATCAATATATGCCTAATTTGGTTAGGGTGACCCACAAGCCCATATTTAGGACGTTGATAACTACCAATAAATCGAGAAACGAAGAAACCACTATAATATTACTCAAAGGTTATGCACACTGTGTGTCAGCTCATCCATAATCTGATAATACAGAAAGACACTATAACCAGGGGCATAACAAAGCAAGACGCTTCTTCCTTTATGTAGACTTTGGCCAAGCTTCAACAGAATTCAATGAAATTCAAGGCACTCTATGACCGTTATTGAGTCTCTTATTATTTCCAAATTGGTGATTACATTTGACTTGACTTGGATAAGTAGATGCACAAATAGAATCACAAACAAAAAACTATCAGATATGGGATTTACACTCTTCTCCAAGGAATGAGCCCAATGCTTTAGATCGAGTTGTACAAGCCATCATGGAGGAGGTCTCCATCACTCATCTTGTGATTATCATTCCATATTTTGAACAACAATTGGTTGAGGATACTTTGCTCAATGTTTGGACTCGCACCAATTGCAAAAGTAAGCCACCACTTAACTGGTTGGATTCAAACGTTCTCTACTGACATAGGCTTAGTGGTTCTTTCAAACCTATTTTGTGGAAAAGATTCCTCATAAATTTAGAAGTTGGCGACGACTTCCTTTCAACAGGGAGGAGATGATGAGAATCGCTCTCTTGTAAATATTTCTGTCTATTGAATTAGCTTTTCTTTCTACTTGGCCTAGTTCATTGGAGCTTTAAGATATATTAAGGTGGTTTTCGATTTTTGCATTGCTTAGCCTATCCAGCTGGAAGACACTTTCATTCTTGTACATCTATTTAATCCATGCTAATTAAGTGTTTAAAGCATCAGTTTTGGTTGCTCTCTTTGTTCTCTCTGTTGTTCGGGTATGTTTCTTTTTTAGCTTTTTGCAGTAAGAACTCTGAGACCATATCAAATATTGTAGCAGACCACCTTGTTTTTCCTAACTTATAAGCTGTGCATATCCCAAGTAATTTCTGCATTTTGACTTTTCTGTGATCTCCACTAAGTTTATGGCAATGTCTAATATTTTAGATGGTGGCATTGCCCTCTTCTTTTTGTATTTCTTGTATGTTTCTCCTTGTTTTCTATAAATTTTATTTTAAATTCCATGGACAACTAAGTTTGACTGATTTCTTCTGCAGAGCTTACGAATACAACACTGTTGTACAACCTGTTCAAGCAATGTCAAATATCCTTTTTTCATCTGGAACTACAGGTATTCAGTTCAATTTTTATCTTCACCTTACCCTTTAGAGTTATATTAAATGTTGATGTCTAATTCAGGTATTTTGAATTCTCAATGTTTTGCAGAATGGACATTGGAATTAAAACATCTTTTCATTATTGAGCTGAGAAATGAACTAACTTCAACCTATATGGGTAACATGTGAATAAAGAACGTGAATCATATGCAGCAGATTTGGTCCAACACATAGAAACATTATTCATTTCAATTAGTTTTTGCTTTGTTTTGCATTTTGACACATTGTCAACTAATGCCTAAACATATTCTCAATTAATGCCTAGACATACTCCATGCTTTTTGAAAAAAAAAAAAAAAAACAGAAAATTATGTTAATTCAAAGAGTAATACAAATATACAAATTCTACCATGCCAAGGATAAAAACTATTAGTCCAGGCCATGGCACAAGAAACATATCTATTCACAACCGCCATAAAGAGGAAATCAATCAAGATCTAGAATCTTCTGGATATCTTCTTGTAGCTTCATGGGCCACCATATAGGTGGTGAACCATAACAAACACGATTATGATTATCCAAAGCCCAATTGGCTAAAGCATCAGCTACTTTATTCTGATGTCGAGGAAAATGGGTGAAATACATCTCTTGAAAATTAACTTTCTTTTGGTGAATTTTTTCCATCTCTCTAGTTATTTGCCAATTCTTGCCCTTCTGCAGTGTTGAATTGGATAATAGGAGAATAATTATTTGAGAATTAGATTCCACTTGAATCTTATTCCAACCAACTTTAATTGCTACCTGTAAACCTCTAAAAACTGCCTTAATTTCTGCCAGATTATTTGTTGCATAACCCAATCTTTTAGAAAAGAGAAATGTCACTGATCCATCCGATAGTCTGTCTATACCACCCATGCTTGTTTGTCCTGGATTTCCTCTAGACACTCCATCAATATTCAGCTTCCCATAGCCACAAGGAGGGGTTATTCATTTACCTTCACCTTTATATTTCCTCCTTGTTTTAAAAACAACCATTTGATGACTGTCTAGGTTAATAGATTACCTTGTAGTGAGACTAATCCATTGAGCACACAGGGTCTGAGGATGTTTGATTTTGTACTTGATTGATTCAACAATATTCCTCTTGATTACTTCCCAAACAAAAGAGGAAGCCCTAGTTTCTTGTTGAAAAATTCTTTTATTTCGCTCCTTCCACACATTCCAAAGAAGTGTAATTCCATTCCATAGGACTGGCTCCAAATTTTGGCCACTGGTTAATTGCTTCGTCCATTCTGTAAAAGGTGGTTCTAAGGATTGAATTATATTCCGCGGAATCTAAAACAAAATTTGCCAAATTTTGCCACATTTGCTGCACAAAGGGACATTGTATAAATAAATGTATAATAGTTTCCTCATCATCCAAGCACATTACACATCTATAGGGACCATTATATCCTCTTTTCATTATCCAATCCGCAATTAGGATTCTTCTTCTCAACAACTAGACAGAGAAGCTGACTTTTAGCCAAAGTTCTTGTTGCCATAAATTTTTTAAAAAATATCACTTAAAGGATGAGGATTTATATTACAGAGAGAAGCACATCCTTCTGAAACAAAATATCTCCTTGTAGAATTGGTCCCCTAGGCCATTACATCCGATTTTGTAGAGCATGAAGAAGATCTAGCCTATAAGATAGAATCTACTATCCTCTTTTGATTTGTTTCCAGTGAAACTGACCATTTCTCAGAAGGAATCCATCGCTTTCCAAGCTCCCAATAATACTTACATGGTTCACTGCAATGAGCAATCTTATCCCATCCTTTAATATGAAGATTTTCCATTAGGATTATCGTCCCAAGAATTAGCCCAAAAATTAGCTGAATGACCATCTCTAACAATCCATAAAAAATATCTCTTTATTATTGCTTTGCCTATCCTCAAAACTGCCAAAACAGGAGAACCTCTAGATGGGAGAGCCAATCTGATTATTCTCTCCAGAGGGTGATTTTGTGCACATTTGGCTTGAATATTTACAGCCCATAGATTATTTGATTTTTCTAACAATCTCCAATAAAGTTTAGCAGCTAAAGTTTTATTCTGCTTTGAACAAGAACGAAATCCCAAGCCCCCTTCAGATTTTGGATGGCAAAGAATATCCCATTTAACTAAGGACCATTTTTTGTGCCCCTGAGCTCCACTCCAAATGAATTTTTGAAAGAGAGCATCCAATTGTTTCCACACTCTGCTGGAATATTTAGAATAGATGAGATATAAATTGGCATGGCTTGAAGGATTGCTTTAACTCGAGTCTTTTTTCCTCTTGAGGATAGCCATCCGCTTGTCCATTTTTGTATTTTCATTTTCACTTTGCTTGGTATCTAGTTCCAATCTTTTAATTGAGTCTCTGCAAGTGGTACTCCCAGATAAGTAATCATAAGAGAGCCCCTTCTAAACTTAAATATATCAAGAATCAAAGCTTTTTGTCTTTTAGAACAATGAAAGAATAAAATGTTGGATTTGTCTTGATTAATAAGTTGTCCGGTGGCTCCGGTAAAAATCTGAAGATTGTTTTGCATCTGTGAAGATTCCAAACACGTAGCTTTTCCAAGAAATCTAGAATCATCAAAAAATTGTAAATGAGTTAGAGAACTCCCTTCCTTCGCCAACTTTACACCTATCTTTTTGTCATTCCGTGCCCTGGTCATCAGTGGTCCCAAACATTCAGCAAAAATGATGAATAATAATGGAGAAATTGGATCACCTTGCCTAATTCCGCGGGAAGCACCAAAAATCTTTTAGGGGTTTCCATTAACCATAAATGGATATGACACTGATTGTAAGAAAGCTTGAACCCAATTAATCCAAGTCTTGATAAAAGCCAAACTGATTCAAAACTTGACATAAAAATAACCAGTCTACTCTATAATTAGCTTTTGAGAGATCCAATCTTATAAACATAGAAGGCAATTTTTGCATTTTCACGAAGTGTAAAGCTTCTTGGGCCAAAACAATCTCAGCATGGATTTGCCGTCCCTGGATAAATTCTCCTTGTTCTAGAGGTATGATCTTATGCATTAAAGGTTTCAATCTTTCTACAATTAATTTAGTAATAATTTTGTAGAGAACATTGCATAAAGCTATAGGTTTGAATCCTGATATCTCTTCCACTTCAGATGCTTTTGGAATTAGAGTTATAAAGGTTTTGTTTATTTCTTTTAGGATAGTTTTGGCCTTTTGTGCCTCCACAACTTGAGGAAGCTCATCTTTAATGATGTCCCAAAATGCTTGATAAAATTCAATCAGAAAACCAATTGGGCCATTTGTTTTTTCTTTTTTCATTGTGAAAACAACTGGTTTTAATTGCCCTTCCAAAACTTGAGTATATAGTTCTTTGTTGCCCTGTTCTGAAATAATCTTTGGAATATTTGCCAACACTTATTTTTGTGCCACATCATCAAAAGAGACAGCAGTAAAAAGATTAGAAAAATACTCTGTAGCAATTTTCTGCATTCCTTCTAAGGAGTTTTCTTTCCTATCATCAGCTGTTCGTAAGGAATTAATGTAATTGTGAGACTTTCATGCCAATAAGGATTTATGAAAATAAGCTGTATTTTTGTCACCCTCTTTTAACCATTGAATTCTAGATTTCTGTTGCCACATAATTTCCTTTCGCCTTTCCCATTCTTGAAGATCAGCTTTCAAAGATATTTCCATTTTGGCTAACTCTTCATTAACCCCCAAATTTTTTATTACTGCATTGACCTCCTTTAACTTGTTATGGATCTGTTGCTTTCTTTCCTTTATGCCACCAAATTCCGTCCAATTCCATGCTTTCAATTTAGTCTTAATATAATTCAATCTTTTGACAAACATATACATATGAGTTCCATAAATAGGTTTGCATTCATTCCACCATTCTTGAATAAGATTGTAAATTTTCTCATGTCGGAGCCACATCAATTGAAATCTGAATGGAGCATGGCACGGGATAGATCTCCCAATCTCCAAGCACACTGGCCAGTGATATGAGCCTGGATTATTAAGAATGTGAACCTTTGGAATATAATCAGTAGTCCACCAAGACTCTGAAAGAAGAAATCTATCTAACCTCTCAAGAATAGTCTTGCCCTTGCCTTCTATTCGACCATGTCATCATTCCATTACTTGGTTTAACATCTACTAACTGAAGATTTTGTATGCAAGTAGTCATATGATGTGAACTTGCATCTAATGTTGCCATACCTCCTTTCTTTTCTTCAAGATCTAAAATAGTATTAAAATCCCGTCCTAGCAAAGAGGAATGTCTGGAAAGGATCGAATCATCTGATTAATATTCTGCCATTGTAATATTTTATCTTCTATGGAAACATGGGCATAGACATTAATAAAGAGGATTTGTTTAGATTCCTCTCGGGAATAAGCATGCACTAGAATAACCCTTTGCTTCCAAAAGAATTGATTACTGTTATCTTTTTGGGATCCCATATACAAGTCACCCCTCGTGAAGCTCCCCGAGAACTTAAAGAAAGTACCTGTGTATGGGGCCATATCTTTTCTGCTAATACATACTCCATGCTTATTTTAATGGTTTCTTGAAATTTTTTCTATTCCCTTCCATTGTGTGAGCCTTTTTTTCCATTGCTTTCCATTTTTCACTGTGTTGTTTTGAAAGAGTAATTTCATTTGCAGTGTTATAGCATCCATGTCTATGAACAATATACCCCTACCATGGCTTAATCCTCTTTGAAGCTTAGTGCAGTACTAATATATATTCTTTAGATTAGTCCTTACCAAAATATTGCGATGTCTGGATAAGAAAGAAATTCCAATAGGTGTGAGAAGAGTTGTACTAATATGCATGGACTCCACAATCCTTGTTTTTGAGGTAAGAGACTTAGGATGACAGCGTGGAGTCACAACAAACATGTTTACCTGTGGATAACAAACATCCACGTTATCACGTTCATAGATGTTACAAGTGATTAGTGCAAAGAACAATAAAAATTAAGAAGAGGTAGATGCAAGAAACTCCCTATGCTATTAGCTACATTGTGCTTTATATTTTGATGTGGGTGGCCTTACATGTGTTAAAAACTTAATATTAATCAATTAGCAGAGTCCAGCTCATGTTATTTCTTGGGGGAATAGTTAATTACACATGGTTATGTATGATGGGAAATAGTTATACAATTTAGTGTCGTATGTCCTAACCACTGGTGCTGATAGAAAAACACGTGAGAGTTTTGGTTGAAAATCCTCATCAAAATCAAACTCAGCTTTTATAGCAACCAGTTTATGAAAGGTAGGTTGCAATCCATTCTTGGGAGATTTCAGTAGGTTTAAGTGTAATTGCTAGCAATTAAAATAGTCAAACCTCTCTAATGTCCATAGGTGACAAGAATTTTATCAACTAAAGGGGTCACTCAATATGAAAGTAACAACTCTGCCAAATTATCACAAATTCCTAACTACTATCATACATGCAAATGACAACCTTAGTATAACAGGTCACATTCTTCATTAATAAAAATGGCCCAATAAATGCAAAGAACATAATCATTTTACAAAATATGAATGTTGAGTTTTAGAGGTTATTAAAACAACAAAAAATCACGGGGGAGCCCCATGTGTCAAGTTAATCTATTGCTTCTTGTGTGCAAATTGTCCTTTTGGAGTCACCATTGGACTATATCCACACAAGTCAAATGTAGCCTTAGTTTTGGGGCCATACGTTGGTTAAGGCCCATAAAATACTCCCAACAACTCCAAACATAGCCATATCATATGCTATTGGAACACTTCATCTCTAGTTTCCAGAATTATAGGTTTTGACTCTTGAGCCATTATTTGATCATTATGGCCTCCATTAACCATGTTCTGGCATTCTAATTATTTCTTAATCCTCATTAACGATCTTGAGGGCAACCTAAATCACTTTATGGATTATTAATTAGTGCATATCCAATCATTACTATCTTTAAGGAATTTAGAATTTAATATGCATTTAATTTTGACATCTTGGGCTAAAATACTGACAGGAAAGTGTCCCACTCTGTTATATTCATTGAAAATGTAATAATTACTAGTGCAGATATCTTAAATGTATTTATGTGAAAAATGCTGTGAGACATCTATTTTGAGGGGCTTATCATGGATTTTTACTGGTCCAGATTTGTTAAATATATTTATCTGAAAAACGCTGAGAGAGATCAATTTTAAAGTGCATATCTTAGATTTTTACTAGTACATATATCTTAAATGTATTTATTTGGAAAACGCTGAGAAACATCAAATTCGAGGTGCCTATCTTGGATTTGTAACATTACATGCTGATTAATGACTCCATTACCTTCTCTACAAATTTCTGACTGATTAGTGACAGATGGTCTCAATTTAGCTGCACCACTACGTCGGGCTCAAAAAACCCTCTCCGTGGAAAAAGAGCTCCAAACTCCATTGTATGCCCAAGATATCATGATTTTTCAATTCCGTTCTCCAAGAAGAAAAATTCCGATATGATGGTCAAATGGATGTCAAATTTAAGGTCCAAACTGCCCTATGATGATCAAATGGATCTCAAACTCAAAGCTTGACATTTTTATTAACATATTACATTATTACACTTAACCACCATCCCTGGTTGCTATTTTAGGTTATGCTTATTGGCGTAAAAATAATGAGAGATCCATGTAGGTTGACATTTCTTGGTCTTGTTTGGATATAGTTTTATAATCTGATTTATGGAAAAGCCTTTGCAAAATTATTTTGTAAAGATTTTTCTTATACTTCTGATTATTTTGCATTCATTCACCAGGACATGAATGCACATATGGATGTGTGCAGTAGATAGATGTGGATATAGATATAATATGCATTGACAATGTTAGATAATCTAAAACACCATATCATATATGCATGCATTTTACACAGGTGACCCAAAGGCAATACCTTGGACCCATGCCACTCCGTTAAAGGCAGCAGCTGATGCTTGGGCACACATGGACATTCGTTCAGGGGATGTTGTTTGTTGGCCGACGAATCTTGGTTGGATGATGGGCCCTTGGCTTGTTTACGCTTCACTTCTAAATGGAGCTTCTATGGCTATTTACAATGGGTCTCCAATAGGTGCTGGTTTTACTAAATTTGTCCAGGTATTGTAGCTCATTAGTTTTGTATAATGCTTGCAAGTATGTTTCAAATGTTAAAATTGTGAGTTTTGGAATACTAATTACTTATGTCGAGTCATGTTATTTACAATATCTTTTATATGTGCTCATGTTCCAACTAATCATCATCTCTTGGCCATTTAAAAATGCGTTAAAGATTGTTATGGATCTAGATACCTAGTTTATTTAAAAAATACAAATATAATCCACATTCAACAGTAATACTGGGAAAAGATCCTACAAGTCTAGTATAGGGGAAGACCATCACCAAATCACATGCAAAGATGGGCATCACATGACATTGTTTGCTGATTCCACTTGGCTACTTGGCTCACTATTTTGGGACAACAAGCAACTAATGTTCTTAAATAGCCATTTACTAACACACTATGCACAATCAAACCAATATCATAATAATTGGCTAAGACAAAGTTTGCCTTGAAGGACTGCTTTATCATGGTTCAATACTAGAGGCTATCCCTACAGGGCTCCTACCTCATTGCTCAATCATAGTTTAATGTTGGATTCTAGTGCTGAAAGTCTCTCGCTGATAGTGTCTTGCCTCATAGCCCAATCACAGTTCAATGCTTGAGGCTCTCCCCAAAACTCTCATGCCTTATAGCTCAATCAAAGCTCAATACCAAAGGCTAGCCCCAAAGGGATCCTACTTTATATGACAATTATAGTGCAAGGCTTCACAATAATAGCAACAAGGTAGTTCATCACAGTCAATGTTAAACAGTTTGCTTGAAGCTTATGAAGGAATAGTTGAAACTTCGTCAGTTGCTGCAACATGAGATTTTGAGAAGATTTCAGGTTATTTATTGCAGAAAGAGCAATGGATGCAGAATAGAGACGAAGGTTTGAAGAAGAGAAGGCTCTTGTGACACATAAAATATAAGGGCAAACAGCAATACAAGTCAAAACCTAATATGAGTAGAGAGAATAATGGTAAACCATATTTTGCATGTTACCGTTGTGGTTAATCAGGCATAGTTCAAGGTTTTGCAGGATTCTGTATCCTATTAACTCAAAAAATAAAGAAACCAATTTTGCTGAAACTTTTGGAAGCGGGGAAAGAAAACAAGGAAGCAAAAGAAGATGATAATATGTATGTTATTTGATTGAAGGGTTATTTTGATGTGCCCCTAGTTCAAAGATATTTTGTAACGATGTCTAATTGGGCATTATAGGGGTATTGGAAATATTATGTCCATGTAAAGTTGGTAGATTATGCTTAGTTTAGAATATTAAGGCTAGAGTTATTAAATATATGTAAGGTGTCATTAGAATTAACTAAAGTAATGTATTCGGAGGTTAGAATTATTAAATATATGTGAGGTGTCATTATAATTAAATAAAGTGATTAGGTATTGGTGGTTACATACCTAACATCTTGTGGTGATGTATAAATATAAAATCAAGTTATAATAAAGATGCCTCATTCTTACCTCTCATTTGTGCCTCTTTTTTATTGATGTCTCTTTTAATATTTTAATATGTAAAAATCTGATAAGTATCACAGGGACCTATGACAAGCCGTAATAGCTAATATGACAATTACATAAGAGTGAGGACATGGGGAAGATAAATAAATGAATGAAAAATAATCCTAATGTACACACCCTCATGACTCACATTCAAATAATTAGTCAGCGATTTAATTTGTAGTTAGAATATCAAATGACTAAATTCCTCTGCTCTGTAAGCATCTAACACCTTTTGGGAAAATATTCGTTACCTTCCGTTTTGGGAAAATATTCAATACCTTCAGCGAACCACTCAATCGCCTACTCATACACTTGCTCGCTTGTGACTCTAGGTAGATGCGGTTTTAACTCAGCCTCATGAGCATAACATATAGCCTATTATATATAGCTTTCGTTGGCAACCTATCTATTTATATACACCATATATAGACAAGAGCCTTCTTCATCAGGGGAGTCCATCTTCCCTAGCTATATATAGTGTATGAGGTCATTGGGAGACAACATAAATGCCCAACTATAGATAGCCACCCTCGTTTTGACATCAGGAGGCCAAGGAGGAGGCTATTTGAAGGTGTGAGCGATAGCGAACCACTTGATTAATAGATCAAGGTTCTGATGGCCTACTATCTATACATATCACTAGGGGAGGTAGGAGGCTATATATAATTGGGCCCATATCCCCTATATAGAGAGGGGAGGGCATTGATGTTAGGAGGCTTGACTCCCCTGCTCGACTAATGGGAGAGGACTCAACTACTTGCCCACCTCTAGGGTTGGTGATCGAGGAGGGGGAGGAGATTGAGGGCGGCTATATATAAATAGTGGGCCTTTACGCACTTCCTCGACGTTTTGTCCTACTATAAATAGCTTATAGTTGGGGGAGGGGGTTGCTTTAAAAGGCACTCCCTCGATGGCCTACCCTACTATATATAGCCCACGACTAACGGAAATGAGTCCCTTGCCTACCCGTCCCTTTTCCTTCAGATATTCCAAGAATTTGATTAGTTGATACAGATTGCGACTTATATGCGTGGATATCCTAATCCTAGCCAATAATGATGGTAGAAGACCAATCTAAGTGATCCTTAAAAAAATGACTTCAACAATTTGCATGGGTATAGAAGCCATATAAAACGTGAATTAGAAATGAAAAATAGGGAGCGAGAATTGACTTGGGTTGGCTACTATTCCCAAATCTTAGAGAATAGATTAAAACCAAATATTCTTATTGAAATCAAGGAATATACTGCAATGTCCCCTTTTTGGGCCAAAAGACCGAAGAAGAGTTTTCCCTAAAATCTACAATATTTGAATTTTGAAAATTGAAAAATCAGCAAACCCTAGCTGAAATAAAAGCTCCAAATACATGCAAATCACTACCAAACCCTAGGCACCAAGGTGCAAGAAATAAAGAGGCAATTTCTAGCAATCACTTTGATCAATAACCACCTCAATATGAGCAACAACTGAAAATAAAAAAACTGTACCTTTTTACCCCTTGAATGTAGGTGAATTTTTGAATTAAACTTGCCAGAAATATTTGATTTTATTCAGGAAAACAATGGCTGTTCATTCATCAATATCCCATTCAAACCCTTGCAAATATCATAGATAAATTACTAAAAATATCCAAACAATTCCAAACTCTTCTAGGGCACTCAAAGTGGCCAAACCACCTCCCAAATGAAGTCGCCTTAGGTCAAAAGGCTGAAATAAAATCAGAATTAATTGTTCTTCACCAACTAGGGTTTTTGGCACCCTCAATGACCTTCTACATATGCCAAATCAAGTTGCCACACTTAGGAAAAATCATGCAATTTTTATTAGCCTCAAATAAGCAATTCATGAAGTCAAATCCACCATAAAATTTGTCAAATAAAATAACTAAATAATTAAAAAATTATTATTTATTTTTTCACTCA
Source organism: Torreya grandis (assembly GCA_037957365.1). Lineage (NCBI taxonomy): Eukaryota > Viridiplantae > Streptophyta > Pinopsida > Cupressales > Taxaceae > Torreya > Torreya grandis. Next base: position 465,506 of record JARHVA010007094.1, read on the forward strand.
ATTTACCCTTGGAAACCTTGCCACAACTCAGAAATTCAATGCCACACTTCAACAATTTAATAATAAATTCTAACAATTTAAATTGAGCAATTGGACATCAAATTTCTCTCAAAACACTCTCCAAGACCAAAATAAGGGTTTTCCCTAAAATCCACAATATTTGAATAATTTTTAAATTCTGAAAATTGAAAAATCATCAAACCCTAGATGAAATAAAAGCTTCAAATACATGCAAATCACTATTAAACCCTAGGCGCCAGGGGCAAGAAATAAAGAGGCAATTTCTAGCAATCACTTTGATCAATAGCCACCTCAATATGAGCAAATATGAGCAACAACTAAAAATAGAAAAATTGTACATTTTTACCCCTTGAATGTAGGTGAATTTTTGAATTAAACTTGCTGGAAATTATCTTATTTTATTTAGGAAAACAATAGCTGTTCACTCACCAATATTCCACTCAAACCCTTGCAAATATCATAGATAAATTACTAAAAATATCCAAACAATTCCAGACCTTTCTAGGGCACTCAAAGTGGCCCAACAATCTCTCAAATGAAGTCGCCCTAGGTCAAAAGGCTGAAATAAAGTCATAATTAATTGTTCTTCACCAACTAGGGTTTTTGGCACTTTCAGTGACCTTCCACACATGCCAAACCAAGTCGCCACACTTAGGAAAAATCATGCAATATTTATTAGCCTCAAATTAACAATTCATGAAGTCAAATCCACCATAAAATCTGTCAAATAAAATAAATAAATAATTCAAAAATTATTATTAATTTTTTCACTCAATTTACCCTTGGAAACCTTGCCACAACTCATAGAAATCCAACGCCACACTTCAACAATTCAATAATAAATTCCAACAAATTGAATTGAGCAATTGGACATCAAATTGCTCTCAAAACACTCTCCAAGACCTCTCAAAACAAGTCACCTCACTTCTAGGGCAAGCACCAAATAAACATTTTCAAGGTGGTGTCAAAAGACACCTTTTTGTTGACAAATAAGTTCCAAACTTGCGGTAGCAATTATTGGGCATACATCCCAATCATTCTTCATGCATGAAGATTCACAATATCAAATTCAACAGATTTTCAAATGAGGTCTCCACCTTGTATATGTACCCTTTAAAAGGGGGCGAGCCACCTTGGGGGGGGTAAAATACCTCATGATTCTCTTTGTTGATTTTTTAGGATATCTTTTCTTTTCTTTGCTCAACTCACAAGCCGACATTCCTCTTTTTCAAATATAATATTAAATTAATTGCCTAAATAACAAACAGTAATTAAAATTACTTTTAAGCAATAATCTAATAATTATTTATCTTTTAAATATCATAGTGGTAAAAACCACATTTAAAAAAAATATTCTATTAATCAACTAGATTGCCTTGTATGGATAAATGATAAAAATCACTATTCGGGCAATCATAATTAATTAATAAAATAAAACCCCAAAAGTAATCTCTTAGTCTATGTAGAAAGTAGACTAAAGGTCTTCAGTACATGCTCATAAGTGATCCGAAAATGGGGACATTACAATTCTCCCCAAAATTGCTTGCCCTCAAGTAATTGCAAACTCATATGCCCAATTACCATGTCCAAATGGTAAAACTTGCTGTAGTGCCCAAAAAGCCTTGCCCCTGTATCTGTTTTGTGGAATATCTTTTGCTAAATAACATAGCTTGACATTCCCCAAATGGATAAAGAATGCCATACAAAACCTTCTTTAATTCGAAAATGTAACTTTCCATTTGCAAAGAGAAAACAAGCTTAATCCAATTGGAAAACATACCTTGCAAACGCATGTCATCATCAAGTAAACAAATTTGTAGGGATCCCCTTATGCGAGGTATCCTTCCATTTGCTGCCCTTTGTTGACTTCTCCAAATATGTATGTACCACTAAACATAGTCAACACTTTCCCTGCATTTTATTGAAAAAATTCAAAATTCAGCAAATGTCAAAAACCCTCACTAATTCGTTCACGTTCGTGATTAAATTTGTAGGGTTAATGTTTCGTTTTATAACCCACTGTAGCTGTGGCTGTCCTTGAAATGGACCCTACAGGGCTGGAGTTGTAATTTTTTTGTTCACAGTGGGCATTGGGCAGCATTAGCACTGACTGCGTTCTCCTAGACTCCTCGACGAAGAAAATATTGGGTGATTGTGTGACGTGTCCACCTTGCAACTACATGATACACTAGTGAGTCGGTGACTGCGTATTCCTCGAATTGGAGTTGGGGTCGAATATCTAAGCCTCAACGAACTGCATAATGACTGAGGCCGATAGTCTAATAAACTTGAATTATTAATATTTAACTGGTATGTTTTTTAAATGGGTTTTAATATTATTATATATAAAGTTATAAATTAATATTTTTTATGTTTATATAATAATGCATAATTTATTATTTGTATAATAATTTATATTTTATTATTATTATTTATTATAATTTATTATTATTTATATAATAATGTGTTATATTTAATGTTTTAGATTGGTTAAATATATTTATTTAAAATTTAGATTGTTTTATTATAATTTTTTTAAATTATAATTTTTTTATTATATAGGTTTAGTTTTTTAATTTAAATAGTTTGGAAAGTTATTTTGACATGTTTACTTATATGAAATGCGATTTTTTTTGAATGGTATGTTGATATATTTTAAAAAAAAAAAGTATATTTCTATGCCGAATTTAATTACGAATTTTATCTCAAATTTTTTAGTTCCGATTTTTTTCCTTGGCAAATTCGAACACAAACTTGAATGCAGTGACTATGCCACTAAATAAGCCCAACAAATACTCAACTTTATCCACAAAAGAATGTTGTACCTTTGGTGTACCCTTCCAATCTTTGCCATGCAAGACGTGCTCACTTTTACAAACATTTCCAGAACTTGTTAGTGGCTGTAATTCCTCAAAAATTCAGAATTTTCCCTTTAACATACTGCGGTACCTGCGATGCCAACTCAGAAATTTTGGAGCAAACAATTTCAGAATTTGCCCATGCATAAACTCTTCCCAATGCTAACTGAAACATGCCCTGAAAGTGCAAAATCATGACTGTTTTTGGTGGCTGGAATTGCCTAGTCTCAGAAATTTCTGAGCAACAAAATTCAGATTTTAAACTATTTTTTCCAGCTCCTATCCCTGACAGTCACATGCAAAGCAAATTGACCTTTACGCCTAAAAAAGATCGTGAATGTGCCAATTTACTTCCAAATTTTATTGGTGAGAGAGAGGACCAATTTTTATTGAAATTTGTAACTTGTGAACAACTGCTCACAACTTGGGCTTGTTCCAACCTCAATAGGGGCCTCATGCCCTTCATAACACCCTCCTTATTACCTTTGCAACGTGGGATAGGGTGCTGCCCAAGACAACTTTGGGATTTCCTTGGAAAACAAATTCCTTGTCTTTTTGTCCCAAACAAACATGATCAAAATCAGATTTAACCAAACTTACCGATGGCCTTGTAGAAAATGCTTTATTTGAAACAAAGGGCTGACCATGATGTCTTATGACAGCTCTATCTTCAATTCCTCTTTGCCTTTCTTCATGCTCATGAAGTAATCTCTCGCCATGCTATTGGATGAAGATGAAGGGGGTCCTTTATCACTCAACCCATGCAAAATGACCTCATTTCTAAGGCTGCTCATGATTTGGGTTCTTGCCCAAACTATGGTGGTCCTCAAGTCTTCATCCATGTCTCCATTTTCAAGTTTTCCAAAAGGTTGCCCATATATGGAGGCCAACTTATTCCTAGCATTGCCCTTTGCTAGTGATCTCAAAATTAATCCTACACATGAAACAAACAAGTTAAGAAAGACATTGGTATTTAATAATACCCTTTTGATCCAATTGTCACTTTCTAGGATCATGAGGTACATCATTCTTTGTGGCTTTGGTCTTTCTTCTTTATCCATTTCAAACAATGGATTGCCCTTTGCATTCCACAAGAAGTTGGAATCTTGATCTTCTCCCATATCCATTTTGATTGTATGCAAGTCCATCATGGTGTTCTTTTTCTTCAAACATTCCCTCATCTCATTGTGCATTGATCCATTTAGAAGCCCCCTTGTGCCATCCAACCTTGTCAAGGCATGCACCCCTTTTTCATTTGTGATTACAAATTGTTCCTTCCAATCTCTTTCATCAAATATAGAGTCATGCAACAAATTTGAAAATTATTAGATAGCAAACAAAAATCATCATTCAACTCATACCTTTCTATGAATATCATGGTTTCCTTGGCTTCTTCAAAATCATCTTTTCGAATGCCAAAGTTTGGGGTACTTGGCTACCCCAAAGCACCTTACATTTCTTCGTTTTCATCCATCATTTTCAGCCCTCTTTGTTGCTCCAAAAACTCAAATTTTTGGTTCTCGCAATTTCTCACTCTAGGATGCTCCAAATTGTCATCTTTTTGTAGCTCACTTTCCTCCTTCAAATATGTTTTTTTGTTTCTTTGGCTCCATAGGAACCCTTATGAAGGGCTGTTCCTTAATTCTTTTCTTTTAACTCCCCATGTAGTTCAATCTTCTCTTCCTCTACATGCTCCACTATCAAATAATGCCTTAATTTTCTCTCACAATTAATTGCAACATTTATGTGCAATTGAATTTTTTTTCTAGCCTCAAACCTGTCAATAAGATAGATAATAATGTCTCGGAAAGATCATCACTCTCATTGAGTCTCAAGTTCAAGATTCTTTGCATAGAAGCTACAACATTTTTGGTAGGATTCCTACAAGCAATTGTAAGGAAATGTTGAATCATCTTAACAATAAGTTCATTACAATCTATATCTAACATCAAAATACATGACCTAGTTGAAGGTATAGTTTCTATGATATTGATCCTTCTAGCCAAGGAGTGTTCTTTGTCTTCTTTGAGACCTTGGAAGCTCTCCACAATCAATTAAAATATCTCTTTTATGATTTTATCACTGTAGGGAACTTCGAGAGCCATTAGTCTTAAAACCTCATTAATACAACTAATAACCAAGAGCCTCTTCATCTGTGTCTCTCAAGAATCTATGTTGAACCAAGTAAGTCATTGAGGGCTGTAACACCCATTTCATGGACTCATATTGTGATTGACTCACCTTGGATAATCTCCTTTCTACTTGTTTCAAGGTGCTAATTGTACCTCCCATCGTTAGACATAGGTTCCCTAGCTTTCTTCTTACATTGTAGAGCCTTTCTTTCTCCATTTCTTTTGTGGCTTCTTCCTCGTTTTTGATAACACTCATTTTTTTATCTGCTTGCAACTAAATCTGCAACACCAAACCTCACAGATAAACAAGATTGGTGCTCTGATACCATTGTAATGTCCCTTTTTTGGGCCATAAGACCAAATAAGGGTTTTCCCTAAAATCCACAATATTTAAATAATTTTTGAATTCTGAAAATTAAAAAATTAGCAAACCCTAACTGAAATAAAAGCTCCAAATACATGCAAATCACTACCAAACCCTAGATGCCAAGGTGTAAGAAATAAAGAGGCAATTTTCAGTAATCACTTTGTTCAACAACCATCTCAATATGAGTAAATATGAACAACTAAAAATAAGAAAATTGTACCTTTTCACCCCTTGAATGTAGGTAATTTTTGAATTAAACTTGCTAAAAATTATCTTATTTTATTCAAGAAAACAATAGTTGTTCAGTCACCAATATCCCACTCAAACCCTTGCAAATATCATAGATAAATTACCAAAAATATTCAAACAATTTCAGCACTCTTTTAGGGCACTCAAAGTGGCCAAACAACCTCCCAAATGAAGTTGCCTTAGGTCGAAAGGCTGCAATAAAATCAAAATTAATTGTTCTTCACCAACTAGAGTTTTTGGCACCCTCAATGACCTTCCACACATGCCAAACCAAGTCGCCACACGTAAGAAAAATCATGCAATGTTTATTAGCCCCAAATTAACAATTTATAAAGTCAAATCCACCATAAAATTTATCAATTTTTTTTTTTTTTTTCAAAAATTATTATTTATTTTTTCACTCAATTTACCTTTGAAAACCTTGCTACAGTTCATAGAAATCCAATGCCACACTTCAACAATTCAATGATAAATTCCATCAATTTGAATTGAGCAATTAGACATTAAATTATCCTCAAAACACTCTCGAAGACCTTTCAAAGCAAGTCGCCCCACTCCTAGGGCAAGCACCAAATAAACCTTTGCAAAGTGGCGTCAAAAAACACCTTTTTGTTGATAAATCAGCTCCAAACCCGCAGTAACAAATATTGCGCATATATCCCGATCATTCTTCAAGCATGAAGATTCACAATATCAAATTCAATATGTCTTCAAATGAGGTCTCCACCTTGTATTTGTGCTCTCTAAAGGGGTGCGAACCACCTTGCGGGGTAAAATACCTCATGACTCTTTTTGCCGTATTTTTAAGATATATTTTTTTTGCTCGACTTCCAAGCCGACATTCCTCTTTTTCAAATATAATATTAAATTAATTACCTAAATAACAAATAGTAATTAAAATTACTTTTAAACAAAAATCGAATAATTAGTTATTTTTAAAATATAATAGTGGCAAAAACAATTTAAAAAAAAAAAATTCTATTAATTAACTAGAATTGCCTTATACGGATAAATGATATAAATCACTATTTGGTTAATCATAATTAATTAGTAAAATAAAACCTTTAAAGTAATTCTTGTTAAGCACGGGATATACTGAAAGGGGGGTGAATTAATATATTATATATTTTATAAATCTTTTACTTAATTAAATTTCATTTAATCATACATTCAAGATATGCAATAAAACTTGAAATAATAACATGCACCACACAAGAGAGAGAGACCAGATTTTTACGTGAAAATTCAATGTGAGAAAAACTATGGAGAACAATCTTAAGTATATAAATGAGCACCAACTCAAATTACAAAGTTTGCAAGCCCCAACTTGCAGGAGTACCAACCCCTTTGCTTAGCACCAACACAACTATTTTTGAGCACCAACCCACAAGAGCACCAACTCTTTGCAAAGATTTGTGAGCACCAACCCACAGGAGCACCACCCCTCGTGTATAAAACACAACTACCTCTCAATGTTGCTTTCTCAACAAATGACAAAATTTTACAATATCTCTTTCTATTTTCTCTTCTTATTATATAAAACAATTACAAACCATGCACTCTCTTGCATATACAAATGGCTTTCCAAGTCTTTATTTATAGCTTTCCAAATGACATTTGGCATTCACCCATTGTGACTCTTTACTTATGGAAAATGGCGTCAAACTTGCATGACCTTTTGAATCTTTGTATTTGAAAAGTCACATGGTAACTTTTCATAAGCAAAGACATCCTTTCTTCTTTTGACTTTATTTTGGTGACCTTTCGAATTCTTTAAGGTGACTCTTCATGGAAAAATGTGTCATACCCTTTTTTGTCTTTACTTGGTGACTCTAAGAATTTTTCAAGATGACTCTTTATGAGAAAATGCATCCTATTCTTCTTTTGTCTTTACCCCGTGACTCTTTGACTTCTTCATGGGCCCACTTTTGACTTTCATGCCACCAAAAATATATTCTTTAATATTAAATAAATAACACATTTTAGCCAAAATATAAACATAAAAAACACCTTTAGACAATAAATGCTATCGGGTTTTTATCACCAATGTTAGACTTTTGACATCAATGACAATATTTTCAACAATTTCCTCCTTTGTCATTGATGACAATCTCAAACTGAAACTGTCACATCCTAAACTCTGTACTGCACATGCCAACCTGCACATACTACCATCTGAAAAATATACAGTAACTCTTTATTGTAGCATTTTGCTTCTGTTCCTTGTACTTGTTTCTGCACATGTTCCTTGTACCTGTTTTTGTTTTTCTCCCCCTTTGACATCAATGGCAAAGGGCTTATCTTGGAGCTAACACTTAGTTCCTCCTCAACTGATGTTGATCTTCAATGGCAAGAAATAAAAGAAATTACTTCTAACTTCTCTCGTAGATACTCGAATGTGTTTTTTGGTAGTGCTTTTATGAAAATATCTGCAATCTATTTTGTAGTATTGATATATTCCATTTTAATTTGATGATTTGCAACCTGCTCTCTCAAGAAATGATTTGATAAGAATATGTTTTGTTTTTGAATGCATCACTGGATTCTTATAAATATTAATAGCACTTGTGTTGTCACAAAAAATAAAAATAGGTTCATCATATTTTACCTTGATATCTTTCAAAGTTTGCTTCATCCAAAGCACTTGAGTACAACACAATACTGCTGCAATATATTCTATTTTCGCTATAAAAAGTGACATTGAATTCTGTTTTTTGCTTAGCCATGATACTAAGCTCTTTTTGAGAAAGAAAACTCCTCCACTTGTACTCTTTTTGTCATCCAAGCAACCTGCCCAATTTGAATTTGTAGAAGCAACCAAAGCAAAATCTCTATTTGTGGGATACCACATTTCATAATCCAATGTCCCCTTGACATATTTGAATATTCTTTTCACGAACTGAATGACTCTCCTCCGGGACTGTCTGATATCTCACAACCATGCCTACTGCGTGCATGATATTCGGCCTCGATGCTGTTAAATATAAAATACTATCAATCATAGATCTATACAAAGATTGATCTGCAACAGGGGAATCTTCATCCTTATCTTGATCCCTGTACCCATTGGTGTGTCAACTAGTGCGCAATCTTCAAAACCAAAATTTTTCAACTTTTTTTGACATATTTACTTTGAGATATGAATTTTTTTTTATTTGACCGAATTATTTGCAACCCTAAGAAAAATAACAATTCTCCAAGCATAGACATCTCAATTTTTTTGCATATTATAAGAAAATTCTTGTCATTTTTTCAGTGTTTTTTTCAAAAATTATGTCATCAATATATACCACAGCAATCAATTGATGCTCACCTTTTGTTTTGATATAGAAATTACTGTCAGCAAATTTTTTTTTGAATTTTTGATCTTGCAGGTACTTATCAAGTCTTGCATACCAAGCTCTAGGAGCTTGTTTCAATCCATACAGTGTTTTCTTCAATCTGCATATATGGCTACTATTATTTGAGAGAATAAATCTCTCCGGCTGTTCAATGTAGACCTCCTCTTCTAGATTCCCGTTCAGGGAAGTAGACATCCATCTGAAACATTTTGAAATTTTTAAACACTGCGTATGTAAGAAACATTCTAATAGCTTTTAGCCTTGCTACTGGTGTAAAATTTTTTTCAAAATCTATACCTTCAATCTGAGTATATCTTTTACATACCAACTTGTCTTTATCCCTGGTAACTTCACCATCTTCATTCAACGTATTCCTATATACCCATTTTGTTCCTATCACATTTTGATCATTTGGTCTAGGCACCAATTTCCAAGCATCATTTTTTTTATTTGATTTAATTCTTCATCTATTGCCTTAACCCAATGCTCATCATGTCTAGCTTTTAAAAAAATTCTAGGTTGAATTTTGGATAACAAAAAATTTTTACTTGCTCAGATTCACTTACCATCATCTTTCTAGTGCGAACTCTTTCATTTATGTTCTCGATGATGTCACTCTTATTATGATTTATCTGAACATATTTGGATGGGGTCTTTGTGTCTTTTTGCTTCTCCTTCTCATCTTCATTTGACTCCAAAATTTTCTTCTTCAATGATTTTAGGAGTATCCACTGGATCACTGGCTTTTTGTGTTACATCTTCATCTAATTTGAAATTTGCATTTTTAACGATCTTTTTGGTTCTTTTGCTATGACATAAGCTTTACTTTTGCAAGAATATTCAAGAAATATACCTTCATCTATTCTAAATTCAAACACATCCAATTTTTCATCGGTTCTCTTTATGAAGCATCTGTTATGAAAAACTCTGAAGTAATCAACTGTAGCTGGTTTATATTTTCATAGCTCATAGGGAGCCTTGTCACTATTGACTGTCAACAACGCTTTATTCTGAATATGCACTATTGTACCAACTCCCTCTTTCCAATATTTATCTGTTATTTGGATTCATTTAGCATTGTCCTCGCCATCTCCTAAACTGTTTTATTTTTTCGTTAAACTACTCCATTTTGCTGTGGAGTTATGGTTGCTGAATAATGTCTCTTTATCTCATAGCCTTTACAATACTGAATAAATTCATCTGACATGAATTTTCTTTCTCGATCTAATAATCTTCAAATCAGTGTCATTCTCAACAAAATCTTTGAATGGTTTTAAATTGCTGAAAACTCTGATTTTTTTTTAAAAACATTACCCAAGTCATGTGTAAAATTGTCAATAAACAACATGACATAATTCTCACCTTGAGTACTTTGAGTTCTCATAGGTCCACACAAATTAGTGTGAACAAGTTTTAACATCTGAGTGATAGAGTATTCTTTTGTTTTGAATTATTTTCTGACTTGCTTCCCATGTTGACATGGTTCAGAAAGCGTGTTAGAGGGCTTTGTAATCTTAAGAAGATATCTAACTACTTGCTTCTTACTGATGTTGACAAGATTGTCAAAAGTTATGTCTCATTCCCTTTTGTTATAGTCAACTTTCTTCAACTTGACTCAAACAATATTTTTGATATTTGATAACATATATAAATTGTTACTTGTTCTCTGAGTATCCATAATCAACACATCTGAATTTTATCTTAATTTCATAACCTTCTGTATAAAACTTTTTTGTGTGCTTGATCACATATTTGACTTACAATCAAAAGATTATGCTTAAGACCTACATACATAACATTTTCAGTCTTAGTTCTACCATTATCCAAACTTAGTGTACTTTTTTCGACAATTCTAGCAGTAGTATTGTCTCCAAATTTCACTGTGCCACCATTGATCTTCAAGGTTATGAACTTGCTCTTGTCCCCTGTCATGTGCCTCAACTATCCGTTGTCAATGAACCATGGTTTATCTTCGTTTTTTGCATGCAAATCTTGTTAAGCACGAAACATACTGAGAGGGGGGTGAATCAATTTATTATATATCTTTTACTTAATTTGATTTCTTGTCTTTAACCACTTAATCACACATTCAAGATATGCAATAAAATTGAAACAATTACATGCAACACACGAGAGAGAGAGAGACTAGATTTTTACATGGAAATTCAAAGTGAGAAAAACCACAGAGAACAATCTTAAGTATATGAATGAGCATCAACTTAAATTACAAAGTTCGCAAGCACCAACTTGCAGGAGTACTAAATCCTTTGTCGATCACTAACACAACTATTTGTGAGCACCAACCCACAGGAGCACCAACCCACAGGGGCATCAACTCCTCTTGTGTATAAAACACAACTATCTCTCAATGTTGCTTACTCAACAAATGATAGAACTGTACAATATCTTCTGCTTTTTTCTTTTTTTTTAATATAAAATAATTACAAAATCATGTACTCTTTACATATTATAATTTTATTTATAGCTTTCCAAATAATCTTTGGCATTCACTCTTTGTGACCCTTCAATCCTCATGAAAAATAGCATCAAATTTGTATGACTTTTATATTTTTGCTTTTAAAAAGTCACATGGTGACCCTTCATAAGCAAATGCATCATTTCCTCTTTCGACTTTATCTTGGCGACTTTTCGAATTTCTTAAAGTGACTCTTCATGAAAAAATATGCCATATCCTCTTTTGTCTTCACTTGGTGACTCTTGAAATTCCTTAAGATGACTCTTCATGGAAAAATGCATCTCATTCTTCTTTTGTCTTTACCTTGTGACTCTTTGACTTCTTCATGGGCCCTCTTTAGACTTTTATGCAACTAAAAATATATTCGTTAATATTAAATAAATATTAACACACTTTAGCCAAGATATGAATATTAAAAACATCATTAAATGCTATGGGGCCTTTATCAGCAATGCTAGACCTTTGACATCAATGACAATATTTTTAACAATCTCTCCTTTTGTTATTGATGGCAATCTCAAACTGAAACTGTCACATTTTGAAACTTGCACATATAGTCATCTGAAAAATATACAATAACTCCCCCTTATTGTGGCAACTTGTCCCTGTTCTCTGTCCCTATTTTTGTTCTTGTTTCTGTTCTTCTCCCCTTTTGATATCAATGGCAAAGGGCCTATTCTTGAGCTAACACTTAGTTGCCCCTCCATTGATGCTGATCCTCAATGGTAGGAAGTAAAAGAAATTACTTTCAACTTCTCTCAGATACTCAAATGTGTATTGTGGTAGTGCTTTTGTGAAAATATTTGCAATCTACTTTGTAGTACTGATTTATTCTAATTTAAGCTGTTGATTTGCAACTTGCTCTTTTAAGAAGTGATATCTGATAGAAATATGTTTTGTTCTTGAATGCGTCACTGGATTCTTAGAAATATGAATAACACTTGTGTTGTCACAAAAAATAGAAATAAGTTCATATTTTACCTTGATATCTTTCAAAGTTTGTTTCATCCAAAATGCTTGAGTACAACACAATACCGCTGCAATATATTCTGCTTCAGCTATAGAAAGTGATACTAAATTTTGTTTCTTGCTTAGCCATGATACTAAGCTATCATCAAGGAAGAAAACTCCTCCACTTGTACTTTTTTGGTCATCCAAGCACCTTGCCCAATCTGAATTTGTATAAACAACCAAAGTGAAATTTCTGTTTGTGGGATATCATAATCTGTAATCGAATGTCTTTTTGATATATCTGAATATTCTCTTCACCAACTGAACATGACTATCTTTTGGAGATGACTGATATCTTGCAACCATATCTACTGCATGAATGATGTCTGGCCTCGATGCTGTCAAATATAAGACTACTAATCATAGATCTATACAAAAATTGATCTGTAACAGGGGAATCTTCACCCTTGCTCACCTTATTTTTTGTACATATTGGTGTGCTGACTGGTGCACAATCCTCAAAACCAAATTTCTTCAACATTTTTTGGCATATTTACTTCGAGATATAAAAATTTATTTATTTGATTGAAATATTTGCAAACCTAAGAAAAATGACAATTCTCCAAGCATAGACATCTCAATTTTTTTTTGCATATTATCAAATTTTTTTTTTGTCATGTTTTCAATGTTTCCTCCAAAAATGATATTATCAACATATACCAAAACAATCAATTGATGTTCACTTTCTGTTTTGATGTAGAGATTACTGTCAGCAAATCTTCTCTTGAAACTTTGATTCTGCAAGTACTTATCAAGTCTTGCATATCAAGTTTTGGGAGCTTATTTCATTCCATACAGTGCTTTCTTCAATCGACAAACATGGCTACTAATATTTGAAAGAATAAATCCCTTAGGTTGCTTAATGTAGACCTCTTCTTCTAGATTCTCGTTTAAGAAGATAGATTTGACATCCATCTGAAACACTTAAAAATTTTTAAACACTGCATATGCAAGAAACATTTTAATAGCTTTTAGTCTTGTCACTGGTTCAAAAATTTCTTCAAAATCTATTCACTCAATCTGAGCATATTCTTTACATAGTAATCTTGTTGTGTTCCTGGTCACTTCTTTATTTTTATTCAACTTATTTTTGTAAACCCATTTTGTTCCTACCACATTGTGATATTTTGGTCTAGGCACTAATTTTTAAGTATCATTCTTCTTTATCTGATTTAATTCTTCATCCATTGTCTTAACACAATGCTTATCATGTCTAGCTTCTGAAAAAGTTCTAGACTGAATTTTGGATAACAAAGGGAAATTGACTTGCTCAGATTCACTTATCATCATTTTTCTGGTGTGAATTCCTTCATTTATGTCCTGATGATGTCACTTTCATTGTGATTTTTATGGACATTCAAATAGGGTTTTTGTGTCTTTTATCTTTTAATCTTCATCTGATTCTTCAAAATCTTTCTTTTCAAAGATTTCAAAAATATTTATTGGATCACTGATTTTTTGTGCTCCATCTTCTATTCGGAGACTTGCATTTTCAACTATTTTTTTGATTCTTTTGCTATAACATTTATAAACTTTACTTTTGCAAGAATAACAAGAAAATATACCTTCATCTGCTCTAGATTCAAACTTATCCAGTTTTTCATTGGTTTTTTAATGAAACATCTGTTGTAAAAAACTCTGAAATAATTAACTATAGCGAGTTTGTTTTTTCATAGCTCATAAGGAGTCTTATCACTGTTGACTCTCAATAATACTCTATTCTGAATATGCACTGCTGTATCAACTGCCTCTCTCCAATATTTATCTAGTATCTTAGATTCATTTAGCATTGCCCTGGCTATCACCTGAACTGTTTTGTTTTTCCGTTCAACTACTCCATTTTGCTATGGAGTTCTGGTTTGTTGAATAATGTCTCTTTATTCCATGGTCTTCACAATACTCAATAAACTGATCTGACATGAATTCTCTTTCTCGATTTGATTTTAAGCACTTAATTTTCAAACTGGTTTCATTCTCAACTAATGCTTTGAATGCTTTGAAATGTCTGAAGCTTTTAATTTTAAAAAAAAAAACATTATTCACGTCATACGTAAAAAATTATTAATAAGCAACATGAAATATTTCTCACCTTGAGTATTTTGAGTTCTCATAAGTCCACACAAATCAGTGTGAACAAACTCTAACATCTGAATGATCGAGTACTCTTTTGTTTTGAATCGTCTTTTGACCTGCTTCTTATGCTGACAAGGTTCACAAAACGTGTTAGATGGTTTTGTAATCTTTGAAAGATTTTTGATTGCTTGTTTCTTGCAGATGTTGACAAGATTGACAAAATTTAATTGTTCCATTTTTTTGTGTCATAGCCTACTTTCTTGAATATGGCTCAAACATCTTTGACCTTTGATGTCTGATAACATATACAAATTATTTTTTGTTTTTTGAGCATCTGCAACCAACACATTTGAATCTTTTCTCCAACTTTCACAACTTTCTGTATAAAACTTTAGTGTGTGCCCTTGATCACACATTTAACTTACACTCAAAAGATTATGCTTACGACCTTTTACATACAAAATATTTTCAATTTTATTTTTAACATTATCCAAACTTAGTATACATTTTTCGGCAATTCTGGCTATAGTATTATCTCCGAATTTCATTGTGCCACCATTGATCTTTTTCAAGGTTATGAACTTGTTCTTGTACCCTGTTATGTGTTGAGAACATCCACTGTCAATGAACTGACTTTTCTTCATTTCTTACATGCAAAGTTGTTTGTACTGACATAGATTTTTCAGGTTGTTTTTTCTGTCATGAACTTTCTTCTGGATGAATGGAGCTTTGAAACTTTGGTCCTTTTTGACTGACTTGAACATACTTCTACAGTATCGGTCTATGTGTCTGAAGTTATTGCACTTGTAACATATTATGGCTTCTTCATTAAAGCCCGATAGTGGAGCGAAAGAGTTACGGCTTCTGTTTGACTCTACATGAGTTTATTTCTTTTTATTTTTGAAATTGTTAACCCTTTTTTGACATTTTATTCTTTTATGACCATATCCATTACAATAAAAATAATAACCATAAAAATAAGACTTGTTTGTGTATTTCTGTCTTGATTGCCTTTTGTAACTCTTTTTTTTAGCTTTCTTTGTTTGATGTCCTCTGTATTCTTAACTTCTTCCTTTTTTATTTCTTCTTTTGTAAGAGCTTCAACATAGCTCTTTCTTTTTTCTGTGTTAACTTTCTGTGTGAAAGTAGTGGCCTCTTTTTTTGTTCAAATCCGATATCTGTCTTATCTGACATTGATTTTTAACTTTCTAATATCTTATTCAACATATTAGTGCTATTCTCAAATTTTAAATCATTGACTGTTCTATTATTGATTGCTTTATTTGTTTTCTCAAGATTTACTTTAAAAAAAGTAATTTCAATAACATACCTTCGACATTCTTCACTTTTTGCAATTGTGCTGTTAGATTTTTTAATTCTTTTTGACTTCTTCAAAGTGTGTTTGTAGATCTTCAATTGTTTTGTTTGACACTTTTTCATTTTTCTTGATTTGGAGCTTTAATCTTCGATTCTTTTTTTCAAGAGTTTTTAACTCTTTTAAGGCACAAACGAGTTCTCCTTCCAGATTTACTTCGGTTTCATCTTGTTCTTCTTCTTGATCAACTATACTTTTGCTTGCGGAGGCATCTTCATGTATGGCCATGAATAAAATTTCTTTTTTTGAATCACTGACTCCACTGTCTTCGACTGAACTAGGATCTTTAGAATACAAACTCTTCTTCTCGAATCTTTTATTGAATTTTTTTTTGAAATTCTTTTTGTATGTAGACTTTCCTTCTTCATTGTCACCATTACCTTTATTTGGACACTTAGCTGCAAAATGTCCAATTTTTTCACAATTAAAATATTTAAAATATAATTTTTCTTGATATTTATCTATGTTTTTTTGGTTTACGAATGAATAGAGCTATGTTATTTTCATCATTGCTAGAACTGTCACTTGATTCTTGAATTTTAGCCCTCTTTCTTTGATGTCTTGAAAACGTCTTTCTTTGAAAGTTTTTCTTGTTCGGTCCGCATCTCGTATGTCGTAAGAATACCATGTAGCTCATCCATCTTTAGTTTGGCTAAATTCTTCATCTCTTCAATTGTCGAAAATTTTGCATCATATTTCAATGGTAGAGATCTCAAAACTTTTTGTACCACGATTGATTCTTTTAATTTTTCTCCAAGACCTTGACTCTGATTATCTATTTGATCAACCTGCAAAAGATAACTTGCTATATTTTTTTTTTCTTTCATCATCAAACTCTCAAACTGCCTTCTGGAAGTCTGAATCTTAGCTTGCTGAACCTTTCCATCACCTTTGTAAATATTCTTAAGCTTTACCCAAGTTTCATGAGCAGATTTATATTGCTTAACTTTAACAAATTATGATTCACATAAATCACATAAAATAACATTTAAAGTTTTAACATTATTTTTACTTGTTTTTTTATTTTTCGTCGGAGTAGTTACAAGTGTCTGTGGCTCTTAATATTCTTCCACCACTGCGTGCCAAATGTCGAATCTAAGAGCCATCAAATAAGTCCTCATCTTTATGCTTCAAAAAATATAATTTGTCCTATCAAACAAAGTTGCCTTATTTGTAGAAAAACCTTAATGTGATCTAACTATCATGCTTTCCCCGATATATCTTCAAGCTATAAAACTTTTTCAAAAGGATCTGCTTTGATACCAATTGTTAAACGTGAAGTATACTGAGAGCGGGGGTGAATCAATATATTATATATCGTTTACTTAATTTGATTTTTTTCTTTAACTACTTAATCACACATTCAAGATATGCAATAAAATTGAAACAATAACATGCATCACACAAGAGAGAGAGATACTAGATTTTTACGTGGAAATCCAAAGTGGAAAAAATCACGGAGAACAATCTCAAATACATGAATGAGCACCAACTCAAATTACAAAGTTCGCAAGCACCTACTTGCAGGAGCACCAACCCCTTTGTTGAGCACCAACACAACTATTTGTGAGCACCAACCCACAGAAGCACCAACCCCTCTTGTGTATAAAACACAACTATCTCTCAATGTTGCTTACCTTTTACAAAAATTTGTGAGCACCAACACACAAGAACACCAACCCCTCTTGTGTATAAAACACAACTATCTCTCAATGTTGCTTAATCAACAAATGATAAAACTCTACAATATTTCCTGTTTTTCAATCCTCTTTTTTTATATAAAATAATTACAAAACCATGCACTCTTACATATTACAAATTGCTTTTTAACACTTTATTTATAGTTTTTCGAATGACCTTTAACATTTACCCTTTGTGACCCTTCAATTTTCATAAAAAATGACATCAAATTTGCATGACCCTTCGTATTCTTGCATTTGGAAAGTCATATGGTGACCCTTCATAAGCAAATACGTCATTTTATCTTTTGATTTTATTTTGGTGAGTTTTCGAATTCCTTAAGGTGGCTCTTCATGAAAAAATTCGTCATACTCTCTTTTGTCTTCACTTGGTGACTCTTTGACTTCTTCATGGGCCCTCTTTTGATTTTTATGCAACAAAAAATATATTCGTTAATATTAAATACATATTAACACACATTAGCCAATATATGATTATTAAAGACACCATTAAATGCTATGGGGCCTTTATCACCAAAGCTAGACCTTTGACATCAATGACAATATTTCCAACAACGCTGGCTGGACCAACATAGATTTTTCAGGTTGTTTTTTCTGTCATGAACTTATTTGAACTTTCTTCTTGATGAATGAAGCTTTGAAACTTTGGTCCTTCTTGACTGATTTGAACACGTTTCTACAGTACCGGGTTGTGTTCGAAGTTATTGCACTTGTAACATATTATGGCCTTTTCATTAAATTCTGATACAGGAGCAAAAGAGTTGTGGCTTCTGCTTGACTCTGCACGAGTTTCCTTCTCCTTGTTTTTGAAATTATTAGTTTTTTTTTCGACATTCTATTTTTTTATGACCATATCCATTACAATAAAAACAGTAACTTTGCTCCTTTTAGCGTTCTTTGTTTGAGATATCCTTTGTATTCTTAACTTCTTCCTTTTTCATTTTCGCTTTTGTAAGAGCTTCAGCATAGCTCTTTCCCTTTTTTGTGTTAACTTTATATGTGAAAGTAGTGGCCTACTCTTTCTTGTTTTCAAATCCGATACCTGTCTTATCTGACATTGATCTTTGACTTTCTAATGTCTTATTCAACATATTAGTGCTATTATCAAATTTTGAATCATTGGCTGCTCTATCATTCACTGTTCTATCATTGACTATTTTATTTGTTTTTTCAAGATCTGCTTTTAAAGAGGTAATTTCAACAACATACTTTTCATATTCTTCACTTATTTTTTATAATTGAGCTGTTAGATCTTCTTCAGACATTTTGGCCTCTTCAATGTGTGTCTGTAGATATTCAATTATTTCTTTTGACTCTTTTTCATTTTTCTCGATTTGACACTTCAATCTTCGATTTTTTTTCTCGAGAGCTTTTAATTCTTCTAAGACAAATAAGTTATCTTCTAGATTCACTTCAGTTTCATTTTTTTCTTTTGGATCATCTGTACTTTTGTTTGCTAAGACATCTTCATGTATGGTCATGAATATAATCTTTTCTTCATCTGAATCACTGATTCCATTGTCTTTCGCTGCGCTATGATCTTTAGAGTATAAACTCTTCTCGAATCCCTTCTTGAATTTGCCTTTGCAATTCTTCTTGTATGTAGACTTTCTTTCTTCATTGTCACCATTAATCTTATCTGGGCACTTAGCTGCAAAATGTCCAATCATTTCATAATTAAAACATTTAAAAGGTAATTTTCTTTGAGATTTACTTATGCCTTTTTTCGGCTTGCGAATGAGTAGAGTTCCATTGTCATCTTCATCATTGTTAGAGCTGTCACTTGATTCTTAAATCTTAGCCTTGTCTTTCTTTGATGTCTTGAAAGCAACATCCCTTTTTGAGGGTTTCTCTTGTTTGGTCTGCATTTCATATGCCATAAGAATACCATGAAGTTCATCCATCTTTAGCTTGTCTAGATCTTTCATTCTCCTCAGTTGTCGAAACTTTTGATCACATCTCATTGGTAGAGATCTCAAAACCTTTTACACCACCGCTGATTCTTCTAACTTTTCTCCAAGGCCTTGAATATGATTAACTATTTGATCAACTCGCAAAAGATAACTCACCATATTTTCTTCTTCTTTCATTTTCAAACTCTCAAACTGTCTTCTAAAATTCTGGGGTTTAGCTTGTTGAATTTTTTCATCAGCTTTGTAAATATTTTCAAGCTTTACCTAAGTCTCATGAGCAGATTTGCATTGCATAAATTAACAAATTATGATTCACATAAACCATATAAAATAACATTTAAAGCTTTAGCGGTTTTTTCACTTATCTTCTTTTCTGTTGGAGTAATCACAAGTGTTTGTGGCTCTTTGTATTCCTTAACAATTGCTTGTCAAATGGCGAATCTAAGAAACCAAATAAGTCCTCATCTTTATGCTCCAAAAAACATAATTTGTCCCATCAAATAAACATGCCTAATTTGTAGAAAAACTTTCATGTGATTCAGCGATCGTGCTTTCCCTAATCTACTTTCAAGCTCTAAAACTGTTTTCAAAGGAACTTGCTTTGATATCAATTGTTAAGCATGGGATATACTGAGGGGGGTGAATCATATATCATATATCTTATAAATCTTTTACTTAAGCAAACTCCACTTAACTATACATTCAAGATATTCAATAAAACTTGAAACAATAACATGCACCACACAAGAGAGAGAGACACCAGATTTTTATGTGGAAACCCAATGTGAGAAAAACCATGGAGAACAATCTCAAGTATATGAATAAGTACCGACTCAAATTACAAAGTTCCCAAGCACCAACTTGTAAGAGCACTAACTCCTTTGCCGAGCACCAATACAACTATTTATGAGCACCAACCCCTTGCAAAGATTTGTGAGCACCAACCTATCGGAGCACCAACCCCTATTGTGTATAAAACACAACTATCTCTCAATTTTGCTTTCTCAACAAATGATAGAACTCTATAATATCTCTTTCTATTCTCTCTTCTTTTATTATATAAAACAATTACAAACCATGCATTCTCTTGCATATTACAAATGCCTTCCCAAACCTTTATTTATAGCTTTTTAAATGACCTTTGGCATTCACCCTTAGTGACTCTTCACTCCTTATGAAAAATGACACCAAATTTGCATGACCCTTCGAATCCTTGTATTTGAAAAGTCACATGGTGACCCTTTATAAGCAAATGCATCCTTCTCTTTTGTCTTTATCTTGGTGACCTTTCAAATTCCTTAAAGTGAATTTTCATGAAAAAATGTGCCATATCGTCTTTTGTCTTCACTTGGTGACTTTTGGAATTCCTCAGGATGACTCTTCATGGAAAAATGCGTCCTATTCCTCTTTTGTCTTTACCCGTTGACTTCTTCATGGTCCCTCTTTTGATTTTTATGCAACCAAAAATATATTCGTTAATATTAAATAAATATCAACACATTTTAGCTAAAATATGAACATTAAAAACACCTTTAAACAATAAATGCTATGGGGCTTTTATCACCAATGCTAGACCTTTGACATCAAAGACAATATTTTCAACAATCCCTTAGTCTATGGGGAAAGTAGACTAAAGGTCTTCATCCGGAAATGGAGACATTACATATCCTTATTCAATAAAATAATTATTCTATTTTTTTATTTTGTGGCTTAACTGATGATAGTGAAATAATCATTGAACCCTTTTCTTCATTATTTTTTTGAAAATTCATCTTTGTAAAGAGCACCTTGGATATTGTTCAATTTCCTATCAACATGCTGATTCATTTCTACAAGATATCCAATGTGGAGGTAGGTCAATGTTTTTATTGTCAAATAGGCGGTTTTCAAATTCATGCACAAGTACTTATAACTTCCAGGATTGTAATTGTTGTCTTAATAGGCTCAACTACTAAAGCTATTCGAGATCCACAAATTGTTCTAATCAAAGCTCAAAATTTTGTTGAATATGTTTGCAAATTTGGTTAGGACTTGGCTAGAACTTAGATTGGCTAAGAATAATATGGGGGTTCCTTTATAGGAAACATGTTCCTATTTATCTTTACCCTAGACTGAATGGTGATGAAACTTTAAATGCTTAGTCGTAGCATGAAACACATGGTTCTTTGGAAGTTGAATGGTTTCTCTGATTTTCACAAGATAGTGTTGTAGGATCATCCTGCAAAAGCCCAAAGTGACTAAGGATAGCTTCTTAGCCAAACTTCCTCGCATGTAGCCGTAACTGCTGTATCATATTCTGCATCAGTTTTTGACAAAAAAATAATATCTTGCTTCTTATTGCATCAAGAAATCACACCAGGTCTAAAAGTGAATGAGCCTAATGTAGACCTTGTGATCAATGCCACAAGCCCAATCCGAGTCTACATAACTTTGAATTTTGAACGCACCACATTTAGTAAAGAAAAGTCCAAATCTGATAGTGCCGTTTACATATCTCAAGATCCATTTTGCAGCCTTCTAATAAAGGATAGATGGGAAACTCCTAAACTGTGATGCCAATGACATAACTGATATAAGGTCTAGTGGTAGTCAAGTAGATGATACTTTCCACAAGTAACCTATACAAAGCACCGTCAAAGGTTTATCACATGTAGCCCTAGTCAACTTAGCACCAATTTCCATAGGAATATACATGGATTTACAATTCTCTATATGAAAGTGTTTCAACAAATTATGGGCATATTTACACTGAGAAACAGCTATGCCATGCTTCTATGCCTAAGTAACAATGCAAAAGACCTAGATCAGACTTCTCAAAAGCTTTACAAGGTCGCTTTTTGGTTTAAAATTATATTTCTTTGCCAGCAAAGGTACATAAAGTACATTTGTTATCTTGCATCTACCACAACTAGGGAGGTCCACAATTATATTTTCTTTGCCAACAACTTTATGAAAGCTATAATCACCATGTATTATAGGTCCATCATAACTATCAATGATCCTAGCATAATACTCTTTTGGTGTTTGAATCAAATTTCATGGAAACCTTGGTGAGATCTTTGTCATCTAGAGTGGTATATTTAGCTTTACCTTTATTTTTTTGTTGCAAGTATTTTGCTTCCAACAATTCTTTTCATGTTGATCTTATTTGTTATAATAGTTGCATGCAATAATTTTTTATTTTTTTTTAGAAAAATATTCATCTTTACCTTATGTGGATTACTTTGTCAGATTTGTAGTAAACTTATTGTTTTTTAAGTTTGTGATGCAAGTATCACACTACCACTACCATTCACGTCCTTATATCCACCTATCCTTCTCTCTTCATGCAAGAGCAAACCTACCAACTCCTCAAAGGTAAGAGGATGTTAACTCTTCATGAAGAATATGCTAGTTACAAGGATATGGAAGTCTTCATGCAAGATATTCAAATTGATGCTTGCAAGGTCTCTATCTTCTAGCTTCTCGCCTACTTGCAACTAGTTATTCTTTTGTCTCCTTCAACCTTTTGAAGATACGAGGATGTTAACTCTTTATGGAGAATATGCTTGCTACAAAGATACAAAGGTATTCATGGAAGCTATTTAAATTGACGTTTGCAGGGTCTCTATCTTCTAGCTTCTCACCTACTTGCAACTAGTTGATCTCTTATCTCCTTTAACTTTTGAAGATATGGGGACATAGAGTCATCAACGCATATTTTGAATATAAACAATTGTTTTTTCGGGAACAAGGCTCGTCTCATTCTTAGCTGCATGCAACCCTTCAAAGTTGTCCAAGATTCATTGGAAGTCTCCTTGCCAAGTAGACGAGGAAATCAATCAAAATAGAAAGATCAATAATGGCAAATGCCTCTTGATTTTTTCCTTCCCGTTCAGCAACAACTTCAATTTCAGGTTTAGCCACATGTAGCATCTTTGCCTTACCTTCAACAAAAAATATTGACTTTTTAAATGCCAAAATTTTACAAATTTAAATTTTCAGATTGCATAATTTCTTCCATTTCTTTTGTTAGCTTCAGATAAAATATAAACAACAATGTTCACGCTTAATTTAAAAAATGTAAGAGCTTATAGCCAACCACCAAGACGAATTTATAGTTACCACAAATTGATTGACCCCTCAAAAATTAGATTCGATTAAAGCAAAAATTTTGAGAAGATAAATCAATCATCAATTAAAAAATTGCCCCAAAAATAACTCGAGAAAGATTGCAATTTTCAGTGTCTTTGCAGGCTGAACCTTAATAATCTGTAAACATAAAAGTCATAGATCTCCTTCTCAGCTTTCCCTTTCTAAAAAATTGCCTTGAATCCAATATTGAACAAAAACATTCCACACATTTTGCCAAAGAAGGTATGTTCTAGAAACAGTGGCGGATTTCCGCAGACAATGACATGAAGAAAATTCCCTACTGATTGTCAAAGAAAAGAACCTTGAGGAAATACAAAATCTATTACATATTCCAACAACAAATGGTATATAAAGTGCCATCTAAATCTGATTTTTAAAATAGAACAAAAAGAAGAGAAATCCGAGAGGAGATCTTCACCAAAAGAAGTTCTATTCCCCTGCATGCCATCTTCAAGATAACATGAACAAAATGCTCCAAGAACACTGTGACTCTGGTACACTCCTGAAAATAAAGAGGACATTTTGAATAATGTAGAAACTAAAATATTCCTCTAAAGAAGATATATCACACTAAAATGTCATCTCTAACGAGAATATGTATTATACAACAATCTTCCACTAAAATGAGGGTGAAATACTACTCCAAAATATTCAATACTCAGACTTTTCTAGAATGGAGTCTCACGTTGATCCATAAAGATCTGGAAAAACAATCCATTCATCAGACAACAAGATCAAATCCTGGTTTCAAACATCAGCTGAACCTCATAAGGGGAGTTCTAAGCTTGCTGACGAAACCACTGCTTAATGCAGGTGGTGGTTAGGTAACCATTGTGGCGGTTTTGAAACTGTCAATCTACACTAATCGGTGGTTTAGTCCACATGTATTGTATGGGTATGGTAACTATTAGGAATGGTGTCTCTTCAAATTCTAAGATGGTTAGATATCATTTAGTGCACACAAGGACCTATCCAAGCATCATAAAAAGATGGCACACAGACACAAAGAAAATGCAGATAACATAGTTAGTGATCAGTTGTTTGTAGGAAGGATTGGAGAAAGGAACAGTGAGTGAAAGCTTGTGAGCAGGTTAGCATTTGTTTTACTTGTTCGTTAGCAAATGATTATTGAAAGATTGAAGAGAAATGAAGGCATACAACACACACTTGCGTGCCCGTCTTTTAATTAAGTAGGAAGTAGTTACATACAATAGAGAAGGTTTGATAACTGCCGATTAGTTAAACATTAACTAGTGCCTAATAAATAACTTCAACAACTTCCCTTAATGACCAAATTGGAGACTACTACAAGTTTGTCCCGAAATTTTACAAACACAATGGGACCAAAGAGTTTAGTCATTACATTTACAAATTGTTCTAAAGATATCAATAGAAAATCTGCAGTCCTTTGACATTTTGTTGTAGTCCAATGTAAGAACGTCAGTGTAGACAAAAAATGAGAAGATAACCAACAAAAAAATGAAGATCCAACTGTGTCGACATAAGATGTATCAAACTGTCCATTTCATTGTAGGTTGTTTCATTGATTAGTGATGATTAATCATTAGTTGATAATTTTAGCTCAACACCTGTAGTTTTGAATCCAAAATCTTGGAGATGCTGCTCAAACAAAGTATACCAGGGTCATGGACCTTCTTAAGTTTGTACAGGTACTTCACCATCCTAAAAACCAAATGATCACAACCAAGTACCCAAAAACTTTCAGTTAGCACCATGTAGACCTCCTCGTCCAAATTCCCGCTAAAGAAACCAAATTGAGCGTTGTGGAGAGAAGCAACCAAAATGTGATCATCTTCGCAAGATTTAAAACGAACTCCTTAGTAACAATGGTAGTAAAAACCAAATCTGCAATAGCAGTGGGAGTAAAAACCAACTCCGCAGTAGGAGAAGAAACCATTTCCTCATTTATTCCCTCTTATTGTGAAAAACTTTTTGCAACAAGACGAGCCTTGTATGTGTTTGAAGTACTATTTTTGTCCACCCATTTACAACCAATGGGTTGTCTAACCTACTGTTCAGGTACCATACAAAGGTCAAAAGTGAGAGCAAAATGACCATGTTCTGCTAAAGTAACAACCTTGTTTTCGGTCTGCTAAGCCAATCCCTGTGAGTTAGGCATATCATCCTCCTACACAATTACCCGTGCATCTGATTGAGATCAAAAAATTGCATCCAGCTGCACATCCTTTCTAGTGATATTCCCTCCACAACTAATGCATGTAAGTTGACTGGAGCAAGGTCAACAAGTCTGAAGAATTTCATCCTTCACCACATTTTGTATGGTGGAGTCTCCTACCACACGTGCATTTACGTTGACTGTGCAAGGTCAACAAGCCTATACAAGCCACTTTGCCCAATTCCTAGGGTAACTAATCTGTCCTGTTTGACTGCAAACACAATGCACTATTTCCCAAAGAAATGTACATCAATGTTGGGATTTTCCATTAATTGACTAACAAATATGAGATTTTAATTCATGCTACGAACATATCTAAACATTCATTTGATTTTTATAGCATTAGTCAATACTATGCTAATATCTCCTATCTCCTCTACTGCATATTACTGACCATCAACTAATAAAATTGTCAGAAAAATTTGTACTTGCAGTTTTGACATACTAGTCCTTACAACATGTGAAATGTTTGGATGTGTTGGAATCAAATGAATCAACAATTGGTAGTACTAATGTTAAAGTATAATGCCACAAGGGCATACTCTTCCTTAGAATCTCATGCTTCCTCAACTGCTGCCACATTTTCTATCTTGACTAGTTTGTTGGGAAAGTGTGTACTGTCGCTTCCGACAATCCTTTTTGAGATGCCCAACCTTATGACAATAAAAACACTTCACCTGATACTTCAAAGATGAGTCAACAGGGATATGTTTCCACTCCTTTTTGACTGAGCAACTAATCCACTCTTTCCTTGTCCAACACTAGACTCATTCTATGTTTGTGTTCCTTTTGTATCAAATAGTAACTACCTTGATCAAATGTCAGTATCTGGGTTCAGGCCATCAAGTGTAAAGCCTCCACAAAAGATTCATATGGGGGCATTACGCTGTAAAGAACAATAGCCAGCACATTGCCATCATCGACTTTTTTGCTAATGACTCCTAACTGGGCTTGGATATCTTTCATTTGAAGGTGTTCTGAAAGAGAATCATTGTTCGACATCTTTGTCGAAGTAGACTCTTCAGGTAAAAAACTCAGCTATTCTCCGAAGTTTGATATTTATTCTTCAAATTGGTCCACATCACACTTGCCTCAGTAGCATTTTGGACCTCAAGAATCATGTGATCCGACACATATAATTTCAATAACAAGGCCTCCTTATGACGTTTGTGATAATCTGCAAAGTTCATAATAGGTCTTGTTTCAGTGCTGAAAACGATTTAATCACAATAACAATATTTTGTGATTGTTAAAAATCTTATGATTCCAAACATTATAATTATGGCCAGTTAACTTCTGTGATTCCGGTAGAACCAATTTTTGAATATTGGCCATTTTACAATAAAAAAACATACAACTAACTTGAAAAGTACAATTTAGACCCAAATTTAATACAATAGGAAAAGTGCACTTCTGACCTTTGAGATGGAAATCAGGGAAATAAACTATTTTGAAGATACCAATTTTTGATCTGGAAGTCAATTTAGGAGGGATATACAATTTATGGGCTAAAATTGTTAATAATTTGAATGTCAAAATTGTTGACAGAAAGCACAAAAAACGTTCTTACAATGCTGCAGTGTTTATTCGTGTACTAACACAGTTTCTTTTCTGGAAATTTGTGATTGTATTCCCTCTGCAAATCCATGACAACTACAAATTATGATGTTCTCTGTTGGTTTCCTCTGGTCGTGTCCTAACTCCTCTGTCCATGCCCTAACAATCTCGATTTTTCTTCAAATTGACTGGAAAATGTCTAAAAAGTCACAAATTTGCTTATGCAAAACTTGTTTGCATGTGACTGTGCCATAGCTTGGGAATTTTGGTCGTATTTTGGTTGGCGTTGTAGGTTTTCCAGACATATTTTGCCACAACATCATTTTTATTTTGTTGAGACTACTTGCGAAGGAAATACAAAGATTTTATGCTCTAATGTAGGAGTTGCTATCTATCTGCAAATTACTTGCAAGTTGTGATTTCGGTTCATGTTTCTGCTATGATGATTTCTTCTGTGATCTTTTGCTTTGGTGTTGTTCTGTTTTACCTTGCGTTCTTCATCAACCTTGAACTTGAATTGTTCTTCAAGCATTTGATGGCTTCGATGGAGTTGTTTTTGACTCTTTGCTTTTGAGATGAATGTGCGCTGGTGTAATATTCTTGTCCTAAATCCCATCCCATGCCCTTTTATTTGTCTGTTCCATCACGACTTCTATATTTTTGCGAGTCGTGACTGTCGTTTTCATTTTATTTTGATCACGAGTCCCTGCAGATTTCATGATGCCTCTAATATCAATGACATCCCTTGAGATTTCTTGTATCTTTGAACCTTCAAGTTTGCGCTGTTCAATGCTGCCTCTAATTGATTTTAGACCTCGTCTTCTCTGTAGTTCGTACCTACTTAGGGTTCCTTGAACTTTGAAAGTGATTGTTCGTACTCTCGTAGGCTTCCTTGAATAGTGGCTTTGATACTAGTGTTAGCAAATGAATGTTGAAAGAATGAAGAGAAATGAAAGACATATGACAAACTCACACACTTGTATCTGTCTTTTTATTAAGAAGAAAGTGCTTACATACAACAAAGAAGGTTTGAAAACTACCCATTAGTTAAACATTAACAAATAATTAATAAATTTAACAATTCTAATATCTCATTGTATCCGTCTTTGGCCATAAGATGATAGGGAGTAGTGCAATTGCCTCTTCCAACTAGTTTTTACACACCTCAGGGTTTCCCAGATCAAAAAGTGTAGTGTCTTTTTATTTCCATGCTTGTGTGTTATGTTTAAAGTTTTATTGTATTCATGATTTGGTTTTGAATGTACTTTTATATCTTCCAACAATGTATTGAATTAATTCTAAGTCATTTGAACGAATTGAACTATCATTTTGAAGTTAGTTCAAATTAGAACCACAAATTGTGATTTTGTGAATTCTAGCAAGTTCAAACTTTTGGGATTTATAGATCATTTTGGTTTTAGAGCAGATTTATATTTGTGTTACTGTGGAAAGTCTTGACCAATTTGTATGATAGTTACAAGATCTCAAGGAGGAGAATTGTCATCTTGCAATTCTAAAATATCTACAAGAAGGTTGAATCAACAGGTGAAAAAAATGGCTCAAGAAGGCAAAGAGAGTCTTGCCAAGAGTGTCTGCACTTGACTCATGCATGGAAAGCGTGATGAAGTCCAAAGACACTATCGCCAAACAACAAAGGCTCATAGCTAGAAACTAGGGTCCATAAATGCCATGGTTTGTTCTATAGTCAAAAAGCTTTGCATAAAAGAACCCCATGAAGAAGAAGATGAGAGTGGGGAAGAGTCCATGAATGAACATGAGGAACCTTCTAAAGACAAAGGTAAAGCTAAGGTAAAATCCGAACATACTCCTTTCAAAGTTGAGACAAAGGTTGAGGTCAAATACTTTGAAGGCCAAGTAGATGTCAAGATATTAGACAAATAGTTAAAGTAAATGGAGGTATATTTTATTGTGCATAAAGTAATTGAGGTTCAAAAGATTTCTTTTACACGTGTCAAGATGGAAGGTCATGCTCTAATTTGGTGGGAAAGTTATCTAGAATCTTGTGAAAAGAAGAAATCGGGTTTCGATAAGTGGGATGGATTTAAAGAATTGTTGCGTAAGAATTTTCATCCTATTTAGCATAAGATTGATTAAAAAATTAAGTGGCAGTATTATAGGCAAGGAGCAGGTCAAAATGTGCAAGATTATATCACAAAATTCTATAGGTAAGCCATGCTCATGGGCTTAGACATGGAACATGAAGACAACTTGACCTAGTACTTGGGAGTTCTACATTCATACCTAAGGAGATGGGTCATCTTGAGTAAGCCACAAGACCTTGATGAGGCATGCGTGCAAACATGCTATATTGGGAAATATAAGAAACAAGGAGAGGGAGAGTCCACAAATTAGATCAAGGAGCAAAATCAGCCTTACAAAACCTTCAATAAGGGTAAGTGGAAGGGTAAGAAGAAAGTCACAACTTTGCATGGTTGTAAGGATCCTAAGAACCATTGTAATAATTGTGCTATAGATGCTTACACCGACGCTAGGTGTTGGAGGCTACATCCAGAATTTCATCCCAGGAATTGTTCCAAGGACGACTCCAAAAAGTCCATGTCATCTTTGAAAGCATAAGAGGTAGACATAGAGGACAATTCTGATGTAGATGAAAAGCTTGGCTGCATTGCCACCAACATGAAAAACAAGGAACAAAAAATAGAAGAGATGAGCAAGCTATTCCAAATCAAAATTTAGATCAAGAAAGCCAAGGTAAATGCACGTGTCTCAATCTAATTTTTTTTGTAAATGAAATTATTAAGAAGGTTGGTTTACAAACATATGTTCATCCTCACTCGTCCTTTGAATTGGGTAGAGAAGGGTGTTGAAATTCAGGGGACTAAAAAATGTAAATTCAAATTTAGGATTAAACCACAATACACTGATGAGCTATAAGCGGTTGTGATTGCTCTTGATGCATTTAATATGGTGTTTGGAAGTCTTTACTTGTATCTTAGTGATGTTATCTTTATGAGGAGGACTAACATATTCCAATGGGTTAAGTTTCATGACCCATTTTTCAAATTAAGTAAAAAATAATGAAGTTAATATTTTTAAATTGTCAAGTGACTTACTTTTTATTAAAAAGTGACAACTTAATATTACTTTATTATTATAAATAAAAAAATAAAGGTGACTTTCCAAATAAAACAAGTAAACATCAAATTAGAAGATGAAAAGTTACTTTTGGGGCTTTTCCTTAGGAAAAGGGTCAAGTGAACTTATAAAAAAAACGTTGGAGGGTCATTTGAAAGTATCTTGCCATTATCTATTTTTACATTGAGAGCTTGAGCTGATGTTTCAACTCCTTTTTTTGAGGACAAAAACCCTTCATTGCAACCATATTTGGGGACGAAAACCCTCCGATCTTTAGTGGTGACTTCATTTGAGAGTTGCATTTGTGCATCCAGTTAGAGATTTACAATTTTCAGTTCAGTTTTAACAACTAGGGCATCATCTCAAGCGCTGATGGCATCATCCCAAACCCTGATGTCACACTAAGGGCATTATTTTAGGGTTGATGTGAACCATAGTTTGCTTCCATTACTTCTTTTAGTCTACAAGGCCATCATTTGGTCTATTCCATCTATTTAGGATGCCATTGGTCAGAGAATTGAAGTATACATCCAATTGGTATTTTATTGATTTTCAATGTTTAAAAAATAAATTAAAAAAAATCTGATTTTAGTGTCTATGTTATGGCTGTCATTATTTGCAACAAATTTGGATTTTTCCTAGGATAAAGAAATTATTTCCATCATTTTTCAGTATTTGTAATTTTTACCGTAAGGTTTTTGCAATAAAAATAAGTTTTTATTAATTCTGCCCTAGGGTTTCCGATGAATTTGAAATTATTTAAAAATATCCGTTTACGGACACTACATCATTGAGTCAACTATGTTATCAAGGCACATCAATGCAAGACCAAGCTTGCCATGGTAAGTGCCAACCAAGCAAAAATACTCATTCAAGCAACAAATAATCGGTTTTGTTTGTTTATTTTGAAAGATTATAAAGAGGATGGCTTAGATATTTCTGAAATTGATAGTGCTAACAAGTTATTGAAGGGATTCGCTGAGTTGCTGATTTTTTTTCAAATTTTTTTTCCAAACTCCTAAAAGTTTGCGTCCAGAAAGGGAAGTAGAGCATGAGATTTAATTGTTGTTTGTATCTCCTCTGCTTAACATTGGTTTATATAGGCAATCACTTTTGGAGAGTAATGAGGTTAAGAAGCAGTTTCAAGAGTTGTTGAAACAAGGTATCATACACACAAGTACTTCATCATGTGGGCAACCCATTGTGATGGTAAAAAAGAAATATGGTTCTTGGAGGATGTGCATATATTATAGAGCCTTGAACAAGATCACCATAAGGAAAAGATATCCCATTCCATAGATTGATTGTAATATCCCTTTTACTAAATCACTGCAATATGCTCAATCATTGCTATTAAATTGTTGCACTCAAAGAGGAGCACCACACTTAAGAGAGGAAATCGTTGTCATTAAGGGAGTATTTAGTATATTTCATTAATTCATAATAACATTAATTATTAATTAATTAATTAGTAGTTAGTATTCATTTGATGAAAGGTCCCAATCTTTGGAGAAGACATGTCGTTTGACAAAATGTCATAATCCTTGGAGAAAACATGTCATTTGGTGGAACGTTATGAATGTATTTATATTCAGCATTTGGTGAGAATGAAAGGCATCCAATTGGATTCATTCAAACATTTAATTTTTTACAAGCATCAACAAGGCTCTTAAGGACGTAACCCCTTAATTGCAAACGTGATCTCAAGGACAAAAACTCTTGTTATCAAATAGCTCAAGGACGAAACCCATTGTGGATTAAATACTTTATCATTCGAAAATTTTAAATTACAATTCATTTTATTATATAAATTTTATTTCAATTTAAAATTAATAATTCTTTTAAAAGGGATATCCAAGGAATCCAAATTCTTGAATAATATTTTGATTAGGAATATTACAGTGGTATTAGAGTTATTTTTCTTGCCAGCGTGTGAACCATGGGGTCACTACTTAAGGAAATTATGGACAATATCAAGTTGTACAACGTCCTTTCAACAGAGATTCGAAAAGAAATATATTTTTCAGAGTTTTTGGAGTTGAAAGAGTCGTGGAATGAAAATAGACACTATGAGGAAGATGAGTTCGTGAATCATAGTTAGGGCAGCTCGGAATATGAAGAGAAATTCAATTTTCAAGAGGTCTTAGAATAAATAAACGATGATGAATATCATTCAAATTATGGACAAAAAACAGAATTACAAGGAACTAGTATGATTAAGCAAAGTGAAAAATCCTTGGAGACTCCAAGGGCTTCATGCTCAAAAGAAAGGAAAACTAAATAATCAATAGTGAATGTATCCCCTACTGGCAATGGCAATGAGATGGAAAAAAATTGGAAAGAGGATGAAGGTTACATGCCAGACAAATTTTAAAGAAGTATTCTTCACGATTTAGATAATAATAATCTTAATAAATGTCAGAAAATAACTGAAACAATAGCTGACAATGCTAATCTTAACCATAACAAGTACACGTATGAAGTGGTTGAGACTAAATATAGTGATTTGGTAAGCTTAAGAGTAGGTCTAAGAAGACAAAAGAAGCTACTTTGTCATCATTTTCTTGTCCCAAAAATGTGTCAGACAATATTCAATGGTCTCCGCAGTAGATATGTGGGTCTAAAGAAAAAAATACTCCGCCAAAAATTAATATATGTTCTATACAAAGTAGTAGAGATAAGGAAAGCAATGAATACCTGGAAATAGAGTGGGAAAACCAGGGCCCTGGTTGTGGCATGGAAATTTCAGATGGAAACCCAATGAAGTTCAGGACAAACACTGGTTTATTTCATATTGATTATAATGAAGCTTAATCATCATGGTACAATGACAAGAACAAAGATGTGCCTTCTAAGCATATGTCTGCGGAAAAATTGATGAATGATGTATTGGCACCTGTCTTTAGCAATGAGAAGATTTTAAATTGAAAAGTTAGTTTTGAGTTGGATGAGGGAGAACGCAGTAACTCACACATTGCTTATCGGTTTGGATTGCTTGATTTTAGCAGCGATGAGGAACATTCATTGCCTTCTCAAATTTTTTGTTCTTTTCAAACTCCAATAACTAATGATTGGACCCTGCTAACTGAAAAATTGAGAGGCCTTAAGTCGGGGGATGATGATCATAATGCTTGTAAAGAAATGGATTGTTCCATAACATAAGACTTCTTGAAAATTGATTATTTGATATCTAAAGATAATATTCCACCAATAAAGGCACATTCTACCATATATCATAGGGGAAATCGTTTAGTTAAAAACAGATCTCTACGAATGGATCAAGAAACTGAGTCATTCAAAGATTCGTATACCCAGAAAACAAGTGATGTCGAGACTATCTCTTTCTGTGATATATCAGATGCACTTCTTAATGATTCATGGTTGTATCTCAAGGATGTCATGGATTCACATCAATCAAAATTTGAAAGAAATGGTAAAGAAGTAAGAATCATATATGAAATCTAGGATAATTAGGACAATTTAATAAGTGTTTGTCTAAGTGTTGACTGTGCTAGGGGCAATCCTAACAACAAGAACACAATAGTTTTATACAAGCTTATAGATATTAGGTCAGGGTCTGTACCAATAACTCTGACTAGAAATATGGTGAATCATAATGGGTCAACTGAGGAAGAGACTTTTGACAGAAAACAAAACATGTTTCAAGGTTAATGTAAGGGTGTGATAACCATATATAGTACAGTTATTGGAAATCTTAGAGAGCACAAATATTTTGATTATGTACTACAAAATACCAATGAAGAGGTAAATGTCCACACTGCATGATTTTCAAGAGTTCACTGCACTATTTGTACGCTTTTATAAAGAAGATATACTAGAGGATTTGCCTAGACTATTCGATTTTACTGTCAAGTTGGATTTAAATGAGAAACAAAGAAAGGCACTTGAACATCCCAATTTACAATTGCTTGCGGACAAGCAATTTTGGTAAGGGAGCTCTGTAATATCCCTTTTACTAAATCACTACAATATGCTCAATTGCTGCTATTAAATTGCTGCCATTAAATCTCTGCCATTAAATCATTGCATTCAAAGAGGAGCGCCACAATCACGGGAGGAAATCATTGTCATTAAGGGAGCATTAGTATATTTCATTAATTAATAACATTAATTATTAATTAATTTTTTAGTAATTATTAACAACATTAATTATTAATTAATTAATAGAAGACATGTCGTTTGATGAAAGGTCACAATCCGTGGAGAATGCGTCATTTGGTGGAACACTATGAAGGTATTTATATTCAGCATTTGGTGAAAAGGAAAGACATCCAATCATATTCATTCAAACATGTAATTTTGTACAAGCATCAACAAGGCTCTTAAGGATGTAACCCCTTAATTGCAAATGTGATCTCAAGGACGAAAACCCTTGTTATCAAATAGCCCATGGACGAAACTCCTTGTGGATTAAATACTCTATCATTTGAAAATTATGAATTAAAATTTATTTTATTAAATAAATTTTTATTTCCATTTAAAATCAATAATTCTTTTCAAAGGGATTTCCAAGGACTTCAAATTCGTGCATAATATTTTGATTTAGAGTATTACAGTGGTATCAGAGTTGCTTTTCTTGCCAGCTTGTGAAACATGGGGTCACTACATAATGAAATTATGGATAGTTTCAAGTTGTACAATGTCTTTTCAATAGAGGTTTGAAAAGAAACCTCTTTTTCAGACATTTTGGAGTTGAAAGAGTCATGAAATGGAAACAAACACTATGAGGAAGACGAGTTCGTGAATCATAGTTATGGTAGCTTAGAATATGAAGAGAAATTCAATTTTCAAGAGGTCTTAGAAGAAATAAATTGTGATGAATATCATTCAAATTATGTACAAAAAACAGAATTAGTGGCAACCAATACGATTAAGCAAAGTGAAAAATCCTTGGAGACTCCAGAGGCTTCACGCTCAAAAGAAAGGAAAACAAAATAATCAATAGTGAATGTATCTCTTGCTGGCAATGGCAGTGAGATGGAAGAAAATTGGAGAGAGGATGAAGGTTACATCCCAGACAAATTCTAAAGAATTATTCTGCATGATTTAGATAATAATAATCTTAATAAATGTCAGGAAATAATCGAAATAGTAGTTGACAATGCTAATCTTAACTATAACAACAAGTACTCTTATGAAGCGGGTGAGGCTAAATATAGTGATTTTGGTAAGCTTAAAAGTAGGTCTAAGAAGACAAAGGAAACTACTTTGCCATCATATTTTTGTCCCAAAAATGTGTCAGACATAACATGTGACAATATTCAATGGTCTCCGCAACAGATATGTGGGTCTGAAGAAAAAAATACTCCACCACAAATTAATATATGTTCTATACAAAGTAGTAAAAATAAGAAAAACAATTAATGCCTGGAAATAGAGTGGGAAAACTAGGTACTTGGTAGTGGCATGGGAATTTTAGATGGAAGCCAAATGGAGTTCAAGACAAAGCCTGGTTTATTTCATATTGATTATGATGAAGCTCAATCATCATGGTACAATGACAAGAAAAAAGATGTGCCTTCTAATCATATGTTTGCCAAAAATTGATGAATGATGTAGTGGCACCTATCTTTAGCAATGAGAAGATTTTAAGTGAAGAAGTTAGTTTTGAGTTGGATGAGGGAGAATACAGTAACTCACACATTGCTTATCGGTCTAGATTGTTTGATTTTAGTAGTGATGAGGAACATTTATTGCCTTCTCAAATTTTTTGTTCTTTTCAATCTCTAATAACTAATGGTTGGACCCCGCTAACCGAAAAACCGAGAGGCCTTAAGTCGGGAGATGATGATCATAGTGCTTATAAAGAAATGGATTGGCCCATAATATAAGACTTCATGGAAATTGATTATTTGATATCTAAAGATAATATTCAACCAATAAAGGCACATTCTACCATATATCATAGGGGAAATCGTTTAGTTAAAAACAGATCTTTGCGAATGGATCAAGAAACTGAGTCATTCAAAGATAACCAAAAAACAAGTGACGTCGAGAATATCTTTCTGTGATAAATCAGATCTGCTTCTTAAAGATTCATGGCTGTATCTCAAGGATGTCATGGATTTGCATCAATCAAAATTTGGAAGAAATGGTAAAGTAAGGATCGTCTATGAAATCCAGGATAATCGGGAAAATTTAATAAGTCTCTCTAAGTGTTGATTGTGGTAGGGGCAGTCCTAACAACAATAACGCAAAAGTGTTATACAAGCTTACAAATATTTGGTTAGGGTCTGTACCAATAACTCTGACCAGAAATATGGGGAATCATAATGGATCAATTGAGGAAAAGACTCTTGATAGAAAACATAACATGTTTCAAGGTCAATGTAAGGGTGCCGTGACTATAAATGGTACAGTTATTAGAAATCTTAGAGAGCACAAATATTTTGATTGTACACAAAAGGATTCTAGTAATTTTGGAATTGAACTTGACTTTTCCCTTGATGTTGAAGAATTCTCTCCGTTACTATTGCATTTTAGAAAGAGGAGACTCAAAGCTGATTAAATTATTGAAAATGATTATGAAGACAGTAACAATATGAAAAGAGTACATTTTTTAGAAGATATTATCGAATACCATGCATATATTGATAATTGCCAACCAAGGTGCCCCAAAATTGTGTTCACATTGTACTCTGATAAACACAAAGTGTCTCACGTTGTTTCTGGACCGAGAAATCAGTTTGAAGTTTCAGTCCAAATGCTAAATACTAACGTGGGAAAGAAGATAGACGATGATTATGGAAAAGGTTTCTCTTATTCGAGACGAACCTTATTTGCTACGTCCATAGTTCAAAATTATATTTTAATAGCAATAGACAATTATACTAATAGAATAGAGTCCATGGACGGGAAAGATATGCCCAGGCCAGCCATAGTTACAAACATAGTGGTGGACAATGGTTTGAGGAAATTTGGTAAACAAGATCAAATTTCCCAAGAGAATACTTCCGCAGAAATAAAATATATTCATCAGAAACAACAAATCCATTCTCACGTTGCAATTAAAAAAGATGATAAGCAAAATGAGATCTGCATTATATCTAATGCAAGAAGAGTTTTGAGACCTTTCCTTATAGTAAAAAATTAAAGGTTATGCATACCTAAAAAGCAATTTGAAAAGTTTAAGAAAGGTCGTAACCCTTTCAAGTATCTTATGCAAAAGGGCATCATAGAAATATTTGATGTTTTAGATTATGCAGAAATAGAATTTCCGCGGGAGAGAGAGATGCAAAATTAAAG
Organism: Torreya grandis; assembly: GCA_037957365.1. Classification (NCBI taxonomy): domain Eukaryota; kingdom Viridiplantae; phylum Streptophyta; class Pinopsida; order Cupressales; family Taxaceae; genus Torreya; species Torreya grandis. The sequence goes on from JARHVA010007094.1 coordinate 503,293, forward strand.
TGATGAAGAAGACAATGACAAGGTCTCATTAATGTGGAAACAAATATCATTATCTTTCAAATGTTCCCAAAGTACGGTAAATCGAGACATGGGTTCTACTTATGACAAAGATGATACAGAGGATTGCCTTCATAGCTTCATTCTAGAAGATGATCGTGGTAAAGTTTGCACTTTGTGTGGCTTTATTGGGAATAATATCGAAACAATTTTTGACATGCAATGGCCACAGGCTCAGAAAGGTACAAAATATTCAAGGTTTGTCCCTAACAAAAACCTGGAGACTGTTTTAGGTACCAATAATTAGACATTGTTGGTTTTAGATGAGGGTCATTTCCTCAAAGGAACGACACCAACATACTAAAAGCACTCACCCAAATACTTACCAGGAGACAAATTTTATTGGCAGACTCCTTTCGCGCAATCTTTAGACGGTTGATTACAAGCATTGCTGGAAGTTAAATACATCAAAAATCGCTTTACCAAAGACATAATCAAGATCCACTGAAAAGAATATTCTGCTATGTGCTTGATTATGTACTACAAAATAGCAATGGAGAGGTAAAAATGTCCACACTGCATGATCTTCAAGAGTTAATTGCACTATTTGTACACTACTATAAAGAAGATATACTAGAGGATTTCCTTGGACTGTTCGATTTTACTGTCAAGTTGGATTTAAATGAGAAACAAAGAAAGGCACTTGAACATCCCAATTTACAATTGCTTGCGAACAAGCAATTTTGGGAAGGGAGGTCTGTAATATCTTTTTTACTAAATCACTGCAATATGCTCAATCGCTGCTATGAAATCACTGCAATAGTTTAAGATGATTGGAGATTCTTTAGTGCATGAAAGGAAATTTACAAGCATGACAAGAAGATGGCACACATACAAAGAGAAAAAATAGATAACGGAGTCAATGATCAGTTGTTTGTGGGATGGATTGGAGAAAGGAACGAGGGAAAGTTTGTGAGTAGGATTCCAGTTGTTGTACTTGTTCTAATATCTCATTGTAATCCATCTTTGGCCACAAGAAGATGGGGATTAGTGCAATTGCCTCTTCCAAGTGGTTTTTCCCCACTGTAGTGATTTTTAGATAAAAAATCTCCATTTTTGTGTCTCCATTCTCATGTGTTCTTTTTCATGTTTACTTGCATTCATGGTTCAGTTATTGAAGTAATTTTATATCTTCCAACAACATATTGCACTAATTCGAAGACATTTGAGTGAATTGAACTATCATTTTGAAGTTAATTCAAAGTAAAATAGCAAATTGTGATTTTGTGAATCATAGCAAGCTTGGACTTGAGAGTTTATAGATCACATGTAGGAGAATGTATATAATATGCAATTACAACTGATAGAGAAAGCCCAATAATCTAAAATTAAATTATTATTGGCATACTAACACACAAATCTATGAAAAGTCATAATAGATGTGACCCTATTTTGATACATATGAATAAGGACATGTGGAAGAGGGTATTAAAGAATGAAAAATAATTGTATGACCCACATTCAAACAATAAGATCCAACAGTTGGGACATTCGATTAACTTTCCTAAACTTAAACATTAAACATTAATTATAACATAGGCTATATTGTCTTCAATTAAGTCACACTTACATGTCAAATTGCCTTAAATTTTCAATGACAGCTATGGATTGTACATATGGGCTTTTAAATTCCATCACTTCAGTTTCAGCTCTAGAATACAATCAAATTGCAGAGATAAAAACAAGTGTTATGACTCATTGACTAAATAACTGCTCAACGGATGCAAGCAAGAGCAAACATACTTTCTTCTAAGCAAAAAAAAATATATTCTCTCATATATCATGTGGTAAATCCATGTTGGTGTTATTTTACATTATTTCTCTGCTCTATAAACATTTGCATCATGCCTATAGTTTGAAATTCTTTGGTATAAGTCTTCTTCTGGCAGGGATTGTAGACTTCATATGGTAGGAATATGTTTATTCACAAGCACTACTGCTACTATTCAAGCGGTTGGGCCAAAAAATCTTCTTCTAATCTCTTATGTATGATGCAATCTTCAATTTGTTGGCATTTGGACGAGTAATTGTCTTATGTGCTGTCTGCTCATTTGTCAATGGCAGCGTCAAGAATTTTGTAGACTTCAAAAAATTTTTAGGCATGGATGGATTTGATGTATGCAAAGACAAGCTGCAATCAGAATTATACTGTATCTTAAAAGTGCATGTTAATACATAATTTCGAATGACGAGGCTTAATTGCTTGAGAAAGACTGAAAAATGGGAATTATCATTGCAAAATATGATCTGGGGATTTCCTTGTACAGATATCAAATAAATTCATGACCAAGTATTTTGTTTTGTAGCTACTTAGTATGGCTCCATCTATGACTAGCAATAGGGATTTAATGTCCTATTGATTGTCTTCTGAAATTTGTGAGCAGGATCTTGAAGGATTTTGCTTTAGCCCTCTTCAATTTGTCTGACTGAAAGAAAAATGTTTAATAATCTATTTATTCAAATGCATCGTTCCACAATTGTGACTCTAGGTTGTGGATTTTGGTATTTCACAATTCGAGGACAGTCCATAGTCAAGAGCATGCCAAATTTGTTATGTCTGGGAGCAAAAGATTTTGTTTCTATGAGTTGTTTTCAAATATTATTTGAATGGTGACTATGGGTGTGACTGATCAGTTCTATGATTTTCTCCTGGCCATCAAGGTTTGTTCATATGCTGTCCATGTTTGCTTTCGTGACATTCAATTTTTCCTTGGGGTTGTTGTCTCTTTCAGCATCTCTAACTCCCTTGCATGCATGGTCTTTCTTTTTTGACCTGGTGTCTAGGCCAGACAAATAATTCTGCATATGTATCTTGGATGGACAAATGATTCTGTGGACTGTAAAACGTTAATTCTACTGTTGAATGCATCTCTGTGGAAGCTGTATTTCCTTGGATATACCATTGTGATTGCAAGTAACGATGAAATACTGAAAAATAAATCTCACAAAATATGTAGATGGGAAACGTTGTGCCATCCATAAACATCACTGGAGATCTCTGTTGGAGATTGTTACTAATTTTCTATTGACATTTGTCATATTTATTTTGTCAACATATGATGCAACCACTGTCATGGACATCTCATACAATTTTTGTCATGTCCATTTGTGTATTGGCAATGTTTTTGTATGCATGCATGGACGAAAGTCTAGGACTATCACAGGGACCTAATTATTTTATTCAAGGAGTGAACAATAAAAACTTTAGGTCAGCATTTTCAAAGGCAGAAGTTTCTGTTAGGTGTTGGTCAATTTTTGGGTTTATTAGTCCTTTCAAGATCATTCCTCCCCGATGAGAGTCTGTGAATAACTTATTGGTGTTGTGATTCTTTGCAGTCCAGGCGTCTTTAATAAACTCCTATGGTGGTCATTTGAAGTAAGCAACTTTTGACGAGGCCATTCCTTGTATTTCCACCATGATTCTTCTCCAAACTCTAAATCTTGCTCTCGATCTCCTTCAAATAATATTGCCTTTGATAATATATATATATATATATATATATATATATATATAAACTTGACAATAGTCTTCGATCCATAAAATTTTCAAATTTTGACATGAATATAATGAGCAAACAAACTTCCTCCCCGATGAGAGTCTGTGAATAACTTATTGGTGTTGTGATTCTTTGCAGTCCAGGCTTCTTCAATAAACTCCTATGGTGGCAATTTGAAGTAAGCAACTTTTGACGAGGCTGTTCCTTGTATTTCCACCATGATTCTTCTCCAAACTCTAAATCTTGCTCTCGATCTCCTTCAAATAATGTTGCCTTTGATTATATATATAAACTTGACAATAGTCTTCGATCCATAAAATTTTCAAATTTTGACATGAATATAATGAGCAAACAAAATGATCTGGATTCTAGGTGCAATCCAGTGGACAAAACTCCATACTCGTAAGTCTAATGTATAAGAAAATAAGCAGAACCCAGTCAAAGAATGCAGAGAGCTAGGGAACTGTGGAAACACATACAGAGAACAATATCGGAATGTTAAAATTGTTAATAAAAGCTTTATTGGTAGGAAAACTATCTACAATGGTAGCGATCTCTGCTAAGAGATGTCTTACTTAAAAATTACTCAATCCCAATTACAAGTGAACCTCCATGTACACGAGTTTCGAAGGAGAAGATTAAGTGATCTGCCTTGGGAATCCGAGAAGCCATGGGTTGCAAATAGATAAGGAAAAACTAAGTTGGTAGATAAACTCAAATCCAAGCTGAAATCATTTTTTGGCAATTTTGGGGGCCTCAGTGGTTTTCCGGGGGTCAAACTTTGACAAATGGTTTTTACACTATTTCATACTGTTCTGCTCGCTCTAAGCTTTCTAATGCCTTGGAATAGGATCATTTTGAGCTACAATTGCGATGTTATGGCCCCCTGCAATCTAGTTTCCCTATTGGCACTCGAACACTCGGTCACATGGATCACAAAAATGATCAACTTCAATTCTATGAATTTGAAAATTCTACAAGGTATTGAATAAACAATCAAGGTTTGCCTTATCAACTAGAATTTAACATTTTCATTGACCTTGAGGCTTGCACCTTCGGATTGTTTTATTCCCAACCTTCATGTTGCCTTGATGTTTGGCTCTTTCTCATATGATAATATGTAAGTTTCAGTATGGAAAACCATAAATAGAAGAGGCAAAAGTATGTCGGGTGCATGAGAGAGGCTCCACCGAATACTGTAAAATATTTCAACTACAATGAATACATGGAGAGAACCTGTGTTGCAGGGGTATGCCCCCCAGCCCGACGCCTCCTGTTCGGAGGCGCCTCCGACACGGGGACGCCCGCCGGCGTGTCCGGCACGCCGGCGGGCGCCTCCGGGACAACTCCGGGCGCCTCCGGGGCGTCCCCGAAATTTCCCGGCGACTGTCGTGGAAAACCTAAAAAAAAAAATAGAAAATGCGCGAAAAAGCAGCTGGAGCCTAGGACGATCGACGGAGCAGGGTGAGGTAGGTGGTGTAAAATTTTAGGTTAATGTTTATTAAAATACAAAATGATTTCGTTTTTTTTTTAATTATTTTATTTAAATTTTATATATTATAAAATATAAATATTAAATGTAGTTTAATAGTTATTAAAATTATTTTATTAAATAAAATAAAATTCAATATAATAAAATTTAATTTTTTTTTAAATATAAAAATAATTTGAATAAATATTATAAAATTTAATTTATAATTCAAATATTAATTATTTTATTAAATAAAATATTAAAATCTATTAATAATTTAATTTTTTTATTTATATTTTGCATTGAACCGGATTTTTACGGATTTTTTTGAACTTTTTCAATAAGTCCGGATTCCACATTTTTTTGCCCTTTCAAATGCATTCGGATTTCCGAACCTTGTGACTATGCTAAAAACTTAATCGATTTGAGCTTTGCCCTGAGGCCATTTTAGGATTGTCGATGCCCGAATCCCAACTCACCCACCCAGTAACAGACTTGATTACATGTATTTTGGCTTTTTCTGATTGTCCCTGGAGTTGTTCTCCGAAACTATTGGATCTAGCCGCCCTTTGCTAGTTCGGTTTACGCTTTTGCGGATAGTTCCGGGAGTGGACCTTCGGAACGCTGTCGGAGTTGCCATTTTAGTGCGATTTGCACAACTCGAGCCCGAGCTGGGTCGATCTAACGAGTTGCACTTGGAATAATGAGCTTGATCGTAATCGGATACTCGAGTTGGGAAAGAAACACTGAAAGGATGAGGGAAACCATGTTTCCTTCTTCTTAAAGCGGGATCAAATTAATTAATTTTAAATTTTTCATTTAATATAATATAACTATTAAAAATAAAATAAAATATAATATTAAAAATTTAAACTAAATACTATTTAGTTTTTACATTTTTAATATTATAATTTATATTTTATTTTAAATTTACAGTTTACTATATCTTTAGGTAGTATTTAAATTTTATTTTTAATTTTTTTAATTTTAAAATTCTTTTAAATTTATATATATATATATTTTAAATATATATATAGAGACGTACCCACGACGTATCCAAATCAAGGTTTTTGAAAAATGACGTACCCACGTACCCGAATCGTACCCGTACCCGTTTCCAAACAACGTAAGAGAGACCCCTACAAATAAGGAAAAGCGGTAGGTGCACTAGTTGCTACACCTAAACAATAAACTCATGATTACAATTTTTGTTAACCTTCGAGGCTTATGCGGCACATTTACTTTATGCCCGACCTTCATGTCACCTTGATGTTTGGATTTTTTGGTAGGTGCAGTAGTTGCTCCACCTAACCAATAAACTTGTGTTTACAATTTTCATTGATTATCGAGGCTTATGCCTTGGAATTACTTTATGCCCGACCTCCACATTGACTTGATGTTTGAATTTTTGTTTTTGCTCTGATGCGATATGTAAGTTTCAAAATGGCAAACGATAAATACAAGAGACAAACGTCTGCTTAGTGCATAAGAGAGGCACTACTAAATACCATAAAATATTTAAACTATATTGAATACACGGAGAGACCCCTATAAATAGGGAAAAGTGATAGGTGCAGTAGCTGCTATGCCTAACCAATAAACTCATTAGTAATACGTGTAATAAATACATATATAAAGTATCTCATATTTTTATTGCAATTATTTAGAAGCTTGGTTTGCTCCTTCAATATTCAACAGTAAACCTGGTGAAACAGCAGTCAACAATTAAACGGAATCTCACTGACATCACCATGGGATTCCTTAATTGTGTATTTAATGAAGTTAACATGAAGGTTTTTATAGTTCTCTCATGCATTAATTGATTCGGACTTCGCTTGCAAATCAGGCCAGCTAGCAATACAATATTATTTAATGCTGAATTTAGTGCATGGATACTAATTGAATATTCATGAATTTAGATTTTTTAAAATGATGGTATATTGATATCAATAATAGGCTGATAATGTCATGATTGATGATACTAATGAAGTCATAGTCATATTATGAGTCATTGTCACTGTCTTCTTGTCTCTTTCTTATTTGGTTTGTATATTCCATCCCACTTGGTTGCAGACTTCCTTCCTTGCTCTTAAAAATGTAATTCTATTAAGTGTAGGCCTATTCTGGACAGTATTAGAACCCTCCCCTTCAAAAGGCTCGCTGCCCTTCACTAATTCCAATTCTTTGAAAAAACGTTGAAAACTTCAAATGGCCTCTTCTATAGGCTTACTAGGGCACACTCAATTATCTCTAGATTAAAATATTTATAATTTTACATAAAGTAGAATGTATTTCACGTGAAAGCATATCATGTTGCATGTTTAATATAGATAGCATACTAATATAACGTTTTATGAGTCTAAATTCTGATATGCATGTTACATATTATATTAAACATATGAGACAAGGACCCTCGTGATATCACATCGCCCTTGTTATTTAAGCATGTATCCCAGCACTACATATATGTATGTTCATGTCTCTTGTTTTGGAAGTAGCAGATTGTTTATGATAGTCCTGGTAATATTGGATGCACTTCGAAAACTGTCCCTTTAGAATGAATCTTACAATCAACATCATAAAGTTGGTTCACGTCTTGCAAGTTTTTGTAACTTTGGAATTCTCCATGTCATGAAAATTTCCGCTTTTAATTGCATGTGAATCTAGCATTTTCCAACATTTGAGACACGGGTTACCATATAATAGTTTGATGCTTGCATGTATGTTATTGCATAAAAATAAACTGAATTTTTAAACCACCAGTGATGGAACTACATTCCTTTTTCTCTAGGATGCAAAAGTAACGATGCTTGGTTTGGTGCCAAGTTTAGCACGATCTTGGAAGCGTATGAATTGTGTTGCTGGTGTTGACTGGTCAAACATTCGGTGAGTTCAGTGTTCTTTTCCCTTCCATTATTTAGAAGCAATCTTAACATTATTGCAGTTTTTATGCACTTCCATTTTTGGAATTAGAGCTGGAAAATTTAAAATGTATATGAATTTCTATTAAAAATGATTAAGAATTTCTTTTAACAATATGGACAGGAAAATAGAACTATAAAATCCTATTATTTTTGAAATTGATGTGGCAGATGCTTTAGTTCCAGTGGTGAGGCATCTAATGTTGATGAATACCTATGGCTAATGGGAAGGGCCTCGTACAAGCCAGTTATAGAGTATTGTGGCGGAACCGAAATTGGTGGTGGTTTTGTTGCAGGTTCAATTTTGCAATCACAATCACTTGCAGCATTCAGTACTCCAGCTATGGGTTGTTCTATTTTCATCCTTGGAGAGGATGGCAATCCTCTTGTAAGTTATAAGATATTTATTGGTCAAATTATTTAATATTTTACTATTATATTTTGAATTTTTTTTCCTCAAGTTCTCTTTTTTAAAACATTTATTTGGATGCAACCGTGTTGAATCCACTTTTATTTGTACCATGCCATATATCAATGTTCTGTTAGTATCCTTTATCTCCTGGGTACGATACAAGGCCACGTGCACACTTATTGATTGCAACTATATTTTTAGTGAACCATTGTTAGCCATGTTCATCTTCCTATTGGAAGATTCTATCAGGTGGTCTAACCGAATATGGCCTTCATGTGCTAGTGCATACACAATTTGTGAATAATGTAGCATCTTCATGAATGTGAAACACATTTTTCCAATTCGGGAATACTGGGATCAGTGCACACTCCAATTTATATTTCAGGATCTCGAAAGTATCCTCTTGTTCCCCTCCAAAATGAAAGTTATTCCTTTCTTTAACAAGACATTCAATGAAATTTGGTCCCAGTGAAATCCTTGATTAAGTGCTTAGGCACTATGAAATTCCATATGCCTTTGAGGTTCAATATCCCAATCAAGCAATTTTGTAAGTGTTGAAAGTCAAACCTTGCCAACTTAATGTATGACCTAATAATTTCCCGCTTGGTCCAGAAAAGTTCACTAATTGGGATTCACAAATCACCACACAACTCCATACTTATTCAATATGTTCAGACTTTGGGCCATATATTGGCCAGTCATCCACAAATATTGAACATTTCCCATGGGCAACTTCATAAACAAATCCAAATGGTATATTATACTAAGCTTAGTCTCTTGGACAAATTACTGCCCAGGTATATGCAATGGGTTTGTGTTGAGGTTGTCCTATACTTAAAGCGTCTATAGACATTCAAGTCGGTGGCCAATGATTGACCAAAGGGTTTTATATATCAATTTGATGCACACTTGTTTTTGCTGCTAGTTTGAGCACAAAATTAGGGTCTGCCCACTTGTGGCTTCTATGAATCCTGTTGTCGAACTTTCAGTTGAGCAAGGAAAAGTTGGGAACACAAGACAGCTGGAAAATTGTTGGCAGCAAGAAATCCAACCAAAACAATAAGAATAATTGGGTTCCCAATGCAAAACCTTGGCCGTCTATTGTGGCTGTTGCTCCCAAGCCATCTTTTGTACCCTCTATCTCAAGTCAACATAAAACCACTAGTGTAAAGCATCGACATTACACTATATCTTACTAGCTCACATGATACTATTGATCTAGGAGGATGTGGGTCAGTAGATCTTACTTCAGCTTACTGTTGTTGCATATCCAGCCTTGCGCTAACATCAGTAGCACCAGCATTAGGTTCCACACCTATGTGTCAATTTATAAAATCTAACTCCACTTTTGCACTACCACACAACTCCTGCAGTGTTAGTATTGTAGACTACAACTTGTTAGTAATGGCAGTCAATGAGGTCTCATCATTCATTGGTTATAAAGCGGTTGTTACTAACTCTTGTAATAGTTCAACTGACGCTTCATCTCCCTCCATTGTATATTAATGTACACTTCCATTCTTTGCAGTTAGTGATGGACAAGAATGAAGTTAGAGAGTACATAGACATCAGACATCTAATCTCCAAATGTTGTACAAATCTTAGCATACTAGAACTTTGCTATTACAATTCTACATTTTGCTGTCATCTTCTTTGCTTTCTTTGTTCTTTAACACGTTGCACTGTCATATCCTCTGTCATTCACAATTTACTTCCATTCATAACCCTCATAAATCCGCTTAAGTAGGTTGTCCACCAAGTCTCTTCCTAGTACCTGAACTAGTGGTATTAGAGCTTACACACTACATATCATTTTTGAGTAGTAACGTGGTGTATATGAACTTCGTCCTTGTTTGTATGCACACTCATACAAGGTCTGATATCAATAAGTTAGGGCTTGAGACTCGTGTCCCTTCATCGTACCTTACTTCATGTCCTTAAACAAGAGACAAATCTTTGATGATGCCAACTTTAGAAATGTTCTAGAAGATGTTAGAGAACGCATTACAAAGACAACAAAAAGATTTGGAAGAACGTCATGCACGGGAACGGACAAGTATCGTTGACTATTTCTCACTACTTCTCAAACAATAGCCTCCTTCCAACAACTGTCATTCCCATCGACCATTTGGTGGTCAAATGCCATACGAGGTATTGTTGTAGCGTGGAATTGCACCCTTGTGGGAGAGTTTTTCAGGCTCTCTAACTCCCAGCTACAAAATTGGAGCAATCTCAGGGTGTGGGTATCCTGTAGTGAGGTTGAACCTCTAGGATTTTTAATGAGGCTCTCTCCTCAGATGCTTCACTTCAGCTGTTCCCACACACTAAAACCCATTGTTGACCAAGGAAAAGGGAGAGAAAGGTAACATAAAAAGGAAAAATTGAACTTAGAAAGGTGATGCACCAAATAGAGAGTGACCCACATAAGCATGAAATGAACACTAATTCAGCATAAGATAATTTTTCTTACACAACCTTAAAACCAGTTAATTTGCATTAGTGTCATAAACTAGGCTCACAAAGCCATATATGAAGCAGATAGGAATTTTGAAATTCACACCAAGCATTTATTAATGGCAGAAAAGCTCAAGTTCAGACCTGCAACTAATCAAAAAATACCTGAAAATAGGTAAGAAGAGAGGACAAGGGACATGGAAGAACACTTCTTCACAAGGCCATCATGCACAAGGTTGCTAAACACGATTTTCAAAAAAGAGATAGGTAAAAATAATCTTTATTGTTTCAAAAGGTCTTTCTTACAAATTTTTGACAGGGTTCTTCCTTGTCAAAATATGGATATCTTCTGTTGAAAAGAATCGAGACATATCTAGAAAAGGGGAAGACCCAAAGAGAGGAGGCGAGCAAATAGAAATCAATAAATGAGCCCCAACCACCTTCCACGAATTCTCACCCACACTTGGGTTAATTTGAACTAATCTTTCTTCAACGAAATAACCGCCATTAGCTCCAAAAGTCTTCCAGCCCTCTCATTGGTTGAGAAACGCACTAGAAGACCAAACTTGCTGAGGACGACGATATCATGGTCTACTAAGAATGAAAAGTCCAGGAACACCTTAAATGCCCAAGCTATCTTTTCTAATCGCTTGATCTTTATCTTTCATCTCCACACCATCCTCCACTTGTTTGCTTACATATGAGGACTAAAATATTACACCTGTAAACTTGACTGAACCACGCTGCTTCTACATTTGTTGGTTGTTGGTCGGAGATGATGGCCATGTCAAAAGACAAAAACCTTTGTAAATTTCCAGCTACTAGCTTAAGCCAGTTGCTTGGACTCCCCCCCATGCTTTGATTGGTCGTCCTTGTGGCACTTGTCTTTTATTGATTGGCTTTTTTTGCTTCAGCTTATGCCACGTGGCAGCCTCTCATTCGTTTGATCATGACTTGGGGCTTTCGTCACTGCTCAACTTGCTTCGGGCTCTCCGCACCTTAAGTCTTCGGGCTTTTGGAGTCTTAAGTCTTTGGACTTTTTCTTCTCAGCCCTTTTTCTGTGGCCTTTTGTAAGGTATCCCTCAGATTTTTGGAAATGACCCTTCTTGAAGGGAAAAAGCCCTTTGGGTTTCTTGAAAAGGACTTTCCCGAAGGGCAAGAGACCCTTTGGGCTTTGTTAAATGACACCTCTCGAAGGGCAACATACCCTTCGAACTTTTAGCTTGAGATCTTCGAAAATATTGCAATGGTCATTTCGAAAGGAACATACCCTTTAAAATCTTTGAAAGTTACTCTCGGAACCTCCCAAATGGTCTTTCGGAAAACTGTTTGGCTTTTGCGGAGAGAAAAGTAAGCCTTCGGAAATGTTGTTTTGGTCCACTTTCTCGAGAAAAGAATCCTTCAAGAAAGTTGTATAGGGCAGCTTGTTTGATGAGTTCATTTCTTCGGAACTTTTCTCTCGGATAAATTGTCCGAAAAAATTTCATTACTTCGCTGGAAACGAAAATCCCGAAAAGTGTTCACTTGGCCGAAAAGAAAAACATTCATTCGGGAAATTTTGTGGATAATTTTTCCTAAGGAAAACTATGAAGTTTAAACCAAAGAAAAGCCCGAGAGGAAGAAACACGCTTAGTTCTTTCAAAGCCCTGAAGAATGAACAAGGACTTAGCCGAATAAACGAACTTTGCACTTAACCCTTTGGCTTGCAGGCTTGCTTTTGAACATTGTTGCTGGATCCATTTCTAAGCCTTTGATCCAATGTTTCGTCAAACCATACAAGAGCTTCATATGTGGGCCAAAAATGGCCAACAGGTACAAGTCAATCTAGAAATCCTTATGTTTGAAGACAAAATAAATGTAGATGCACTAAATGACTGGCTTAACCTAATCTGTTCATATTAGGCGGTTAATCAATTCTTTGACTGAGAAAAGATTACATTCGCTCTTCTGAAGTTTTCTTTATTAGTAAAGAAATGGTGGGAAAACTATTGCACTTCACATGAAAATCGTGAAGATGAAATAAACTTAGACACAATGTAGACACATGGAATGGTTTCGTAGAAGCACTCAGAGAAACCTATTACCCTGTTGGCAACTATGATGACTAGTACATCAAGCTCTCTCACTTGTGCCAAAGCAAAGAACAATCTGTAGTAATACACACATACCTTTTATACTTTGTTGTGCAAACTTGGGATTCAGGGTTCGGAACATAACTTTGTTTTGAAGTATAGGTTGAGCTTGAGACCACATATCTAGTCAGATATGGGTTCCTTACAGATCTCTTCAATTAGAGAACCCTATAGATTTTCTTGCAAGTTGGAAGCAAAGGCCAAGGTCAAGACTAAGATGATTCTAAGTCTTAGACCAAGCGTTAGTCTAAATCTTCCAAGTAGAATTCCAAACTAGGGTATAGCTCCAAGCACCCTCCATATGATTGGAATAAGCAGTCCAAGACTAGCAAGTGGTGTTCAGTTCATAACTCCAGTAGTTATTCCGATGAAGAATGAATTGCTAAGAAGACTCTTTTGCACAACTTGAAGTAGTAGGTACAAACACTACATCATTGGAGAAAGGTAAGCAGATCATGAAATCTGAACCTAGCACATGGTAGGTATCACAAATATCTCTACTACCCCTGCGGAAACAGAGGAAGTAGAAAGATTGTTCCATTTTCAAATGTGGATCAATGCTCAACCAATACACTTCATCTTTGACAATGGAAGTTAGAAGAACTTGATTTCTCCTAAAGCAGTTAGCATATTGAACTTGTCGTTGATGCCTCATCCACAACCATACTCTATTGGATGGTTTAGTGTTGGATCCGAGAAACACGTCACTCAACAATGTCAATTGGTGTACAACATCAAGCCTTTTATAATATACAGTTCTTTGCGACGTCGCTCAATTAAAGGTATGTGATGTTTTACTTGGTCAACTATAACATCGATATGTAGTGTATGAGGCAAATCCTAGAAATGTTGTCATAGATGTTCGCAATAAGAGATACTGCATGCCGAAAGTAGTTCCTAAGCTATCACTGATTAGCACCAAGCAATGTAAGAAGCTAGTCATGTCTAGTAAGGAGATGGTGCTTTTGATGGTGAGATCTTGAAAGATCCCTGATGGATCTCTTCGGCTGATTTGCTGTAATTTTGTTATTTTAAATTGATTTTTCTGTTTGTGAATGTTTTCTTTCCGAAATAGACGGAAGTTGCAGAAAGGTTTGATTGTTTTTGTGTTTTGATGATCTTTCATCAAGTAAATAATGAAGTACAAGAACATGATCAACTTCTGAAATTAAATACCAAATATAACCAAACAAATTCGCTTATAGGCAGAATTCTGGATATTAAACCAAATAGGGAACCATATACAAATTTCCAATAGTTTCAAGAAAATTACAATCATAAATAGACCCAACCTGAAGGTTGAAGGATAATTGTACACCAGAAGGAAGCCGCGGCAAGATTCTAGCCCTCACTGCGCTACACGTGGGAAGAACGCTGGCTGCCAGGTACAGTCATACAGCTGCAAGGGCTGCCAGGTACAGCCGTACAACTGCAAGGTCCTCTCAACTAAAATAATCCCTCAAATCCATGCTGAACTTTGTCACAATCACTGCGTCCACCAGAAGGAATACTGAGCAATCTCCAGATGCTACTGAGCAAATCAACAACCACTGAATTTGGGGGCTACGTCCCAAACAGGTAAAGCATTGGGGTTTGGCGTCCCAAATGCTGAAAGCTCTTCCAGAGCCAAAGCGCAAATTCCAAATAAAATGTCAAGAATGAATTAGACTTTTGTCTTGACCTCCTTATAACCTCTTTACAATCAGCTTGAACCCTAAAAGCAACTCAATGTGGCATTGAGTTATAAAATGTTATATTTCTTCTTTTTTAAGTGTCAAGTACATAGAAAATGACCCTTTTTCAAATAAAGAGAAATCCGTTCACCGAAAAGATTTGAGTCAAGAGAGAAATATTTAGGAAAGCCCAAGACCTTTCCAATGAGCTATTACACCATGGGATACGCATCCAGATGAGGCCAAAAACCCCTTATTACTCCAAAATGGCTATAAACTTAGCCTTATTTAATTAAAAAATGCTAACTTAGGAAATATTAAAAATATACCCCAAATAGCGACAAAATGACAGCACAAACCAGAAAGTCACCTTGGCATCTGTCTGTGACTGAAGTCGGAAATCAAAGATTCACTGGCAGTCTCATCCCTAAAATCTAGGGATGCTCCTAAAAACTAGGAAACAAACCCTAATCCTCTGAAACTGAACTTAAGGAATAATCTCATGGAGACCCAACCTTGGGTATGATCATACCCTCCTAAAAAGTAGGGATAACCCCCATAAATTTAGGAACTGCCTCCTAAAAATAAGGAACGTCTCCAAACTGATCAGCGACGGCCAAAACACCAAGCCCCCAACACTATATAACCATACTGGGTTTCTATCCAACAATGTCAACCTACAAGACCCCATAATACGCTGATTCACATGTCTCTGTTAGACCGAGCTAAAGAGGGGACATGATAAATCTGAATGTAAGAATGTCCTTGCAGTGCTAATCCATACCGTAGTTGCCCAACAGTAGTAACAAAGACCTCATAGTTGAACCGCAAGTTGGAAGAATACAAGGATATCTTTCAACCATGAAAGGAAGTGTCTACACACTATGCAGTGAAGCACACTATTGATTTAATACCTGGACTACCTCTACTTAATGCTAATTTATACCACAAATCATTTATGGCGACAGATCCATGGATTTATAGACAAAGGACATATCAGGCCCAATTCATCACCTTGCGCAACCCAATTGTCCCTGTGTCAAAGGAGGATGACACATGGATGTTGTGCATTGATTATAGAGCTCTCAACAAGATCACAATGAAGAATTGCTATCCTCATCCAAGAATTGAAGACTTGTTGGATAAACTTCGTGGTGCAAAATTCTTCATCAAAATTGATCTTAAGTCTATGTATCATTAGATATCTATTGAACTTACAAATTTATGGAAGATTGCTTTCAAGGCTAGAGAAGGTTTGTTTGAATGGTTAGTCATGCCTTTGGGTTTGACCAACACACCAACGACATTCATGCAGATGATGAACGACATTCTTAGGCCATTCACTACTTCATTTGTTGTATTCTACCTTGACGACATCCTAATCTTCAACAAAACATGGGATGAACATCTGCGCCATATAGAGCAAGTGCTTGACACTTTGCAGAAACACAAGTTGTATGCAAACATGGAGAAATGTTTATTTGCTATGCATGAGATACAATATCTAGGATGTATAGTAGACGCACAAGGAGTGCATGTGGACCTAACTCAGATTCATGGCATCCAAGAATGGCCACAACCAAATAATCTCATAGAGCTTCGCAGTTTCTTGGGATTAACAAATTTCTTCAGGAGATTTGTACTTGGTTTTTCTCATGTGACTTGGCATATGAACCAAGTTACCAAAGGTGGTGCTAAAGCAAAGTTTATCTAGGAAGCCGCACAATAGAAAGCATTTGAAGAATTGAAATGCAAACTTTGTTCCGCACTAGTACTTGCGTTAACAAATCTTCAACAACCATTTTAGCTTGAGACAAACGCTTTTGACTTCGCACTTGGAGTAGTTCTCATTCAATATGGTCATCCATTTGATTACCGCAATGAAATGTTCACTGCACTGGTAAGAAACTACCCAACCTATGATCGTGAGCTTTATGCTATTGTTTAATCATTTAAGCATTGGAATCATTATAACTTGGGCAAGGAGACTGTGATCCACACATATCACAAACCGATTCAGTTCTTGTAGATTCAGAACAAGTTGTAGCAAGAGTGGCATAAAAAATGGTCTTCTTATCTTCAACAGTTCCATTTGAACATCAAACATAAGAACGAAAGTGCCAATCCAGTCGTAGATTGTCTAAGTCATCTGCCGGTTTAAGCTCTCCTTTCTATTCTTGACGCATGTGGACATAAAGTCAGTGCATGGTTAGAATTATATCCATCTGACATGGATTTTCTAGATATCTATCAGAATTTGCTTTTTAGTGATTTAGTTCGAAACTTCTACTTATAGGATGGAATCCTCTATCACCTTAGGCACTTGTGCGTTCTGCATGAGCTAGAGAGATAAAAACTAATATGGGAGACTCATTTTAGCAAAGTTTTAGGACATTTTGGAGTCGAAAAGACTCTTATGGTGTTGCAAAAGTCCTTATGGAGACATGTCAAGTCTGATGTATCCAAATATATCAAGTCTTGTACCACATGTGCAATTGCCAAGCTGGTTAACAAGAAGCGAGGTTTGTACACACGTTTGGCAGTTCCAATGAGACCGGGGGAATTTGTTTCCATGGATTTTACCAAGCATGGTAATGATTGTGTTTATGTAGTAGTTGATAGATTCTCAAAGATGATGATTCTCATACCTTGTAAGAAAGCAATATTAGCTCTGGGAACAACTCAACAGTAATTTTAGCATGTCTGGACCCACTTTGGAATTCCAAAAACCATCCTATCTGATAGAGACACAAGGTTCTTGAGCAATTTATGAAATGTGCATTGGTTGATGCTAGACAAAAAGTTGAACAAATTTAGCACGTTTCATCCACAGGCTGATGGACAAACGGAAGTGGTAAATATGATGATAGTGCACCCTTTGAGAATGTACAATTTAAAGACGCAACACACTTGGGATGGAATCCTGCTTTTTATTTAGCACAACTACAATAGAGCTTTGCACAACTCTACTACACAACCCGTTTCAGATCTGCTTGGGTTTCCAACCTTTGGCACCCACTGACATAGCTTATCCTATCCTGCAATGAACAGTTGAAACACCTTTAGCTAATAAGGAAGTTGACAATGCTGTTCAGTTCATTGAGCACATATAACACATTCAATAGCAAGTGCAAATCATTTTGCAATAGGCTAATGCAAAATACAAGCAACGCCATGACAATCATTAGATACTGCACACCTTCCAGGTTGGTGATCAAGTCTGGCTACAACTGCAGAAGGAAAGACTGACATGACCTTACCGCAAGCTTCATCCACTTTGGTATGGGCCCTATACTATCACCAAGTAGGAGAGAATGCTTTCGAGCTCAATCTCCCTTTTTACCTTGAGTTGCATCCAGTTTGCAACATAGATCTCTTGCGCCATTACTTTTCACCTCTATTGGATACATCAAATATTGCAGAGACTCTTCAGCAGACATAAATCAATTCATTGACGCTCGGGTCAAACAAACACGTTGACAAGAGATCACTTTCTTTTAGATTGTCAAAGCAAGTCAAGTACCTTCCTAGGGAAAATGGTTTATAGAAGTGTAGGTTGCCAATTTGTTTCCACATCTCATATTGCAACTGCATGCAATGGGAACCATTGCTCTTCAATCAAGGTTGATTGATCCATGAGGATTTGAGTCACTAGATCTTACCACAGTTTACCGCTATTGCATATCAAGACTTGTTCTAACATCAACAACACTGACATTAGATTCCACACCTAAGTGCCAATTTGTAAGATCTAACTCCACTTTTGTGCTACTGCACAACTCTTGTAGTGTCAATACTGTAGATCACAGCTTGTCAACAATGGCAATCAGTGAGGTCACATCATTCATCATTTATGAAGCGATTGTTTCCAACTCTTGTAATGGTTCAACAGACTCTTCATGTCCCTCCATTGTATATTAATGTACACTTCCATTCTTTGTAGTTAGTGACATATACAAGAATGAAGTTAGGGAGAACATAGACATCATACATCTAATCTCGTAGATGTTGTATGGAACTTAGCGTAATAAAACTTTGCTATTACTATTCTACAATTGGTTGTCATTGTCTTCCGTGCTTTCCTTGTTCTTTAACGCATTGCCACTTCATATCCTCTATCATTCACAATTCTCTTCCGCTCATAACCCTCTTAAATATGTTTAAGTAGGATGTCCATTAGGTCTCCTCTTGGGCCTCATATCAACTATGCCCACCTCACAACCTTCAATAGGGGTGATGGTGTTCACATTGGTCTCTAGGCCACATGATTCTCCACACTATTTGTCTGATGTTCCGCCACACTATTTGTCCAATGTCTCACCACAAAGTTGGTTGTGGTGGTGTTGTCACTTTGATATCACTCTTGTATGCCTGCTTTGTGATGGATTGGCTGGTGATCCATTCAACCAGGCTGTTTGGATGATCTTTGATTTTGATAGGCGATTTGTCAACCTTGCCAACTTCTATGCTTCCAAGGATGCCATGGAATGAGCGACGCTTTGGGTGGTTGGCAGAGGACCTTCCCATTGCCAATTGGGTCTTTTGTGGTGATTTTAACATGGTGGAATCTATAGAGGAAAAAGAAATCCTCCTCCCTATGCTTTAGCCAAGGGAGGCGTTGTTTTACATGTGAAATAAATTAGGGAATTTTGACCCAAATCATCACCGAAGAAACTCTTTGCCCACCACTTGGTTCATGTGGTCTAATCTTCGCCAATAGGCAAAATGGGATTTCAAAGGGCTAGATAGGGCTATGTTGGTCAAGCAAAATATTTTCTCATTCACTCATTGTTTTGATAGACCGATCAATGTGATCTCAAAGGCTCTCCTCTTTTCCATCCGTCGATCAAATTTTGCCTTTAGTGGTCAACCCCTCCTACCCATATTTTCATAAGTCAATTTAATTTTGAATACTTCTCATCTTTAGCATGACTACACCCTTTTGCATGTTATGTGGGTTTCAAACTTGGTTCCTCGACCCTATAGTAACAGGAGTTGGATTGAGTGGTGGGAGGCTACAATTGTCTGTCCCACCACTTTCCTACATGTATTTGGCAAGTAGATGGCCATGTCCAAAAAAGAGCTAATGAGGCCACTCTTAAGGAGTTGAAGAGGGTGTTTCCAGAGTTGAAGCATTTACTATTCATTGAATCTCTTCAATTGGATGTTGCTTTTCGTTATAAAATTAAAATGACAGAGGCCCATCAAGCCCGTGGTGCTCAATGACAAGTTGACATTCATTGACTCAAAGTTGGGGATAGGTTTCAAAGATCTTTCAGCACCCTACTCTCTGTCGAAATCAAGTCTTTGCAGGATGCATGAGATCATACTACACCTTTCTGACACCATTCAAGGTTTTGTGGGCCATTATAAGCATGTGTTATAAGCCAAAGCTTCCACTAAGGAGAAAATTCCCTTGAGAAATGCATTGGAGTGGTGCCTTGCAATGAACGAGTGCCTTTTGATGGACCTATCTCCATCAATGAGCTTCAAGATGCAATTAATCAAATGGATCAAGATAAGGTGCTTGATATTGATGGCTTTCCTTGTGAATTCTATCAAATCTAATGGGATATGGTTGGTCCCGATCTGCGCAGAGTTTACCTTGAAGCTTTACAAACTAACTCCCTTGGAAAGCTCATTTACAAGGGAAACATCAAGTTCATTCCCAAGTTGCGGATCATGTGCTCATCACTAATTGGAGAACAATAACTTTAGTTCTTTTTTAACTTGTTTTTTGATCCTAGGGTCCTTTTACCCAAGCACTTGCTATTGTCATTGGATGTATTCTCGAGGCTCATTGATCTAATTCACTGCTTTTTTACTTACCTTTTGATCTTACAGTCCTTTTACGCCAACACTTTATATTGTAATTGGATGCATTCTTAAGTCACATTGACCTACTTTTGGTCATTCGTGGACAATATTATAATTTATTTTTTTCTTTCTTATTAAAAAATCATTATTAAAGGCCTTGCCCTTAGAATTCAGCATTTACTTTCCCTCATTGTTTGTTTTGAACAAACTGGCTTCATTCGAGGTAGATATATATTGGATAAATACAATCGTTGTCTAGGAAAGCATGGAACAGATTCACGTCTATCATCAAAATACTATTTTTGTCTCAGTTGACTTTGAGAAAGCCTATGATCACATTGAGTGGCCTTTCATGAGTGCATTGATGAAGGCTCTAGGGTTTGGCCCCAAATTTGTCCACTTTGTTCAGCCCCTATTGAGGGATGCTTTTGCTCATCTGATTATTAATGGCCATCATTATGAGCAATTTGGGCTTTTCAAAACCTTTTGATAAGGTTGCCCATTGGCCCCCTCTACATGTTGGCTGCTAAATGAGTTGGCTACTTATTGAGTGACTCCTTTTGGAGGGATTTGAAAGTGTATCTCTTTCCCCAACTCTCCTGATTTTCAACTTATTAATGGCCATTTTGTAGATGATTCTTTTCTCACCATTCTTAAAGAAAAGGAGGTGGTCAACAATACTATGGATTGCCTTCAATCTTTCTACCTTTCTACCTTGCCTTAGGGTCAAGCATACAATGGGGTACAAGCAATTGCTACAAATAGTCCTTTGGACCTAAACGTGATTGGTTTGGCATGTACAATTGAAAGTGGATTTCACTGGGGAATATACAAATTCTTGGGGATCCCCTTTTCCTTCCAAGTCTTTTTGGCTGAACTTTGGAGCTATGTTGTGCAAAGAGTGGAGAAGAAGCTTACTGATTGGCTCACCACACTTCTTTATTTGGCTAGCAAGTTCCAAATTTCTCTAATGTTCTCTCAGCTACTCATGTCTATTACTCTTCTTGTCGAGCTCCTTCTAAAAGCTACCTATAGCAGGGTAGAAAAACACCTTCATGACTTTATTTGGGCGAATTTTGAAGGGAAACAAGGCTTTTACATAGTGGCTTGGGACCTTTGTTATTGTCCCAAAGGGGCTAGGGCACACGTCTAATTGATATTAAAAACAGGGGATTGCTTTGTGTTCCCAATGGATCCTTAGCGCCATTGAAGGTCAAGAAGCTTGGAAGGTGCTACTTAGACATTGTATTTCTTCTAGCAACCCTCATGGTCAGAATGCTTGGAAGGGGCATGGTTTTCATACCCTTGTCATCACTCCTATGCCTATCAAAGTGGTGGGAACTTTTGTCGTTAGAAGTATTTGGAAAGCACAAGAAGCCGTTAAGCCTTGGCTTGTGTGGAAAGGAGATAAATTTTGTAATGGACTGTCCATCAATATCCATTCTTTATGGTGGCATCCCATTATCAACTTTCACGACGTTCCCTTAGCTAAGGTGCCTTGGGTGAAAGCTCCTAGAATTTTTAGAAAAGGTATTCACACCTTGTTGATATCTCTCTTGGCTTGAGCTCGAGGCCAAATATGCCCTCAATCCTAGATGATGCTTTGCACAAGATTGGCCTCAAAGCTTTGCCTTAGTGGTGGAGGGATTTGGAATTGGCATGTGGCCACGCCTTTACTTTGGTACAAACCCCGACTAGGTTATCAATGGCTTTCTTCCAAGTTGGTGCCTTATGAGATGCTTAACAAGCATGAGTATTTCAATACTTTTTCGTTTTTGTGGTCCAAGAGATTTCTTTGTGTTTGGTTGGCCCTTGTTGAGCCCAAGAAAGCTCAATTTGCTTGGTTTTTTGTTTACCAAGGGTTTGTGCGGGCGATAGATTGCTGCATATATATATTTAGCCCAAATGCCATCCCTGTGTAGAAGTAGAGTCTCTCAAGCACATCTTTTGGTTTTGTGTTTGTGCTTATAAAGCTTGGAGATGGATTCACTTCTTCAAACCCTTCAGACCAAGGCCCTTCTCTTGGAATATAGTCTTACTGGGAGGTTATGCCTTGCTTCTTACAAACTTCGAGAAAATATGATATATTGTTCACATTGAAATTCTATTTCAGCTATGGAAGGATATAAATTATGTTGTTTTTAATTATGAAGGTTTGGAAAAATATTTTATTGTTACACTAAATTTCTATGTTTTTAACACTATTCTACAGATACAAGCATAAGTTGGGAAAGTGGCATATTGGAGTTTGAACACCTTCGTACCTTAATTGGCCACTTGGGCAATGCCCCTTGCATGTTTAGCAATGTTCTTGTTGACCCCCTTGACATATCTCTTCGGGGCAAGGACAAGGTCAAAGGGGACATGGCGGAACTTGGCATTGATCTCGTAGACATTCTATTTTTTCCATGCAACCACCTTGTTGGCATTCGCCATCGGCAAGCGGCCAGGGAGGTTGGTCAATCCACAATATGGGTATTGATTGATTAGTTGGGTAGTGGATTCCCTCATTTAGCCTTGGTCATCTCCTATCAAGGGCCTCAGGGAGAGGAAGAAGAATAAGGAAAAGAAAATGATGAACAAAGAAGATGGGAGTTGATATCGGATACTGTGGAGGCCACTATATAAGAATTATCTGAAATCAATAGCAATATATGCTTGAAAAAGCCGTCCCTAATGAAGACTGTCGGATTTCTAATGAAAATTTCATCGCATCCTTTACTGCGGTATGGCTTACAAGCCAAAAGATTATTATGAGGCATTGTCAGGGATATCGATTGCCTGCTATTGCTATTTAAAGCTTGATGAGAGATGTTTTGACCGTGGATTGCATTCTTACATTTTGAGCTATCATTGAATAGATTCACCAATGTTCTTCTAAAGTCTTTTAGGCATTTGTTGTTTTAATGGTTATAACTTATGTGCTATTAGTACCTTGGAACTCTTCATTATTGACACCATGAGGCTTTAGAAAATAGTAGTAGGTAGTTTCCAAATTCCTTGTTGACTCTTACTTCGTTATAAGTAAAATTGGAGTCAAATAGGGGTGCACTCTTGTTTACTCTTCTTCCAAGGGCTTCCTTAGAGAGAATTCATGTTAAGTTTGGTTGTACCTTATAAAATGTTTTGATTATTTTGTTGTTTTTTTGTTGATGTTGTGATTCTCTTAGGTCATTCCCACGAAGGATTGCAAGGACATTTAGATGCTTTTTCTTGCTTTTGTGAGGGTTGTTATAGGGTTAGCCTTTGTGAAACTAAGGTCATGCCCTGGTATTTTAAAGAGCAAAAAATGAAGCAACTAAAATTAGCCAAGGATTGAAATTAAGAGCAATGAAATGAATGGCAACCATTGTTGCCAATAATATTATGAAACGGTGTGGCATCAAGAAGCATGGTAAATTGGAAGTTGTGAAAATGGAAATATAGGAAAAATAAGGCAAATTTGAATGTATTCCTAATCTTTAAGAGATCGAAGTGTTTGGATTACAAATGTGTGTTATTGAATAGTTGGAATGTGATCTAGATGGCTAATTCACATGAAGGCGGCAAGGTGGAAGGACAAGATGAATGTGTTGTGGCTTCTTGGTTAGCATCCAATGTTTTAGATAATGTCTAACTGGTGATGGAATGCTAGCTGGGAAAGTTTGGGGGATTTTGTTCATTATATGTTTCCAATGCCCCCATTAGTAAAAAAAACCCTCGTACCTTCCTATTGGCCACCATAAAAATTGGAAATGGATAGCTGACAACCTTTCTACTGCCTATTTTTCTTGGTTCAAATTTGAGTTTGGATTTGTCAACATAAAAATTGACAATTAAAAAAACCCAAATAAATTCGATTTGAAGTTCAAGAAATATAAATATAAAATAAAAAATAAAAAAATTGGCAATGAAAGAATAAGAAGATATAAGAGAACAAAAAGTGTAGAGAACGTAAAACCTATTATATGTTTAAAAATAAAATTTAGATACATTAATATACTATTGTCTTCTTTACTTTATTTCTTATTTAAATAACTTATTTTTAAAAAATAACATTTAGTAAAAATTCCAATTAAAAAACAAACACTTATAATATAAACTATGTTTATAGATAAAATGTAATGTCCCCAAATGGGATGAATTAGGGCAAAAGGGGTTTTCCTCAAATCCTTAAATCTGGAATGAAAATTAGCAAGCCCTAAATTGAGAAATAAATTCTCAAAACCTTTATTTAATTCCGGAAACCACCTTAGGTGCCAAAAAGAGAGGGTTTTATGATGAAATTCAGCCAATAAATTGCTCCAAATAAATCTGAAAATATGCAGGGAAAGTTCAGAATTAAATCCACACAAATAAATACTTTTTATTCCCTTTTGATGAACCTCCAATGCTACAAAAAGGTGACGGAAAAATATGATTTAATATCAGAATTTACGCTGCTGTTTGGAATGAAATTTCTCTTCAAAACCTTGCAAAAAATAACTGCGATCCCAGCGACTTGTTTTGGCATGAAAATTGCCAAATTAGCCTTCTTAGGTCAATCGTCTCACTTCCAAAGTGCTTGGAAAAATAATATAAAAATATAGGAGATATTCTTGCCTTCCGTGAGTGATAAATTCTTCGAAAACTTGTTAGAAAAATAAATAATAATTTTGCAAATTATTATTTAATTTTTTTAAATTCAAAACCCTTCACAAATCATCCAAAAATCTACAATAATAATAAAAAAATATCAAATAAATTTAGATTAATTAATTTGTGAATTTTTGACCAATTGGAGCCTTCAAACCTTAGTGTCCAATTCTCCAAGTGGTTAATTCCACTTGCAAAATTAGCACAATAAATTAACAAAGCCAAGATGCAAGTAAAAGACCACAAAACTCTCAAAATCATGCACACAAATCCTCCAAAGTAATTCGTCCCTCCTTAGGGCATAAACAAGCTTTCTTTTCGCAAAGTTGGTGTTAAAAGACACCTTTTAGATTGATCGATCACTAATAGTAGAGAACTTCTATTGGGCATGCATCCCACTAGTCTTCTTCAAGCATGAAGAACAAAAATATCAAATTCAACATATTCTCCATTGTAGTCTTCGCCATGTATTTAGAACTTTTCAAAGAAGGTGAACCACTTTGTGAAGATAAAACACCTTTCCTTATCTTTGCTTTAGCTCCTATGCCGACATATATATTTTTTTTAATATGTTAATTATTGACCTTAATTAAAATAATAATTAAAATTAATTTAAGGCAAATAAATTAATAATTAACCCATTCAAGCATCTTATTGGTAAAAATCACTTTTTTAATTTAAATAATTGTCTTATGATAAAAATCACGATTTGGATAATTAATAACTAATAAAATATAATCCCCAAAAGGGCTCCTTTAGTCTATGGAAAAATAGATTAAAGGTCTTCAATCCCTGTTTAATCATAATATGGAAATGGGGACATTAGAGTCCTTCCCACCCAAAATTGCTTGTCCTCAAGCAATTGCAAAATCTAAGTGGGTGTCCCAGTATTCCTTATCAAACAATGTCCACATTTACCTGTTTCTCAATGAAGGAAATCTTTACATGTCTTCTTCATATTGCTGTTCTTGTATGTTGGGGGCTGCCTCCAAGTGCTAGATGTGTCCTCATGGCCTTCCAAACGCTGTACATGTTCCCAGCCAAACACCCCTTTCAATACCAAGTGGTGGATGAGGAAGCTCCTTTCCCTTATGCCCTCCAAGGAAGTGATATGTGGCCAAAAGTTCGAATAAAAAACATAATAGAATTTGATTACCTTGCTGCCCCGATGGTAATGTCTTCTCAAATGCCATGTTATAACTCTCCAATCATGCAAAAAGAAATCAGCTAGGTATCATCTTGTAAACTTACCATGATGTGAGGTCTCAAGGTAGTACAATTCAACATATATGGGTTTTTTTGTGCACGCCATGTGCCGTACCAAATGCTGCCCTTTATCAACATTCCCATGTATGTATGTAACACTCCATAAGCTCATCAAGAGTCCCCAAATGCTTATCAATGAGAGCTGTACCCTTTTCGTGCATGTGCTACTTCTATTACTTGCAAATGGAACTTAAACATGCATGTTTTCAAAACCATGCAAAAGATGGAATGTACCCCAAAAATCAGTTTTACCTCCTTCATGATACTGCTATAAGTACATGCCTAATTCTGATTTTTCATGATGACTAAATTCAGAATTAATACTTGTGCTTTCTCCTCTTACCAAGATTTGGGCGATGCCATTATAACTTCTTACTTTGCCATACCTATACCTCGTATGCTGCTCAAGAGAATTCAATGTGTTATGGAACTCCAAATAGTAGCTCTCATACCTCTTATCATGCTTCAAACTTATCCACAAGGTCCCCTTATGAGTTGAAACCTCTCCCCATAGATTGTGTATGCAAATATGTGGGCTGTCAGTAAAACACAGCCATGCCTCTACTCAGAAATTTTAATTTGTTCATTATCAAGTTGATCCTTAATGGTCTCTCTAACTCCATGCTTCCCCAATAAACCATCATGGACTTACGCCCTTGCAAGTGCATATCATAACCATCTAAACCCATTGGTAGGGATCCCTATATGTAAGATGTATGTCCTTCTCTTGGCTGCCCTTGGTTAGCTTCTTCACACATGTATGCATCATCAAACAAACCTCACCAATACTAGATTTTATCCCTTTTTATATACTGTTGTACCTGCCATGTTAATTCAAATTTTTGGGAGCAATTGATTTCAGATTTGGTCCATGCATGAACTCTTCTCCTTGTGAACCGAAAATATTCCAAGAGGGCAATATTATGCTTGTATGTAGGCGCTCAAGTTTACTAGATGTCTTCGAATAAAATTCAAACTTCAATCTAACATATGCATGATAAAAATCATAACTAGATAAACTTACCAATTGTGTTGTATCGTTCCCTCTTTTGCAAGCACATGGCTGTCCATGATGTCTCATAACAACCCTAGCATTGTTCCTTTCATCCTCCTTCCTCATAAAATACCCTTCTATCATGTTGATTGATGAAGATGAAGGAGCTTTTTTGTCATTCAAACCATGCAAAATATTCTCATTATCTCCCACCTCAAACTCTAGTTCCAATGTTAATTTGTGCATGCTTATATTCCTCCATGCCTCCAACGATTTTGATTCTTTCTTTATTCCCATGGAATTAGTCATAAAGAATTTAAAATCATAATTGAGAACCTTTGTAAAACTCAAAAAATTACCAGGATCCCATACCTCTTGGTGCCAATAATTATGAATTTGAATCAAGGAATCCTCATGTCTCAATGTGCAAACCCTATCTTTCATTTTATCACTTTTAGTGACTTCATTGTCATGTATACCATCATTAGAAGATAAATAGATATCTCTTATCAATAAAAGATCCTTACCTTGCACTTCTTTTATTTCATGCTCCTTGGTTCCCTCGTCTCTTTTATCATCCACTTGCACCCCTATGGGCTGCCCCAAAGTGCCATCTTTTTGTAGCTCACCTTCTTCAAATCTGATTTTTCTATTTCATTGGCCTCTTCATGAAAAGCTGTCCCTTCATTCTTTTTCTCCAACTCTCCATGTAGTTCCCTTCATTCTTTTTCTCCAACTCTCCATGTAGTTTAATACTCTTTTCTTCTATGTGCTCCACTATCAAATAATGCCTTAATTTTTCCTCACAAATATTTGCAACTTTTTCAAACAGCATTTGGACAAGTGAAAATTTATTCTTTTCTAACCTTCAACCTACCAATAAGATAAACAACAATGGCTCGGAAAGATCATCACTTTCATTGAGTGTTAAGGTCATCACCTTTTGTATGGAAGATATCATATATTCTATAGTATTTTTATTTGCAGCTATAAGGAAATATTGGAACATTTCAAAAATAAGTGTATCACACTCTAAATTCAACATTAGCACACAAGTTAGATCTTTGCCATATTTTACAGAATAGTGATCCTTTTAGTAAAAGAACTTGTGATGTCATAAGATGCTCGAAATCTCTGTAAACAACAATATAACAATTGAAGTAATTGCTTTCGGCAGCTCCAATCGCTGAAACCCTTCACAAATAGCACGATACAAGAAAAATTCCTTAAATGTTTGCAAATTGGGTGCTGAGTGTGACTGATAACTATAGTCCAAAATCAACAACCATGAAAATCAGCAGTATAAGAATGGTAGAACTGCTGCAAAACTAAAAATCCTTCGCAAAATTCAACAATGTTAGTAATATTGAGACTGGAAACAATGATACGATGACTGAAAATACTTCAATAGCAACAACAAACTGAAAATTTCTCAATTCTATGAGCGAAACCACTTTTATGTCTACAAATGATGTAATGTAGCCACTGGAAATGGTGATGACATTAGCCCTAAAGCTGAAAATTATGACGACAACAGTTCCCTAATATGTTTTTTTTGCAACATAATTGAAATATGATATTACTACTCTTCCTTTTTATGCCTTGTTTGTAATTTTTCTTAAGCATATCTGAATGTAAACCCGTTTCACCAAGCTTATGTTGAGCTACTTTGATATTCATGTGAACTTCCCCTTGAGACCTTGAGGTGCTCAAAACTTTCTCAATAGGAAGGATAAATCCAACACAACTCCTCTTTAACTTTTGTTGGTGCTCTTTACTTAATGGCAATCTTAAAAGTGCAAACTCAAACATCATGCAAAGCTTCATGATGTGAAGAATGGTGAAACCACCTTGTAGTATCCCAACTTTTGTGAATGCTCCATCCAAAAGTGGCAAACTTGTATGTAGCTTGATTGCAACAACAACATACCATGCTGATCCAAAATAGACCAAATGCCATCATGATCAAATGTCTCACCCATTGATGAAATCGTGGTTGTCATCAATTGATATTCCATCCATTTAGTCATGACAACTCTTGGAGATCCATTGATGCATCGAAGCACTAACACTTTTCCCTTGGATTTCAACTCCATAGTGAACATTCCAATAGAATGTAACCATTGCATGCCCAATAGAATGTTTATTATTACATTGATTACCTTGGACTCTAATTGTTGCTTCCATGTTGCTCCAACCTATTCTCTTCAACAATTGGTTCAGATCAGATTTTATGATTGTCGATAAGTGTAACAATCATACATTGCCTTGAATCTCTTTCCAAACAATACTAAAGATATTGGGATTTTAGCATTAATTGACCTCAACAAGTGAACCCTTTTACATCTAATATTAAAGATCCCTTCTCAAATCTGATCCAATTTTTTCAGTTTAAGTGGTTTGACATTTCGTCAAACACTTAGCATGCAACTATTGGGATTTGATTTTTGATTGTTTACTTGCAATTTTATACTTGTTTCAATGCATATAAGATATAATAGATGCCTATAGAGGAACTACAATACTTATCATAATGTAAGATCAATGAAAATCTTTATTTCATTATGCCATAGGTTTTTACAATAAACTTCAAATCTGATCCAAAACTGATCAGAACATAACAACCATTAGATTTTTCCTAACATAATATTATTTCTAACAAAAAAGAACTACATTAACTGCATACCTGGAAATGGCTGAATTTTCATCAATGCACCATTGAAAATGATGGTCCAAAGGCTGGAAATGATCATGAAAGACTGGAAAAATTACTGCAAAGAGATGGTAGCCAACTCGCCACTCAAACCCTAGCTGTAAGGCTCTTAAATCTGATATCAAATCCCTGAAAACTTGATTGTAGAATACATTTCACACCCTTGCACTCACTGAATATGAATGCCCTTCATATCTGGAGGTTTTCGTCCCCAAACACAAGTATCCAATAGAGGGTTTCTGTCCCCTATGGCGGAAATGAAAGAGGGTTTCTGTCCTCAATTTTCATCTGAAGCGTTGCTTCAAATTGCAAAAATCTGTTTTTGAGAAAATGACATAATAATCTCTATAAAATGAAAGAGAAAATATATAGATTCCAACCAATCAACAACCCTGGACTTCAAATTCCTCGTAAATCTCATTTTATGAACTTTTAGGTCTCCAATATGGGTCACCCCCCTTTGGGAAAAAAGAAATATTTTATTTTGCTTTAATTTAATAAAGTCACTTAGACTTTACTAGTCACTTTAATATTATAAAGTCACTTAAATTTTATAAAATTACTTTATTATAATAAAAATATATTCTAGTGTCGAAAAGTAACTCCATAATGGAAAAATATAACAATAGACACTTTTAAGTGACTTTTTCCACTGAATATTACCATTTTGCCCGCCATTTATTCCCTCAACACCTCCAGTAGCCTATGGGAATGATAAATAGGCTAATCTGCATAACTGAGTGATCTCTTTAGGAAAGAGGGGACATTACAGTCCTCCCTTCCCGAGATTGCTTGCCCTCAAGCAATCGCATACCATCACCGAGATTCCAGATCCATCTCATGAGAACTCTACCATGCGTACGCTGCACCATTCTAATTACAACTGTAGACCAAAAATGCACTCTGCCCTCTTGTGATCCAATGACCAAAGCAACATCACAATAGTAGGACATCAAAACATAAGCATACTCATTGAGCCCTCCATGAATGGTAAAGTCCATCATATCTGAATCAAATCCAACGGTTATGTAGAGATTAGAGTGTCCCAATGTATTAGCAACACCAAACAATTCTCCAACCTCTGTAGATCTCTCATGGCTGTGTAGAGTACTACTCACAAATGCAAGAAAATGTGTAGTCACTCCTAGTGGGTTGCTGGCATAGAACTGAACAGCAACTTCCCAGCTGAAAATGTGACCCAAATGAATGTCAATGTCATCACCAATGCCATATGGTGATAGAGCGTCATCCATACGCCGTCCTCTAATGATGAAGAGATGATCAAAACCTCTCCAAAGTACCCAAACTACTGCTGTCCTACAAATGTCCTATAGGATATCCATGGGCAAAATAGTAGGACAGCCATCTCCTATCAAAGTATGAAGATAGTCCTCATGAACTAGGGCTAGTACATCTATGCAAACCTGCTCACCTCCATATCTAATGCCATAGTTCCACTTCACCTCCAAATTATGCCCAATACATGTACGTGTCTCCATGGCATGCATCACAAATCTAGGGAATAAAGCAACTACATACTCTACCCAAGAGTGATCAACATGATAGAATTGTATCTCATTATAAGTAAACTCCTCAAGTTCTCCATTAATGACCAAAGGCTCAACCAAATCTGAATAACCAATGTCTCCATCTATATATGTAGGTACACTACTAGTGGTTGATCCACTAGGTGTGTGCTCCATCATGCAATCCAAATGTATGTTGTACCTTGAATAATCTTGATTATGCAAAAGTGAAGGACTGGTGTCCAAAATCAGAAAGTCAGAAATGTTGTTATGCCTTTTAATAGTGTCTTTCTTCACCTCTCCTTCCATGAAAGAATGCTCATTCATTAGTGTAGGTCCAAGGGATGTCTTCAATGGAAAATCAAGCGTGTTATGTGCCATAATTTCTCTCCCATGGCTGCAATACAAATCCCCATGTGTATAGATCCCCTTTATCTTCATGACTTCACTCTTTGCCAAACTCAACTCCAAACAAAGTGACTCATGAACCTTATGATAAAAATCATTTGTATTTACACAAACTGAACCACTTATGACTCCTTCGTGTGAACTTTCATCATTAGTGGCTGGTCCACTCTCAAACAAAGGCAATTCATGATGCAAATCAGGTACATGAAAAAAATCATACCTCTCCAAATTTGCATACTCTTCTTGCTTGCTTTCGTCAAGAGTCTCCTCCTTTGTTTGCTCCATCACTATGTATTCGTCCCTCGGAAGAAGTAGAGATCTAAAGTAAGATCTTTGTTGTTTCTTTGCTTGATCTAGCTGTTTGTGACGTTCCTTGATCTCTTGTAGATGCTGACTTGCTTGGGCAGCAATCAACCTTGCTTCCTCAGCTCTTTGCAACCATTCATCACACAATCTTTGAGTTCCTTCCATGCTATGATATGAAAAATCAGATTGTTTGCAACTTGAATCTACAATAGTTATCTCATGTTTAGTCATCACATCTTGAATATCATCAAGATCATCCTTATATGACTCATCTATCACTTCATGGTTATGTGAGGGTAATGGAGTGCTTTACATAATCAGAAAATCAGGACTGTCATCATCAAGTGCTGGTCCAAGAGGTGTACCCAGCTGAAAACCAAGTGTATTACTTGTCTTAATGACTATCCTATGGTTGCAAGTTGTACCTTCATTTACCTTCAACTCTTACCCTGCTAATTGACTTTGATCCAATTTGTCCAAGTCAATTTGCTCTTTACATGACACATTGTCATCATATGTATTAACAACATCACCTTCAAGGTCACCCAACTCAAAATTTGATTCCTTGCAACTACTATGTAGAGATGGTGAAATATCCCATGGTATGCTTCTTTCATCATCATTAGTCACCAATAACCCCTGAAAAGGATCTTGTGCATAGATACCAACCCAAAGAGTGAGTCCACCATGCTGACACTACAATACTCTGATTTTCATATGGTTCCCACCGAAAGTGTATTTAATACCGCTTGAAAATTCAACATCAATGGTATTCATCCCATCAAACTATAGACCGCCATAATTTTCCCTCCCTAGTGGTAACTCCACAAGGCCAACCAATATCTCATGATGATCCAATCCACAATAGTCCACTATAGGAAGTAACCCATCAACGATCTCGGATGGCCCAATAGACAATTCAGCTGGATTCACCTCATAATCACACACCACACCTAGATCCCACAACTTTTTTTTGTTAATACAAACAAGAGATACCTCATGTGTGATGGTTTCTTTAAAAACTTACTCTCCGAGTCACCAATATTGAAATCCTCATGTACACTTCTCTCCATAGGTTTGGATTGGGAGTCAAATTGATACACATCTGAACTACCATCACAGAAATGAGATGAGAATTCACCATTATAAGCTGATTTGGAAGCTTTAATGTACTCACCTTCATCATGCTCTTTTTCAACAACCTTATCATTTATGTTCATTCTACTAGTGTCCTCAAGGAGGTTAAGTCTTAAAAACTTCATTGGATAGATCTGATTTTGTACCAAGAGCTGTTGTTTTGTCATCTTCATTAAACACATCCTCAACATATGTAGATGCATGCACTTCTTGTATACATTCTTCTCTTGGAAGAAATAATGATCTAATGTATGATTCTCTTTGTTGCCTTGCATTATCTAGCTGATTGCATCGTTCTTTGACTTGTTGAAGGTGTTGTTTTGCATGTGCAGCCACCAACTTAGCCTTCTTGGCTCTTTGTAGCCAACTATCATACAAGACTTGAGTTTGGTTCACATCTTCCAATGTCTGTTATACAAAATCAGAATGTTTGTGGCATAAATCCACAATACATAATTCATCTTTAACACCCAAACCTTGAATACCAATATTAGAATACTCTACAATACCATCATCCACATGTGAAATGGATGTTACCTCATCATTATGACTGCTGTTGTAAAAATCAGAATAGGTGTCATACCTTGGTGTCATATTTTCAACATCTCTAATGGGCTGATCAATGATTGTAATCTTTTCCACTTCACGATCAACATGATGACTCAATGGTGTGCCATGTGTTCCTCTTGATCCAATGTTATTTCTTCTTTAGGACTCTTACATGACGACTGATTTATGCATTGATTGTGATCACTTGTAGGCTGCAAATTGCAAACAAGTGATTCCTCTTCCTTTCCTGATTCTTAGATATTTAACACTTCACTTTTCCCAATGCTTTCTTTCTTTTCTTGCTGCTGATATGGACTTGAAAACATCAAGTCATCTTCAACCTCATCTAGTATACCCAAAAATTGTGTATGAAAGCATGTCTTGGATCTCTTGAGGAAGAGAGCGATACTTATCATAACTGGCCATAATTGTTCTATTAAATGGAGACAAATCACTAGTGTGCCTAATTTTCCTTGAAAGTGAATCTTCAACATGCTGCAATTTTTTAAGCACCCTTTGTTGTGAATGATGAAAGTCCCTCAACATTTGTTCCATGCTAGGCAACTTCCCCATAGTTCCCATCTCGCTGTCCACAACCACAACTCAAACCAAACTGAAGTACAAGCAATTGATCTTTACCCAACATGCTAACAAGATCATGGCTCTGATACCACTGAAAGATCCCTTCCCAAATCTAATCCAATTTTTTCAGTTTAAGTGGTTTGACATTTCGTCAAACACTTAGCATGCAACCGCTGAGATCTGATTTCTGATTGTTTACTTGCAATTTTATACTTGTTTCAATGCATGTAAGATATAATAGATGCCTATAGAGGAAATACAATACTTATCATAATGTAAGATCAATGGAAATCTTTATTTCATTATGCCATAGGTTTTTACAATAAATTTCAAATCTGATCCAAAACTGATTAGAACATAACAACCGTTAGATTTTTCCTAACATAATATTATTTCTAACAAAAAAGAACTACATTAACTGCATACTCGAAAATCGTTGAATCTTCATCAATGCACTACTAAAAATGATGGTCCAAACGCTGAAAATGATCATGAAAGACTGGTAAAATTATTGCAAAGTGATGGTAGCAAACTCCCCACTCAAACCCTAGCTGCAAGGCCCTTAAATTTGATATCAAATCCTTGAAAACCTGATTGCAGAATCCTTTCACACCCTTGCACTCATTGAATATGAATGCCCTTCGTATCTGGGGGTTTCCGTCCCCAAACACAAGTATCCAATAGAGGGTTTTCGTCTCCTATTGCTGAACTGAAAGAGGATTTATGTCCAATCAATTTTCTTCTGAAGCGCTACTCCAAATTGCAAATATCTGTTTTTGAGAAAATGATGTAATAATCTCTATGAAATGAAAGAGAAAAATATATAGATTCCAACCAACCAACCCTGGACTCCAAATTCCTCTTAAATCTCATTTTATGAACTTTTAGGTCTCCAATATGGGTCGGCCCCCTTTGGGAAAAAAATAATCTTTGATTTCACTTTAATTTAATAAAATCACTTAGACTTTATTAAGTCACTTTAAAATGATAAAATCACCTAAATTTTATAAAGTTACTTTATTAGAATAAAAATATATTCTAATGTCGAAAAGTAACTCCATAATGGAAAAATATAACAATAGACACTTTAAGTGATTTTTCTCATTGAATATTACCATTTTGCCCGCCATTTATTCCCTCAACACCTCCATTAGCCTACGGGAATACTGAATAAGCTAATCTGTATAACTGAGTGATCTCCTTAGCAAAGAGGGGACATTACATAAGCCAAGATAAATCCTCCATATCTGCAAATCTATGGCTGTTTACTGAAGATATTATCAGTCCAACACATGAAACTAGAAAGAGCATCATGTCATGCTTGGAGCATTGCATTTTGTTACCCCATATAGGAATTGTAGTGGCTGGAAACCATCTTCTATCAGCTGCAAACACTTCAATAATGACAATAGGTGAGAAATGCATTTTCTTTGAGATATAACAGTCCTGTATGGCTGCAAATAAAATGTTGGACAAGCTGGAAATGAGGGGGACATAATTTCTAAAATTGGAGACAACTCCCATACTGATCCATGTCTCACCTAAACCCATGATATGGGAATCATTACATACCTTAGGTTGACAACATGCTGTAAATGTTCCAATATACCCTTCTTCAATTTTGTCTTCAAATGTGGGACTTAGCACCAAGGAATGATCTATGAATCATGAGTATTGATCCTTTACAACTTTGATAGAATGCACATCGTATTTTATATGATTCCTTATGATCTTCTTTTTTATCCAAATGCTTGGGATAAAAAATTCACTAGAAATAGTAATATTAATTTTATTAAAGCCTTTATCCTATTTGTGCCTCAAAAGATCACTCGGATGCCCTATGCAAAAACAATTTGGAACTTGAATCGAATAATCTATATGCCCTATGCTGCAAGTAGTATTCTTCACCCAATCACCCTTTTTAGCATTGTGTCCATGATGACAAGATTCTTGTAAGGACATGGTATGGAGCAATAAATCTGTGATATGACCATCATACCTTGGGCTGTAATTACAATGTTTATCAATAGTTGCTGATCTGAACATTTCAACAAGTCAAAAATCAACATTAATACCTGGTGAGGCACCTTTCTCATGTGCATGCATTTCAACACAGACATCCGAAAACTCAGCCTCATATGCTTCTTGACTTGACACATTCTTTTGTACCATGGACTCAATACTTGGTGGATAAATAAGTGTACATTGAACTAGATCATCTTCCTCACTTGTGCATTTATTAAGTGATGCTTTTCCCCCCTCAACTTCCTCACTATTTTGCTAATACATGAAATCAAATAAAGTCAATAAAACATCTTCCACTATCAAATAATCTTTACCTTCAACTTGCATGTTGGTTCCTCGTTCTTACTCAATGATGTTCTTGGGGCTTTGAATTTGACTGTTCTTCTTGCTTCCTGATTTCTTCCTCTTTGCTCATCATAATGGGAGAATTATTTTTCGGTTGATCACTAGAAGTCCGTCCTTCAACTATCAAATATGGTTTCAACTTCTCTACACATTGTTCAACAACATTTTTAGCTAGTATATGTGCAACTAGTGAAGCTTCCTGCTCAAAACTAGCCAATAATACAAATAATAAATGCTAGGAAATGTCATCACTTTCATTCAGAATTAGAGTCATAATTGTTTGCTTTGAGGCTTCTACATTTTTTGTATGATTTTTACTAATAGTTGCATGGAAATGTTGAAACATTTCAATAATAAGATCAACACATTCAAGATCCAACATCGCAATACATGTCTTGACCTTTGCCATAGTTTCTAGAATTGTGATCCTCCTAGCAGAAGGACTTTTGATGTCATCTAGACGTTGATAACTATCCACAATCTGCGGAAATGCTATAGTTTCTAGAATTGTGACCCTCCTAGAAAAAGGACTTTTGATGTCATCTAGACCTTGATTACTTTCCACAATCTGCTGAAATATTTCCCTCATGGTTTTGCTGCTG
Source organism: Torreya grandis (assembly GCA_037957365.1). Classification (NCBI taxonomy): domain Eukaryota; kingdom Viridiplantae; phylum Streptophyta; class Pinopsida; order Cupressales; family Taxaceae; genus Torreya; species Torreya grandis. Next base: position 540,794 of record JARHVA010007094.1, read on the forward strand.
TATGGAACTTTAGGAGTTGTTATTCTTGTAATTTCACTAATACAAGTGATAACTTCAAGTCTCATTTCTTTGTCTTGGTGTATCAAAAGTTTGGGCTTAACCAGAGAAATCATTAATGGAGGTACTGCCCATTTCATGGCCTTCAAATGCGATTGTTCTACCATGGATAAACAAATTTCCACTTCCTTCAAACCGTTGAGTAAAACATCTTTCGACTGATGTAGAAACGCACGTTTCCTTCGTGCTCTGTAAAGCCTCATTCCCAAATCATCCTTACTCATTAACTTCATGATTTCTGGGCTATGCATCATATAGTATTTGAAAAAAATCATTTCTTCTCGAATTGTTGGTAAGATAAAAGTTGTAATACCATGAAATATCCCTTTCAAGGATTCTGATTTTTATTGCCCTTAATTTTAAAAATTCATTCAAATACCAAAACAATATCTGCAATATAAACAACCAACAACTCACATGTGTTCTCTTTATTTCAATCAATTGTATACATAGAAAACATTTTGAAAATAATTATGGAAGATACAAATAACATAATAAAATTAGAATGAGTTTTTCTTGATTTTTCCACCAAACCCTAACCTAAAACAACATAAAGATGGAATCCTTCTTTGAAACCTTACTTGGAAATGTCCCAAAACTGTACAACATCAAAAGGCATAAAGATTGGGTTTTTCCTGAAAACCCTAGTTGAATATTACCGTTGAATATTACATCATCAAAACCTAGTTGCAGAAGTATGACAACCTTCAAAATGGTATGGTAACTGTTAGTAATTTGGCCTATAGCCCAAATTACTACCCCTACTATTCTAAACTTTCCCCAGAACAGTCAAATTCCCCATACAGCTGGCCAAACTGGTGATCTATAGTCTAAAAGCATGAACAAGGTGATATGTGGATAGTCAAAGTATCAAATACAGTCATGATGCGGATCTACAACAAACGTTTCACAATCAAGTAAGAAGGGTCTTTATCAAGATTTAGTGACAAGTGCTTGTGATTATAAGCAGAATACAGGCATGAAGATGAAGTTTAAGGTGACAGTGAGGTTTTTCATATGGGTCATATTTACAAATGGATTGATTAAGCAATCTTTTTGAAGAATGAAGATCAAATCTGTTTTGGAGCCTCCTTTGGGGTCATTAGCAAGCTACAGTCCATTCAAGAAGAAGACAACTACAACAGGTTTTAAAAAAAAAAGGACATCTCCTTCAAAGCGTTACATACAGTTTTATCATTAGCCTATAGTTTTATTAGTTCACTCACAATGAAAGCAACATAAGCAGAATACAGGTTTATAACTTTCGGACCTTATTTCATCAAGTGTTTCTTCCAAGAATACTTTTTCCTTAGTATTTTCTTCCTCAAAGTGTTGTCTTTTCATGTCTCAAATGGCTAAGTGTTAGAACAATTTCCTCGGACAATTTGTTTGAGGGAATGCATGTTCAAGGACTTTACAATAAGTCTGAAAGAATTACAAAGGGGCAGTTCTTTGGCGAAGAAAAGGACGTTTGCAAGAAACCTGAACGGTATGTGCCCTTTGGGAGGGATCATTGGAAAAATCCTGAAGGGTATGTACCCTTTGGGAAAGTTCAAAGGACAAGTCTGGAGAGTCACTTCAAAGGTTCAAAGGACACTTCCATGTTTTCCGAAAGGTAGAAAATGCCAAGTCAAAAAATCTGACGGGTTTCTCTTTTCAAAGGAATGGTTCATTTCATTTTTTTCGAAGGGTATGTGCCCTTCGAAAAAGTACACTTTCATAAAATTCAAAGGGCATGTACCCTTCGAAAGGGTCATTGACAAGAATCTCGAAGGGCACTTGCCCTTCGGGAAGGCTCACTTCAAGATTGGAAGGGATGTTTGCAAGAAACCTAAAGGGCATGTGCCCTTTGGGAAAGTTACTCTACAACCCCCCTGTCGGAAGGAACAAGGAAAATGATTCCCGCGTACTTTTTGTCTGCTAAAAATTTTCAAAGGTCTTTACAAAAAGTCTGAAGGAACTCCTTCGGACAATTCCTTTGAAAAAGGGAGAGAGCTTCAAAGGGAAAGCTTTAGACAAATTCCCGTGGACTTTTTGTTCGCGGGAAAGTGGAAATCCAAATGGACAATTCCTTCGGACTTTTTGTCTAGAGGAAAGTTCGAGCTATAGAAAAGGAAAGTTCGAGCTATAGAAAAGAAAAGCCCAAGGACAATAAGGATTAAGTAAATGGACAATTCCAATAGACTTTTTGTCCGTGGAAAAATTGCTAAGAAATATCCCGAGAAAAGTCCATAGGGAAGACAAACCAGAGGAAAGACATAGGAAAAGTCCACAGGAAGACAAACTAGAGGAAATACACAGGAAAAGTCCATAGGAAGATCACCAAGGGAATAGACACGAAAAGTCACGGACTTTTTGTCCGAGTAAATCAAGGAGCAAATAGAGCCGGAAAAGTTATGAACAAATTAAGTCAAGAGAAATGCATGCATAGGATTAAAGAAACCAAGAATAGAAAACCGGGAAATAGATTCAATTTGAATACATCTCTCGTTTACCAAGATCCTTACCCATGCAAGCATGTGTTATTTTTAGTGGATTGGTCAAAGATTTTGTTGACTGTTTGACCTAAATCATGATTTTCCTTGATTTTCATTCAATCCAAGCTGTCAAATGTTCCAGGCGGTTCCAGCAAAGTATATGAGGTGGTGTAGCTTCTCATGCAAGTGGAGACCATTAGGGATTGATTGGTCTTAATTTGGATTTGATTGGACAAATTCATTGCATATCTCCCTGGGTTTTCATGCAAACAGGGATATCTTTCTCCATTTCAGCTTTCAAATGAATCAAACGGAGTTCCTTATTTAGAAATTTGGCATAATCTTCCATGCAAAGGAGAAGTTGACTTTCAAAGGGTCCACCATCCACACTTCCACGCCACCTTGGATTCATGCATGTTTGAAGATTTTGGAGAATGTATTGTTTATTTTAAGATTAATCTTTCAAGCTTGGCTCTATCATTCTTTTTTTACGCCAAAGTTTGAGATACATGCAAATTTTGTAAATGAATGATTTTATATTCTGAATATTGTAAAAAGAGGTTAAGTCTTGAGTTAATTAACCAAGACTAACCTTCTCCTTTTTTAGAAACTCCACATAGGCTATTTAGATTTTTGGAAAAGTCTATTTATTGGCTTAATTAAGCCATTGAAAAGGATCCCTGAAGTTTAAAAGAAGAAATTGTAAGCTGGACCGAGTCATCAATAAAGAAGTTATTATTTCGAATCTGAGTTTTGACAGAAGATAGTGGGTAATCTAATTGTGCATTAGCATATAAGTGAGATTTATCTCTTTTTTCAGGTCCCTCACCTATCTCTCTCTTTCTCACCCCTTTTTAGGACATTTGAAGAGGTTTCCAACCCTTCATTTGAAATATTTATGCTTAAAGACAGAATTATAGATTTCATTTGATTATATATGTGCATTGATTTCAGTAATTTCAGAGGGTTTTGACAATTCAAGTGTATCACCCCCTTTTAATTATATTTCCCTTTTCAATTTCCTTCTCCCTTTTCACCCCAAAAATCACAGTAGTCAAGTTTATTAAAAAATCTAAAGGGAATCAGCCCTCTTTGGAGGTTCTCATCAAAGAGTCACCTATGCTCAGATAAGTTCCAATTGTATGAGCTGGAGCAAGGGTGTGCTTTGCACATCAAGCAGGGTGCACTCCAGAGTGATAATAATAGCCCCTAAAAACTAGCGACCAGCTCATCAAAGTCAAACTCTTGTGCAGAAATATCAATGCATAGGTATAGCAGGCCTAAAAAGTCAATGACCAAGTACAATAGTGAATAGTGACATGAATAGTGGTGTCGTGAATAGTGATGTCATGTTGAAATGTCACTAAAGGAGGTTATTTTCATAATTTTTGAACGATTGCAGCCCTATACACAACTATACATCAGCTTTTTTGTACCAGTGTGATGGAATTTCTCTGAATCTAAAAGATCTAGTGTAATCTTTGAATGGAATGACCAAATGGTTTTGAGCGTTTTCATCCCCAAACCTGTGCATGTGAGGGTTTTCATCCTCTGTATGAAATATTGAAGCTGCTGTCCCAAATTTGCAAAACAAGGGTTTTGTAAAAGTGTTCGAATGAATGAATGATTGATTCTTCACTTTTTCCAATCAATTCTTTGAATAAGCTCTTTTTTTCCAAAACCCTAAAATTAATTAATATTACTTTTAATTGAATAATCACCTTTTTCCATCCTTATAATTATTAATTGTCTTTTTGGCCATGTATCCAATATTTGCTTTTTGGCCCCATTTAATAAGAATACATTAAGTGTTTTTTTTTCTAAGTTATAACTTAAAGTACCTTTTTGGACAACTTAATGAATTATTATAATATTATTTTCATTTTTTATTCCCCTCTTTGCCCACGGGAAATAAAAATAGGCTTCCAGTCCTTCAATTTAATTAATTCGAAAAATGGGCATTACACCGATTCATACTTTTCTACAAGGCCTAGAGTCAATGGATACAAAATTTTCTTGTTAAACTTGTTTTTCAAAATAGACAAGGCTGGAAGGGTCCCTTAGGTCTGGAGTTTGGACCATCGACGAACCTTCCTCATCTTCGTCCAATCATCTCCCTATAGGATTTGTTTACCATGTTTAATGTGTCTTCATCACTTGGAGTGTGAGTGTAACCATGTTATGCAATGCATCGTCACACATACCATGAACAGAAACTAATTCCAATGCTTCAAACTGAATTCATTACATATGAATGATCTATTTCAGGTCCCACCTCCCAAATAGGGAGGCTTTTGCTCCCCGAAATCTTAAGGACTTATGAGGTGAAGGAGAAATTTCCTTGCATTTCCTTTAGAATACTATTGGCCTTGCATGGTGGTTTGGCTTGGAAATTGTCCCGTCAATCCAATCTACCAATCTTCCCGCTCCTCTCTTTGTGATGCCATCACTTTTCACTAAAATGTAATGTCTTTTTCCAACTCCTCTTGGGCATTGAGTGCAAAGGGAATATTTTTTTTGTTTCTAGCATGGAAGGCTTAAAGAGATGTAAGTTCTCAACATTTACAACTGACTATATTTCCATATAAGGAAGCATGTGTAATCTGAATGCATTGATTCCCATTCTCTCAACAATCACAAATGGTCTATTCCTTAGTGGTTTCAACTTCTCAACAGTCACAAATGGTCTATTCCTTAGTGGTTTCAAACTTCTCAGTTTTCAACTTCTCAACAATCACAAATGGTCTATCCCTTAGCGGTTTCAACTTCTCAGCTTGACCTTGGAGTTTATCCTTGCTTTTGTAAAGCCATACTTTGTCCCCAACTTAGAACTCATGATCAGCATTATGCTGATCATGCCTTGCTTTTTACTTAGCTTGAGATTCCTTTAATTTATCTTGCATTTAGAGATAAATTTACTTCAATTTGTCAATGAACTTTCTAGAACTTTGGATTTCTAATTCTTTCTCTTCTTTGTTCCCTCTTGGTTGTCCCATAACAACATCAAATGGGTTAGGATGCAAGAAACTAAAACATACTTTAAAAAGAGACTTATTTTCCCTATTGCACGAGTGTTGGATGTATGATAAATTCTCTTCCCATGCCTTTGGATGCTTTCTATTATATCCCCTGAATAGATCCACCAATGTTTTGTTTATTGCTTCAGTTTGGCCATCCATTTGGAGATGGAATGTTGTTATCCTCTTCAACTTTGTATCCACTGTGTTCCACAAAGTGGTCCAAACTGTGCTCAATAATATTGCATCCATCTGACACAACGGAACTAGGAAAGCTAGAGCGAACACAGACATTAGTGAAAATAAATCCTCTGGTTCATGGTCCTTAGAAATATTTTACATGGAATGAATATGCACATCTTGCTAAACTGGTCTACAACAGCAACAAACGGTCACGCCTTTTTCTTGGCATGGGAATGCCCCCTAGAAAATCCATTGAAATGTTTTCCCTTGGTCTTGTAGGAATTAGTAATGGTATTGACAACCTGAATTTCTATTACTTTGCTTAGTTGTGCTACATAAAATACATAAAATTATTTCTTATTATCTGGATTATATATAGATACTGACTTCTCTAGGGTTTACCTATTAGGGTTCATCTCCTTTCTTTTTTCCGGTTTTATTGCTTCCTAATTTTGACTTCAAATACACTTGATTAGCTGTTGTCATTTTATATTTTTAGAGTTCCTTTATGCATTTTTAGAGCCCCATTGACCAACCATCATTATGTGTGGACATTACAAGAATTAATGTTTGCTTGGGCTTGCATATTGTTTAAGTTTAGAATTAACAGTATATTGGGCATGCACATTGTTTAACTTTAAGGAGCATGCAATTGAATTCTAACTTTTGATTAGCTATTGTTACTTTCTAGTGTTAGAGTTTCTTGTAGCATTTATAAAGTCCCATTGGCCTACCTTCATTATGTGTGGACATTAAGTTAATTTCTGGTTCTATTTCTTTCTAAAATAACGGTTTATTGGGCATGCATGTTGTTTAATTTTAAAGAGCATGTAATTGAATTCTAACAATAAAACAAAATTTAGAACCTTTTGAAACAAGTATTCTAATCACACATTGTTTGTTTCACAACCTTTCAAGGATATTCTACCCAATGGAGACACAATGTACTTTTAGAAGTAATTCGTGTTTCTTGGGTCTCTACTTATGGTATACGAATATCAACCTATCTTTCTTCTTTCTGGATATGATTTTTCCTCATTCAAGCTACCATTCATGTTGTCCATGAAAGAAATGGAAAGGAGGGAGGATTTTCATAGTTTTATCGAATTGCATTGACTATCTTTCGGTATTTTCAGCCTGAAGATAAGATTGGGATTGGCGAGTTGGCACTTCACCCATCAATTTTTGGGGCTTCTACGACATTGTTAAATGCCAACCACTATGATGTCTACTTTAAGGGCATGCCTTTTTATGATGGGAAGGTACTTTTATTTCATTGGCATCCATTTTTATCTAAATGATATTAGCTCATTTTTGCTCTATAGCTTGCTTTTGATTGGTCACTTTCCATGTTTATTGTGTTGGGTATATGGTACAATGTTATTATGTTGATTTCCTAGAATTTTGTTCATGTTTGTAGAGATTAAGAAGACACGGAGACGAATTTGAGCGTACTGTAGGAGGATACTATCGAGCACATGGCCGTGTAGATGACACAATGAATCTTGGTGGCATTAAGGTATATAAATATTACTTTAAAATAGTATCATTCATTAATGTGTATGACTATTTTCTGCTTGGAGAATGAAACGATCATGCATATGATTTTCTATCCCTCATATCAAGAAGTTTGCCGAAGTTTGCATGTATTTTGTCTTCGATTGTGATTGAATGAACTGTAATTATTCTTTTGTTCATATTCAGATTGTTTCCTATGATTTTCCATTAAGCATAGCATGTTTCTTCTCACCATATATTGTATTAAGACTTATAGAATACTGTCAAATTTTGGTTTTTTGGCTAAAGGTATCAAGGGTTACGGGATTGTAGACTCGAAAAACTGTTGGTAAGACACCAAATCCTAGTTGGTGTTAACTAATCAAATTTGGAAAATAAAATGATGACACGAATTTCAAAAATCAAATTTAAGCATCTACTTTTCCACCCACAAGGTATCCTTCATTCTTCAGCTCCAAGTATATTCCAACCGTGAAAAAGTTAGCAAAATTAAAAGCTATGGGCTTTCATCATTTATCTGTCACACCTCTCTTTGATTCAATCATGGAAAGACATTACCCAGTGCATATAAAGACAAATTTTAATGCACAAAAGTCTTGTTTTTGATCCTGAGTTTTACAATTATTAAAGAAGATCAAGCTCTTCTGCTTTGGCGCAGTCTTTTGAGATCAGCTTTATTGTCATGGAGGGAAAATATTAAGTATAAACCATCTGGCGATACTTTTCTAATCCCCAATTGGCCACTGGATTTTCCACCTTATTCCGTGTCCTCCATATTAATTCTCAAAATTATTTATTTTCATCTTAATTTTTTGACTGATATTGTTTATTTGCTAGAGATTGCATTGCTCTTTTTTGACTACTTTAAGTTTTCTCCATCCCTTTTCCTTGACTAGTCTTATTTCTTCTAAGATAGCCATTGCTTCTACCTCATTATTTGTATCCAGTCCCAAGTGAACTGAAAACATTAATAGAGGTCTGTCATCATCTCTAAAGATCCGACCCCCTGCTAATCCTGGATTTTATTTTGCAGCTCCATCCAAATTGAGCTTAATCTAATACTTAGGAATTTTCCTTTTTCCATCCTTGTGATAGCCTATTCCTATTCCCTCTAATCTCATTATCGAGTATCTTAATCAACTTCGATCTCTTTTAGAATTTCCTCTTCTTCATATGACTTATTTGAGATATTGTGAAGTCTCTATCTTCCCCCATCTTCTCCACCCCAACTTTTACTTTTTCCCTCAAATCTCATTATCGAGTATCTTAATCAACTTCCATCTCTTTTAGAAGTTCCTCATCTTCTTCATATGACTTATATGAGATATTGTCTCTATCTTCCCCCATCTTCTCCACACCAAATTTTACTTTCCCTATAAATAATTGGATTTTTGAAATCTCCATTTTGGGACAAATTTGCACAATTCCGAATTTTACACAAACCCTTGTTTTCTAAATTGGCAATTAAATAAATGATTCTACAATTGCTTTCAAAGATATTCTACAATTGCTTTCAAAGATATAACATAATTGTAATTTCACAAGAAAGTATCAACTCTGTTTCAATCCTTTAATCCTTTTAGAAAATGAGTTTATTGCCAAAATTAGACTACAAAGGAATGCTATCAATATTTATGAAATTCCAACCTTGTACTTACTGCTGGAAGGGCAGTGTGCTGCTGCAAAATGCTGGAATTTATTCGCTGTTCTAATTTCTGCATACCTTGATCTTTAAAAGGGCAAAAGAATATTTTATGAAACCCTTGTGATCCCCTGGTCAGCTTTGAAAACTCTACTGTCAGCGGCATTTTTTGTACTAGGCAGCTAAAACCCTACTATACGCTGTGATCTTATTTCTGCACAAATCTAAAAGCCTAGTGATCTGCTGAATTGATATTTGAAGATTTCAATGTACTACACTTGTAATTTCTAGATGAAATTACCTCAAAGGTTTAGAGGGTTTTCATCCTCAAACCTAAATCCAAATGGTGAGGGTTTTTATCCTCACAATTCATTCCAACTATAAGGGTTTTCTTCCTTATGCTGAAAACCGATGAACTGGAAGACTCAATCAATTGATAAATATTGATAATAAAAATTGAATGATTTAAGAAGATTCTCAATATATAGACTTAATTGTCACTTTTAGGATTAGGGTTTTACTTTGTTAGGTTCTATTATAGGGCTATTAATTCACCGTAGAATGTTTGTTATATTAGTTGTTCATTTTGTTATACCCATGAATCTATTCTAGGTTTCTTGTTTATGCACCGTCCTATATTCTAGGATGTGGTTATGCAATATTCATGGCTATATATCAGCCCATGTAATGTTTTCAAAGTTAGTTGAATATATTATTCTTTCATGCTCACATTTGGTTTTAGAGCATAATTGATCTCGGAACCTGGGAAGACGTAATGAGAAGCCTGAGCACTCATTTCCATGTCCATACCTATCACACATTACAATAAGTCTCTATATTTTTCAGGCTCACTGCCATTGGCGTATTAAGTCACCCTGAGCAACAAGATCTAAAAACTGCATTGGCGTTTGGTGTCAACCTCAAACACTGGTTTTATTCCTATAACTTGGTGTATTTGAGTTCTAAGCTGAATCTGGTATATCTGAGTTCTAAGTTGGTTGTATTCATCCAATTCTACACTGATTGTATTCTGCTCTACGCTTCCAGTCCAATGCTGCATTCTCTTACATTTAACGATTTTATCTGATACAGTAGTTACATAAAAGCAAGAAACTTGAATGCTGAACAAGGTGGAGTTGGAGAAGTTGTAGTCAAACAAAAGTGCCAATTTCAAACAACTACGTCAATATTTTGAAACAATTCTCAAGCTTATATTCTTTTTTGGAGTGTTGGGATTCTATACAAGGAGCCAAAACAGCCTTGTTTCAGTCCAAAACTGTCATTCAAAAAGAGTCTTTGCTGCAAATTTTCTCAACCACTTTTCTACTAACCTGTACTATTCACAAAGAGGTATGGTTTTGCTCTCACCTTGTAGTCTTTTAAGCCCTTAAATGCAAGTTTTGTCTTTTATAGAATTGTAGCCATGCATAGGCGGGTTGGTAGAAATGTCGTTTAGTAAAGTGTAAGCGAGGTTCAAATCCCCCCAACAGAACTTTTAGAAGAATTTTTTTTAACCATTTCGCGAAATTTGGAAATTTCTCCAAATTTAGTTGTAGCTAGTTAAATTTAGCTAGAAAACTCAATTTTTTTTCAAAAGAGGCCAAAGAGCACAAAAAATGCTTTTAAAGGGGAGGGAATATTATTTTTTAAACGTAATTAGATTTTTTTTCCATTCATTGTAATATTTTATTTGCAAAGCACTGCAAAATTTTATTTTTACAAGATAATACATTTGAAACACAAAATAGTGCATTTTGCACAATCGTAGTGTTCGGTGCAAGCAATGCCTCTGACTCACAATTACAGGTAAAGTCATTGTGATTGAGTTACAACATACATAGTCTAACATAGCTGCAACAACGACGTCTGGGCATCGCCCCTATAAACCGTTGGGAAGAAATAAGGTTAAACATTTTCATTTAGCCATCCATCCATTATCCGTTCGATTCAATTGAAAGACATAACTCTTGATAGGTGAAAATTCTAAGTATATAGGGAAGTTATATCCAGGTATGAGGAATTCCATCTAAGCAGGGGCTAATGATTGGGCAAATCTCTTTCAATATTGTCTAGGCCCACGTACTATTCTCTCATGTACGTTTACGTTTCTTTCATGTACTGGCAGGTATATAGAAATGACGAGCTTCTCCCACGTACCAACAAGTATATAGGAAGGGCATGTATATAGAAAAGTTTATTATAACCATCTGACGGTATAGAAACAGAGACCTTGAGACTTTGAGTGATAAGGAACCAATCCATCACCTTGGTCAGATTCTACACAATGGCCGGAAATGACTCAATTTTTTTTTGGTGAGATTCACAGCTTCTACACGACAACAACTATGCTACCTAGAAAACAAAAATGAGGACACATTAGGAATTTGAAGACATTTGACATGTTAATGACACACTCACTTGACATGCCATTGATGTTGATCAACAACGTAAGTTTGATAAAGCAAACCAGAAGGCAAAATTGATTATAATGTTTGGGGTATTGGATGAGGTACAACCTCATATCCATGACGCTATAACAACTAAGGAAGCTTGGGAAAAGCTCCAAACAATATATGAGTCCAAAAATAAAGGCACCATTCTCCATTTGCAGAGTCAATTTCATTCACTCAAATTGAAGTCCCGTGAAAAAGTAGAAGCTTTTCTACGATGTGTTGCAACTCTGAGAGCTTTGCTCCACGCATTGGGCGAGCAAGTGATAAATGCCTCTCTTGTACCCATACTCTTGAGAGCATTGCCACCTTCCTACAAGGTATTCGTGACTATTTTGATTGTCACAACACAAAAACCATTTCTTGACAAGTTGGTAAACATGTTGCAATAGGAAGAGTCTATGCATATAGAAGAAGAATTGGAAGAACATGCTCTCGCCTCTCATCAAGAGAAAAGGAAGAGATAGATCAAGTCTTCCAAACAAAAGCAAGGTCATTAGCACAATTCACAAGTGAATAAATAACAAAATGTTTGCCTCATTTGTGGAAATAAAGGCCATGATCTAAAGGATTGTTGGTATAACTCATTCACATAGGGATCCTCAAGCAACAAGAAGCCCAATAACCAACAATCATCACATCCACAAAAAGGACATGGTCAGAAGAAAGGTAATTGGAAGAAGAAAACAAATCAGCAAGGCACCATTGTTGAACAAGAAGACACCCACTCCGATGAGGACTTCCTATATGCCACACAGTCTCGTGAAGATTCAACTTCACAAAGTTCTATCTGGTATGTCGACTTAGGTGCAAGTCGACACATGATTGGAAGACAAGATGGGTTCTACAGTATGAATGAGACCTCTCCAAAAATCATGTCTCTTTGGGTGATGACTCACCCTATCGTGTTTTCAAGGCATTGGAAATATCTCCTTACCACTTGGACAACAAGCTTGCAAGATTTTCGATGTCATGTATCTCCGCAGACTCACAAAATTCTACTCTTTTTTAGTTAGTTACTTGATTACAACCTAAAGGCTGATTTTGATTGCAAAGGAGGCAAAAATATGTGTTTGATCAAAGATAAATCAAAATGCTTGAAAGTCGTTGCATGAGCATCTAGAGTTGTAAAAGTGTTCCAACTAGACTTTGTTCAGCCGAACAACTAGACACTTATAACTAAGGTTTCAGACTTAGCCAACTTGTGGCATCAAATATATGGTCATATCAATTTTTGATACTTGAGTGCACTAAGCCGTCATAACATGGTCCGTGGACTTCCTTAGTTGAAGAAAAATATAGATCTTTGTCTTGGTTGTTTAGCAGGGAAACAAAATTGGACATTATTTGTTCGAAGTTTCTCATAAGCATCCAAAAATTTAGATCTGTTGCATATTGATCTATGTGGACCAATGAGACCTAGTCACTATGGGTTTTAGTATTTTATGGTCTTTGTTGACGACTGTTAACGAAAAATGTGGGTCTATTGTCACATGACCAAAGACCAAGCCTTCCATACTTTCAAAGAGTTCAAAGCAGCAGTGGAAACTGAAACCATTCATAAAATCAAGGCTCTCCACTCAGATCAGATACCAATAAAGCATTTTTCACTTATTTGAAAGAACACAGGTTTCACCGACATATGACTCCATACACTTAACAAAATGGTGTTGCAGAACGACAAAATTGTACTATCATGGAAATGGTACGTTGTATGATTAAAGATTCATGTTTGGCACACACATATTGGGCAGAGGTAGTAAAGCCAACAATTTATTTGTTGAATAGGCCACTCACTGTAGCTCTTGACAATACGACTCCACATGAAGCCTGGACAGGGCATAAACCTTCCATTGCTCATCTTTGAGTTTTTGGATGTAAGGCTTATATTCATGTTCGTAAAAAGAAGAGAAAGAAACTGGACAATAAATCCATGACTTACATTTTCTTAGGGTATAGTAAGAGTCATTAGCCTACAGACTTATGGATCCCAAAACAAGGAAAATATCCGTAAGCAGAGATGTAGAGTTTGATGAGAAAAGTAAAACCAATTTGCCTTCCACAAACTTACCAGATTCTATAATTAGACCTCTAGACAGTTCAAAAGGTCATGACATCATAAAAGGTGACAATGATGATGGGATAATTAGTTAGATTATGCAGATCCACTCACAAGAAAGATATAATGTTTGCCTAAATGGTATACAAGTACTTTAAGAGATGCTAAACTGGATAAAATTCTAGACACATCGACTACTGGACCAAGGACTCACATTATGACTCAAGACGAGGTCAATTTGGCCTTAATGAGCACAATTGCAAAATCAGTAGAGCCCTCTACAGTTCAGGGAGCCCTCTACAATCTAAACCTTGAAAGGATGACATGAATGCAGAATTTCAATCATTGATGAAACATAACACATGGTAGCTTGTACATCTTCCACCACGGAAGAAGCCAATCGGCTATAAATAGTCTTCAAAACTAAATACAAAGTAGATAACAGTATTGACAAGCACAACACACGACTTGAGCAAAGGATTATGCGCAAAAGGAAGGCATAGATTATGAGGAGACATTTGCTCCGAAAGCCAAGATCAAGACTACCAAAATGATATTTGCTTTGGCAACATAGTTTGGATGGAGAATTTACCAAATGGATGTAAAGAGTGTCTTTCTCAATGGATATCTACAAGAAGAGGTTTACATGACACAACCAAAAGGTTTTGTCACTCCTGGTAATGAAGGAAAAGTATGTAAACTTATCAAATCTTTGTTTGGTCTCAAACAGGGTTCCTGAGCTTGGTACATAAGAATCGATGAGCATTTCATTCAACATGGATTCCAGAGGAATCCCTATGATCCAAATCTCTACCTCAAACAACATGGGGGGAAATTGTGATTATTGTGTATGTCGATGATCTTGTCATCACTGGTAGTTTAGTGAAGATGATTGATGAAACCAAGAAAGATATTAACCAATCATTCAACATGATAGATCTAGGGCTTCTACACTATTGTCTTGGACTACAAGTATGGCAAAAGGAACATCACATATTTGTGTCCCAGATGAAATATGCCAAGGCAATGCTCGAGAAATTTTGGATGATGAACAATAATTCAATTCGAGGAATTTTGGATGACGAACAATAATTCAATTGCTACACCTATGGAGACAAGGCTTTTGTTGTCTCGTATAAATCCATCATTGCAAGTGAATACAACTCTCTATTGGTAGTTGATTGGGAGTCTTATTTAGTTGACATATACTAGGCCAGATGTCAACTGTGTTGTCATCTATCTCTCATCGTTCATGTAAGAGTTGAAGATGTCTCATTGGAAAGCAACAAAGTGGATACTGAGATATATCAAAGGTACAATGTACTTTGACCTAAAATATAAGAAGAATGATAATTTCTTCTTGATAGGATATTCAGAGTTAGATCATCCACTAATGCAAAATATCCTTCTGCAGGAGTTGTCTGGAAAGCGACATGGTTACGTCGCATACTAAAAGGATTAGGAGTACCACAAAAGAAATCTACCATCCTGTATTGTGATAATGAGGGTGTTCTTAAGCTTGTTCGCAATCCAGTATTTCATGAACATAAAAAGCACATTGAAGCACAAATACATTTCATGCGTGAACATGTTCAACAACACATCTGTCATGTCCCCCCTTTCAACATGATTTGTGAAGACCCTTAGCTTGACTTGTTTTCCAAAAAAGCTAAGGGATGAAGTGAGAGAAGGTGAACATGGGGTATTATTTGCTTCTTTTCAAAAAGGTGCTTTATGATTCTAATTTTTAGTTAAGAAGGGGACATTTGAGGGTCATGGACACTTAAGTGATCAAGTGGAAGATTATAAGAAAATGGCCTTTTAATATTTGAATTACTTTCCTTCCCTTTTGGACGCCACATTTGGGGAAGACTATAAAGGTAAAAGGGGGGATCTTGTGGAGGGGTTCATGCTATTTTTGATATTTGATTTCTTGAAGTCTAAGCATGAAAAAACTTGGCTTGCTCCTTGAGGATGGAATCCCTTCAAGTTGGTTTGAAACAAGGATGGGAACCCTTGATTTCATACTTGGACAACTTCGTAAGGAGGTGGTATTGTGCATCATTGGCAGAAAAAGGGTGTTTTCAACACTATATTGGCATTTGCAGGTGGGTGAATAGCATTGGAGGCTGGGCGAGTTGGATTGAAGGTTGTTTTAGGGCAGCAAACCCCATAAAGGTGTTGTGTTTCTCCTACAAGGGCAGCGAACCCTCTCCTAGGGTTGGGGATTGGGTTTGAAGGCTCTTTTGGGCCTTTTCAAGGGTGTGGAACAGTCACACAAATATTCTGATTTTTTCTAATATTTTCCAGCAATAACGATTATCAAAAATCAGGTTTTTGTTGAATTTTTTGGCTGTATTTTTGGGATAATTTCTACAATTTTTGGAATCATCGAATATTATTTTTTGTGCCATTTTGGGGCACCTACAATAGTAAATAAATTATTTTCAATTGGCTACGGTTTGAATAAATTTTGAAAGTTGATTATCACTAGGGTTTGTTGAATAATTTTTTGTTTAGCTTTCAGCCTTAAAAGGGATATTTCAACAACCAGCTCCGATATTCCCCGATAGAAGAATAACGTGCAAATGTCTTTACAAAGTCACTTGCATGTGAGAAATTTGAGGCATTTAGAAAATTTCTATCTTATTTACTTCAAGCTATGTTGAATTAAGGGAGGAATGTTAGGTTCTATTACAGGGTGATTAATTCACCATAGAATATTTGTTGTATTAGTTATTCATTTTGTTATACCTGTGAATCTATTCTGGGTTTCTTGTTTATGCACCGTCCTATATTCTAGGATGTGGTTATGCAATATTCATGGTTGTAGATCATCCCTGTAATGTTTTCAAAGTGAGCTGAATATATTATTCTTTTATGCTCACATATTTTTCACTTTTACTCTTTTCTTTTGTTTCTAATAATAATAAAATAATATTAAGTTGTCACTTTTTTTGTAATAAAATGAAAAGTCAGACAACTTAAAATTTAACTTTATTATTTTTTACTTTATTTGAAAAAGGGGACATGATAGTTCACCCTTCCCAAAGATTGTTTGTCCTCAAACAATCCTTGAATTATCTTGCAAATACCAGGATCCCAAACCAATCTTTATGTTTCTTCTATTCCTCCTTGTGATGCTTCTCCAATTGTCTCAGTTATGCTCAACTCTGGATTTGCATCTTATGGCTTCCCTGGAAATTGTTCATCATGAAAAATGTTCTCCATTCATCTCACTGAAAACTGCTACAACAATTTGTTGTTCTTTTGTCTTATGAAGTGAAGAAGAGACTGAGCTAAACTTCATAGTGAGGACATCAACCCTTTCATGCATTTCCTTAGATACAGTTAAGGCCTCCTCTACAATTTTGATGACCATATCCATGTGTTTAATCACACGCAGATATTCTGATTTCATTGTTTTCAATGTACTCTTTACTATTTGCAAACTTGCAAGAGCGACTATATGCTTAGTGCTAGTAACATTTACCTCACCCATAGAGTTGTTATCTACCGCAATTTGAGCACTCTACAAACTTAGAGTTAGATCTTCAATGAGTCTTTTTGTACTATCCAACTCTGTTAGGACTTGCACCTCTTTCTCTTCAATTATCAACAGTTGTAGCTCTTCAATCTTTTGCTCTACTTTCTTTGTTTGCTGTTGGCTGAATTGTTGTAATTCTACTAACTTTGATGCTGCTGATTTCTCATCAATTTTTGCTTCATCAACCCTTTGAGATTCCGTTGCATCTAACACTTTTTCTAGTTCTTCATCTAGCAACACTTCTACATGTCCTTTGCCTAGACAACTGTGGACGACTACTGTTGTCAGTGCCAAGATCTTTGCATCTGAAGGCACTCACGAGGTTGAGTGTTTTAGAAGAGGAAAGCGGGAGATATGCACGGGATAAAAATATCCCCTCATTAATTTTAGGACTGATGCTGGTTCAATCCAAGGACCGAGCAGTTTAACCTTGTTTTATTCAGAGAGCAGCAATTTTTACCACCAAAGGCTTAATATATGCGTGGTTACACTCAAAATTCATTACCAGTTGGAGAAACCCTTATTCATTCTTGTTGCTATGCTGAGCTCTATTGATTTCAAAAACAGGGGAGAGTGTTTTGCTTCCAAAATAAACATAAAAAAAGGAGAGCGGGGTAAGACAAAAAATGGGAATTTCTAATTTAGATAATGTTAATACCTGAGAACTGAAACATGCCAAGTTATACCATTGTATGCCTAGCTCAACATTTGCAAGAACTTTAGCCACTTAGTGGGCAAGCTTTAAAGGGACACCAATATGAATATTCTACTTGCAGGTCCTCCATAGAATGTAAACACTCAAAAGATTCGTAGCAATTGACACACAAAGCTTTTGAAACACTTTATCACTGAAAGTACATAAAGCATAAGTTCACAAAATTTTGAAAACAACATACAATGGGTTAGACTAGCAGATTCACAATCTAACTACCATATTCATTTTTGTAACATAAGCACATAATCATTCCTCTTGCATAAACATTAACTTAGAACTTAGAAACGATGGACCACATTCTATGAGTAGAGAACTAGGTTAAAACAAATAAAAACATTCTATTAAAGTTTTAATAGAGTTTCTTTACACAAATTACTGACCTTTACAATGGATTGCAGTCTATCTATTATAGAATGGTGTTGCAGAATGGCAGAATCATACTATCATGGAAATGGTCATTGCATGATTGAAGATTCAGGTTTGGCATGCACCTATTGGGCATAGGCAGTAAAGACGACAATTTATTTGTTGAACAGGGCACCCACTGCAGCTCTTGACAATATGACTCCACATGAAGCATGGACAGGGCATAAACCTTCCATTGCTCATCTTTGGGTTTTTGGACGTAAGGCTTATATGCAGGTTCCTAAAAAGAAGAGAAATAAACTGGATAATAAATCCATGAATTACATCTTTAGGGTACAGTGAAGAGTCATTAGCCTACAGACTTATGGATTCTAAAACAAGGAAAATATCCATAAGTAGAGATGTAGAGTTTGATGAGAAAGGTAAAACTAGTTTGCCTTCCACAAACTCACCTGATTTTGTAATCAAACCTCTAGACAGTTCAGAAGGTCATGACATCACAAAAGGTGACAATGATAACGGGAATGATCAGTTAGATAATGCAAATCCACCCACAAGAACAATGCAATGTACGCCTAAATGGTATACAAGTACTTTAAGGGATGCTAAATTGGATAGAATTCCATACACATCAACTACTGGAGCAAGGACTCGTAGAATAACTCAAGACGAGGTCAATTTGGCCCTAATGAGCACAATTATAGAATCAATAGAGCCCTTTGTAGTTTAGGAAGCTATAGAGTCTAAACCTTGGAAGGATGCCATGAATGCAAAATTTCAATCATTGATGAAACATAACACATGGCCAGCTTGCAGATCTTCCACCATGGAAGAAGACAATCAGTTGTGAATGGTCTTATTTTGCTAAGAGGGTTATAGGCTGATCATTTCCTCTCACATTTGAAGGGGGTTATCATTCAAAATATTTTCCAAACATGGGGCCAATCTAAATGCTTCGATTTTCTTTTTACATCTAAATATATGATAATTTTTAGCATTGTCATCAGAAATCCTCTCTGTATAGGCCTTTAGATCAACAAGCTCCTCATCATGAGCCAAAGGATCTGGTCCTAAGCAGGTATTGTCCAAAAACAAAGCCTTGTCACCCTCCTTTACATTCCATCTCAAGTCATCTTTAATTCATGGGATACAACCTCTAAAAATTCTGTCTTTGAGAACCATATGGAAGAGGCTCTAAAGTGAATTTCCTTTCATCTTTTTGGCTGTCCAAATACTTCCCTCTAACCACCCTGCTCCAAATGTTGTCATTTTTTCACATACTTTCCATACCATCCTTGCTTCTAAAGCTAAATTCGCAACCTTAACAAAATTTTGGTCAGCTGGCTAATTTTTCACAAAAATTTCAAGACCTAGATTCACCAATTAGCAAAATTTTGAGAAATAATTCACCAAGTTTCCCCATAAAATGTACATAAAGTTGTTAGATTCAGCAAAATATACATGTATTAGTAGCAAATTTTATTATTTTCCTCAAAATCCTCCTACAATGAATATACTTGTTATAGGTTGAATAAAAAAGACTAACCTACCAATAAATACTTGTAAAACATTTCCATTTTTAAAAATTTTCCTTGATTTGCAAACCTCCCTTTTTAATAAGTAGATACGAATTATGTTTTGATTATATAAAGTATTGTAGTGTTTTTTTGTGAAAAGAAAGTATTTTGCATAAAGCTCTTACAATGGGTGAAGAAGATCACCGAAATGCCAGAAAAATAATCGCATGCACAGGATTTTTTAAAATTTAAATTAAGGGAAGTACTTTGCATACCTTTGCCCTTGTGAGTTTCCATTGCTGTGTATATAGTAGCGAACTACCTTGGATTCAAAACTAGTAATATCAGATCCACATTCCTTAGGCTAACAATGTTCTATTTGTGTCTATATTGCTCTTATTGTTTCCCTTTTGCCAGTGTTTTCATCCAAGTCTTCATCCGGTACTGCGTTGTTTGTTGTATACTTCGCTGTCTTTTACTATTTTATTTTCAGTTCCAATTTCCATTCCCTTCACAATTCTTGTTTTCCTCATTTTGTAGATGTCTATAATCCAATGTTCTTGTTGTGTGATTCATCCTTTTGGCACCATTCATCATTCTTCAGCCATTTTGTTTCTTCATTATTGTTTATAGTCTATCATCTGTGTCTACTTTCATTTTCGTTAGTGTCTATTGTGTGTGTTTTTAATTTGACGAAGATTATCATATGTTTCAGTTCAGGTATTTTAACAGTCATCCCGTCTTTGCCTTATTTTTTGTTCATCTTTCCTTGTCATTTGTTGTTTTATTTCCATGTGTCCTCCCTATTTCCCATTGTCATTGTCTATATTGTATGCCTATATACTTCCGCTAAAGATTGTACAGCCTGCTTCCCTCAGCCTTGGACATTACCCTGCTAGAATACTTAGATCCCGCTTGGGCCCTTTTGCAATGATCGATGACAATGTTGTTGGTTCTTCTGATACGAGTGATATTGCAACCTTGTGACATTGTTGGTTTCCTTTCATGTTTCCCTGCTTGGCCTTTATTAGCTTCATGTTTCATTGTGCAGTCCTTCACTTGCAGGGCTATTTATGCTTGTACCATGTCTTGTGGCTCGGGGTTTAAACATTTTCAATTTACACCCTCTTGCTTTGTTCACCTTTATTATGTAGTTTTGTGTTTAGTTATGTAATGTCCCCTTCTCGAGCATGATCTTTCCAGTGACCGTTGGCCTATTCCTGAGGCCCGTAGGCTACTCGAAAGGTAAAATTAGGGTTTCTTGTTTTGAAAGATGCTCTTGCTTGAGGTCGGTGGATTCAATGGCGGATTCTTTTTGGGTTTTCAGAGAGCTTCGCAGTGATATGTTCTTTTTGGCATTCTGAGCATCTTCAGGAATTTACTATTTTTAGTAAATTTTATTTCTGGCAGTGGTCCGGTTGGTTTCGGCATGGTTGGCTTTCCATGTTAATTTGATCTGTTGGCTTACTCAATTTTGGGCTTTGGGGGCACAAATGGAGAGATAAGTCGAATTATTTTAATTAAGTGATGTTTTAATGTAACATTGACTTTCCCCTTGGCCTAGCTACTTCACTTTAAGTTGTTTTAAAAAGATGTTCTTTATGGGGTTGGCTCCTCATTGAAAGAATTAATTATAATTCTTATTGAATATTTAATCCAAGCTTAAGTTGGACGCCACCTATTGGAGGATAGGGTTTCTAGAATGGTCAAATAGAAATTATAAAACGAAGCCATTGGTCCTCACTTGGATCATCTTGAACTACATGAATGTTATGCTGCCGGATTGGCTTGGGATTGCTTCGAGGAATGAAAGCCTCATAGCTTGGCATTGCTTCTCGCTTGAAAGATAGCGACTAGTGGTGAGATAGTGTAGTTTGATTGTTTTGTATGTAGGATTTGTGCATTGTATTCAGTGTGTGTTTTATACATCAGGTTATGAGAAATTTAAGACTGTCATATTCATTACAGCAGGCTGTGTTTTGTTCATAAGTAAAAAAAGACAATTTCATTGTGGGTATTGGTTATATCTCTCTGTTGGTAATGGGCGCCCCTCTTCTGTAAATTGTAGATTTTTTAATGACTGCTGTGATTTTTAAAGGCAAATCGCCCCTCTTGCTGGACTGTACTTTATGTGTGTGCATTGGGCTGCGTGCAATAATTATATAGAAACTTTTGGATCTGTTTGGTGTTCCAATCTTGGGCGCCTTCATCATTAGGGCCTTTTTCTTTTCGTTTCACGTCAATTGGATGAATTGGGTGAGAGATTTGTCCATTTTAGTGTGATCTCAGGGCGCTGGTTTTACATTTAAAGGCGCAGATCAGAACAGACCAGAATTGTAAATCTGTGTTTTTTGAGGAAAGAAAGCAGTCTCGGTGTGTTCCATTAAGCAAGGAGGATTCTCTATTTAAATGCTTGTTGAATGGTTCTAATTCTATGCTCTTGGCAAGGGAATTCTTGATCGTATTGTAAGCTGGCAGTAGTACTAACAACAGTGCTTTAATCTTGCTTAATCATGATTTGTAATGTTGATCTTATATTCTGAAATTGCATTGTAATGCTTTACATTTCTGTCATATGGTAGCTTCCACTCCCTTTCGGGTTGGAAAGCACATTCTTGACGTTGAGTATTTCAGCATTCTTGTTTATTTCCCTTCAGAGCGTTGTAATTCGTAGCGCTGCCATATGGTCGCCTCACTCCATACTGGATTGGGTAGCACATACTTGGTGTTGAGTTTCTTGTAAGCATTGTAATTCTTAGTACTCCACCATATGGTCGCCTCACTCCATACTGGATTGGGTAGCACATACTTGGTGTTGAGTTTCTTTCAATACTTGTAGTAGTAGAAGATCCTCTGACCATATACTCGCCATCATCGGCGCCATTCTTGGTTAGAGTTCCTTCCAGCTCTGTTTCTGCATTCAAATCCTCTGACCAATGCTCACACCTTGGCCTCCTCAGAATCCTGGTGTACATTCTGGTTAGAGTTGCTTCAGTTATCGTTTTCGTTTAAGGCTAATCCTAACGACTGTGTATTGCTCTGCTAATTGTAATTGAAAGTTTGAAAAAAATTGTCTCGGAATATTTCAGTGGTATCAGAACTAAGTATCCTGCCATCCTTTGAACAAACCGTCTGAGTGACAGAGAAAAGAGATACATAGCAAGGGAAGATAAGAAAGTTGCAAAACAGTTCTAGTGGTATCAGGCTCCAAAAGGTCAGATAGCTTTAGAGGTCTTAAGGGCTCATTGGGAGTCTTCTCAAGAAATAGATATGGCAGAAGGTGAGAGGTTTACCAACAACAAAGATGATAGTGGGAAGGGAAGAGAGAGATCGATAAGTCCCGAAATGAGATTTGAAAGGAAGATGGATGCCTTGATGGATATGGTATCTCTCATGTTGGGGAAAGTGGGCCAGAACACAACTCCACAGAACAACCCAGGATATAGAGGGGAGCATAGTGCCTCTAATCAGCTTGATGGAAGTGCTGCTCAGCCTGTTTCAAACAACACATACATTTCGTCAAGGCCCTTTAAACCCACCTTCTTAGCACCAGTAAACACCCAACTTGATCCTGAAGAGAATGCTTCATTCATGGAACAATTGAGACGTGGCCGTGCGGAGTATGATTCTCTCCCTGATGACATCAAGATGGACATGTCCTATAATGAATTTATGGATCATAAGAGAAAAAGTAAGGGACAAGGGAGACATTATGAGCAAAGAAGAACAACAGTTCAAGGGGATTTGTATCAAGCTGTCAACAAGGTTATACTTCCACACTATGACGGGAGTGATAACAGTTCAGCTCGAGCTTGGATACAGAAGATGGACAACTATCTAGCTCTTAGACCCATGGCAGAAGAGGAGGCGATTAAGTTCGCTACGCTACACCTTGATGGGGTGGCGCACGAGTGGTGGTACCATCGCTGTCACCTTAGGTCATCGGTCTATAACTAGCTATGATGAGTTCACCAATAGGCTCATCGAGCGATTTGAGAAAAAAGATCTTGAAATACATTTTAGAGAATTGGCACAGTTGAAGTAGTATGGCACAGTTGATGCCTACATAGTTGAGTTCTAGAGACTTTCAGTGATGGTCATTGGCATCACAGAGAGGCGGTTGGTGATCCTTTTTAGTGAAGAATTGATGGAACCACTCAAGGGTTGGATTAAAGCCTTTGATTCACCATCCCTACAGGAGACAATGAAGAAAACAAGAAACATGGAGTGGGCTGCTCCTTAGACGAAGTTTCAATCCAAGCTGCCCTTTCACAAAGGGGATAAAGGAAAAAGACCTCATCATAGAACTCCTTTAAGACTTCAGCATAAGGAGTTCAATCAGCATAATCCTCATGTCACAAGATTGGATCCTGAGACATTGAACAAACTCAGAAGAAAGGGGCTATGTTTCCGGAGTAGAGAAAAATGGTCTCAAGAGCATGTTTGTCCAAAGGGAGTCAAATTTCGCCCTTTCACAAAGGGGATAAAGGAAAAAGACCTCATCATAGAACTCCTTTAAGACTTCAGCATAAGGAGTTCAATCGGCATAATCCTCATGTCACAAGATTGGATCTTGAGACATTGAACAAACTCAGAAGAAAGGGGCTATGTTTCCAGAGTAGAGAAAAATGGTCTCAAGAGCATGTTTGTCCAAAGGGAGTCAAATTTCACCAGATTGAGTACTATTAATCTGGTGAAAGTAATTCTGATTTTTCGGACCAGCAGTCTAATTCTGAAGATAGTGAAGTGGAAAGAGCTCCAGAAGGGTCCGAAGATGAAAAGGAAAGTGGAGGCATTTTGGCTCAACTTTCGATCTTCCAAAGGAACGAATCCTTCAAATTTCGGGGGATGATTAAGGGGCAGCGAATAGTTGCTTTGATCGACACTGGAGCAACACATAACTTCATTGATGAAGTTGTGGTGGCAAAGAAGGGGCTGCAAACAAAAGAGTTTGAAGGCTTCAAGGTCATGGTTGCTGATGGGTTCCACGTCTCATGCACCAAGATCTCAAACATGACTATGCAATTGGGAAATTATGAAGTCAAGGATGACTTCTATGTAGTCAACATTGGAGATACGGATGCTGTTTTAGGCATTCAATGGCTGCGTTCACTTGGAGAGATCTCCCTAAATCTGCAAACTATGGAGCTCAAGTTTCAATCTAATGGGAAGAGGATAGTACTAAGAGGAATGTCCAATGGGGGACCTCGGGTTGTGTCATTCAAGAGAATGGCAAGGCTGATCTGTCATGATCAAGCTGAGTGGGTTGCAGAATGTATGATTCTTCCTGCTAGTCCGGTTGAAACTAAGAGAGACTATCCTCCTGATGTTGAGTCTCTACTCACAAAGAAGAGCAAGGTATTTGCTGATTTGCCTCCTGGACCAACACCTGAACGGGGTTTGGAACATATCATAGAGCTCAAGGAAGGAGCTAAACCGGTTATTACAACTCCATATCGATACCCCAAGAAGCAAAAGGATGAGATTGAGAAAAACATTCAGGAACTCTTGGAGATGGGCTTCATTCGCCCCAACAAGAGCCCCTTCGCTTCAGCAGTGGTTCTTGTGAAGAAAAATGATGGTACCATGCGCATGTGTGTGGACTATCGGGCTTTGAATCAAAGCACCATAAAAAACCGATACCCCATTCCAAGGATAGATGAGCTCATTGATGAGCTACATGGAGCCAAGTTCTTTTCAAAGATCGATTTGAGATCGGGCTGCCACTAGATTAGGATGAGGGGGTCAGATGTTGAGAAGACAGCTTTTAGATGTCACTATGGCCACTTCGAGTTTCTAGTCATACCATTTGGGTTGACTAATGCTCCTGCTACTTTCCAGTCTTGCATGAACCGAGTTTTTCAGAAACAGCTGAGGAAGTTTGTATTGATATTTTTTGATGATATCTTGATTTTTAGCAAGACATGGGATGAACATCTCAAACACTTGGAGGAAGTGCTTAGTATCCTAGAATCTGAGAGCTTGTTCGCGAAAGCATCCAAATGCGAATTTGGAATGGAGTTACTGTAACTTGGTCACATAATCAGTGTTGAGGGAGTGAAGGTTGATTTGGAAAAGATCAAAGCAGTTGTTGATTGGCCACCTCCTGAGAACTTGACTCAATTGAAAGGGTTCTTGGGTCTTTGTGGATTTTACAGAAGATTTGTGAAGGGTACTCATAGAATGCTGCTCCTCTTACAGATCTCACGAAAAAGGGGCCTTTTGTTGGTCAGAAAAGGCTCAATCTACCTTTGATAAGTTTAAGAGGATCATGAGCTCGTCCGGTTCTGGCTATTCCGGATTTCTCCAAGCCTTTCGAGCTACAGTGTGATGCATCTGGTGAAAGAGTTGGGGCTGTTTTGATGCAAAACAAACATCCCATAGTGTTTGAGAGTAGAAAGCTAAGAGGTGTTGAAAAACCTACTCCATTTATGACAAGGAAATGTTTGCTATTATGCATGCATTAGCTAAGTTCAGACAGTATTTGGTGGGAAACAAGTTTGTGGTCAAGACTGATCATAACAGTCTCAAGCACTTTATGCATCAGAAGGATCTGAACGAAAGGGCAACAAAAGTGGGTGAGTAAGCTTCAAGCTTATGATTTTGACATCGAGTATGTCAAGGGGAAAAACAACATTGTGGCTGATGCTCTATTTAGGAGACCCCATTTAAGCTTCACTGTGCGAGCTTACTATTGATTGGAAGGACATGTTGCTTGTTGATTATGCCAAAAATCAATTTGCAACCAACATTATTGAGGGTACTTTTCATGATGAAAGGTACAAGGTGATTGAAGGGCTGATTCACTACAAGGGTAGGATCTTTTTGGTGGTTGATTCTAAGCTCAAAAAGAAGATTTTGTTGACATTTCATGACAGTCCGCTTGCTGGTCATCAAGGCTTCTTTAAGACATATAAGCAGATCCGGGAAAGATTCTCTTGGAAAGGGTTGAAAGGGGAAGTTCAACGCTACATTCAAGAGTGTTCCACTTGTCAAATGAACAAAAATGAGCATACTCTACCAGCCGGTTTGCTGCAACCTCTCTCTATTCTGAATCAAAAATGGGAAAGCATATCGATGGACTTCATCACAGGGTTGCCCAAGGCCCAAGGGAAGGATTGTATCTATGTTGTAGTGGATAGATTAACCAAATTTGCTCACTTCTTTGCCATTACCAGCTCTTTTTCAACAGCCTAAGTTGCAGATCTTTTTTTTCATGAGGTGTTTAGGTTACATGGGCTGCCAAAAAACATTGTGAGTGATAGGGACATCAAGTTCTTCAGCACTTTTTGGCGAGAGGTCTTCAGAATGAGTGGTAGTGTGCTTACTCCAAGCACTAGTTATCACCCCCAAACAGATGGACAAACGGAAATAGTGAACAAGTGGTTGGAAGGCTATTTGAGAAACTATATTTTTCCAAGTAGCAAAGAGCATGGGTGAAGTGGCTTCACATAGGCGAGTACTGCTATGATTCTTCTTTCCACATGTCAATAAAGATGTCACCTTTCTTGACTCTTTATGGTTATGAAGCTCCGAGCTTCGCTGATTTGGTGTTTGGTGACAACAAAGCTCCTCAAGCCAAGGACTTATTGTAGCAGAGTCAAGACATCATGAAATCATTGAAGAACAATCTTCAAATGGCACAGAATCAGTAGAAGATATATGCTGATCAACGGCGTGTTGAGCGCTCCTTCGAGGTTGGAAATATGGTTTATCTTCGATTACAGCCTTACAGACAGTCTACTCTCAAGAAGAGTGGAGCTGAGAAGCTCAAACCGCATTTCTATGGGCCATTCAAAGTTATCGGAAGAGTTGGAGCAATAGCTTATGAGTTGGAGCTACCTTTTGATAGCAAAGTACACAATGTCTTCCACGTGTCTTACCTCAAGAAGGCACTTGGACACAATGATGTTGCTTCATCACAGTTGCCACCTTTAGATGAAGAAGGATAGTTGGTTTTAATTCCAGAGGAGATACTTGATTACAGAGAACGTTCTTTGAGAAAAAGAACCATCAGAGAATACTTGGTGAAGTGGAAAAATTTGCCTATGGAGGATGCAACTTGGGAGAATGATGAGATTCTGCAGCATCCAGGGTTGCGATTGCTTGAGGACAAGCAATCTTGGGGAGGGCAGACTGTAATGTCCCCTTCTCGAGCATGATCTTTCTAGTGACCGTTGGCCTATTCTTGATACCCATAGGCTACTCGGAAGGTAAAATTAGGGTTTCTTGTTTTGAAGGATGCTCTTGCTTGAGGTCGGTGGATTCAATGGCGGATTCTTTCTGGGTTTTCAGAGAGATTCGCAGTGATATGTTCTTTTTGGCATTCTGAGCATCTTCAGAAATTTACTATTTTTAGTAAATTTTATTTCTGGCAGTGGTCCGGTTGGTTTCGGCACGGTTGGCTTTCCATGTTAGTTTGATTTGTTGGCTTACTCAATTTTGAGCTTTGGGGGCACAAATGGAAAGATAAGTCGAATTATTTTAATTAAGTCATGTTTTAATGTTATATTTTAACATTGACTTTCCCCTTGGCCTAGCTACTTCACTTTAAGTTGTTTTAAAAAGATGTTTTTTATGGGGTGGGCGCCTCATTGAGAATTAAAATTATTATTGAATATTTAATCCAAGCTTAAGTTGGATGCCACCTATTGGAGAATAGGGTTTCTAGAAGGGTCAAACAAATTATAAAAGGAAGCCATTGGTCCTCACTTGGATCATCTTGAACTACATGAATGTTATGTTGCCGGATTGGCTTGGGATTGCTTCGAGGAATGAAAGCCTCCTAACTTGGCATTGCTTCTCACTTGAAAGATAGCAACTAGTGGTGAGATAGTGTAGTTTGATTGTTTAGTATGTAGGATTTATGCATTGTATTCAGTGTGTGTTTTATAGACCAGGGTATGAGAAATTTAGGATTGTCATATTCATTACAGCAGGCTATGTTTTGTTCATAAGTAAAAAAAGACAAAAAATTTCATTGTGGGTATTGGTTATATCTCTTTGTTGGTAATGGGCGCCCCTCTTCTGTAAATTGTAGATTTTTTAATGACTGCTGTGATTTTTAAAGGCAAATCACCCCTCTTGTTGGACTGTACTACCTGTGTGTATTGGGCTGCGTGCAATAATTATATAAAAACTTTTGGGTCTGTTTGGTGTTCCAATCTTGGGCGCCTTCATCATTAGGGCCTTTTGCTTTTTGTTTCACGTCAATAGGATGAATTGGGTGAGAGATTTGTCCATTTTAGTGTGATCTCAAGGTGCTGGTTTTACATTTAAAGGTGCAGATCAAAACAGACCAGAATCGTGAATCTGTGTTTTTTGAGGAAAAAAAACAGTCGCGGTGTGTTCCATTAAGCAAGGAGGATTCTCTATTTAAATGCTTGTTGAATGGTTCTAATTCTATGCTCTTGGCAGGCAAATTCTTGATCATATTGTACGCTGGTAGTAGTACTGACAGCAGTTCTTTAATCTTGCTTAATCATGATTTGTAATGCTGATCTTATATTCTGAAACTGCATTGTAATGCTTTACATTTCCGTCATATGGTAGCTTCCACTCCCTTTCGGGTTGGAAAGCACATTCTTGACGTTGAGTATTTCAGCATTCTTGTTTATTTCCCTTCAGAGCGTTGTAATTCGTAGCGCTGCCATATGGTCGCCTCACTCCATACTGGATTGGGTAGCACATACTTGGTGTTGAGTTTCTTGTAAGCATTGTAATTCTTAGTACTCCACCATATGGTCGCCTCACTCCATACTGGATTGGGTAGCACATACTTGGTGTTGAGTTTCTTTCAATACTTGTAGTAGTAGAAGATCCTCTGACCATATACTCGCCATCATCGGCGCCATTCTTGGTTAGAGTTCCTTCCAGCTCTGTTTCTGCATTCAGATCCTCTGACCAATGCTCATACCTTGGCCTCCTCAGAATCCTGGTGTACATTTTGGTTAGAGTTGCTTCAGTTATCGTTTTCGTTTAAGGCTAATCCTAACGACTGTGTATTGCTCTGTTGATTGTAATTGAAAGTTTGAAAAAAATTGGCTCGGAATATTTCAAGTTACTTTTCACAACTCGGCCTTTGCCTTCTTTCCTTATATGCATGAAGGCTTCAGTGTTCAATTTCTTGTCAACCATTTTTGTACTTGTAATCTCTAATATTCTTAAGCCTCTAATCATTAGTCTTCTCTTGCTTTGTGAATCGACAGCCACCTGTTCTTTTGATGTAATTTATCTGCTTTTCTCACCAATCTGTCCTCCCTTGCTATTGGCACTTGCGTTTATTGCTTGTGAAACTATCTAATTAACAAAACTGACCAGTCAAAAGGATCTACAAAATAATAAATGAACTTGTAATATAAGTTGAATTTTCATAGTAGAAAATTAAAAAGCCTCTTTTCAATTTAGCCTTCAATCATCACCTAGTGAAGGGGTTGCTAAAAAGAAGATGAATGGTACTCGTTGGATCTCTCCTCTTCGGTCTTGGGTCAAATTGAACACAATTGGTGCCTCTAGTGGCAGCTCGGAAGTGGTCAAGGCTGGCAGTATATATTGTAACTCCAAGGGGGATATGATCTTATTTTTTAGTTGAGGCCTAGGATTCACGACTAATAACTAGGCTGAAGTCCTTGCTAGTTGGCGAGGGCTTGCTTTGGCGAAAGTTTATTAGGTCCTCAAAGTCCAGGTGCAATCCGACTCCCAAATTCATGCTAGAAATCTCAATTCTAGATGGACTGTGGGAAATTGGCAGCTTTTTCAGGTCATAGGGGATAGACGATGCTTGCTTTTTTGAGTTTCATTAAGTCTGCATTGGTTGTACTCTGTGTGAAGGAAACAAAACGACAACTCAGACTGCATCCTTCCTATCCCATAGCAAAGTGTGGTCTAGTGACTTGATGGGCTTCCCCTGTAACAGGCTCAGAACAGGCCTCTCAATGATCATTGATGCAGATAAAGCCAAGATTTAAATAGAGTAAGGGTTCTATGTGTTTAGTCCTTGGCCTTAAAGCTAGGTCTTTTCACAAGTCCCCTGCTTTTCCTATACCAAGATTTATTTCTGTAGGGGACGACAATCCCATCATTGCTTTGAAGGACATGATTTTATTAGCCCATTCCTCCCATGCCACTTTCAATGATATGGTGACAAGGCATGGCTCAAGTCCCCCACATGCTTACAGAAATCACTTCCTAGGATGGTAGGTTCCACCTCTCTTTTGAACGTGGTACTGCTTTTCTCTTCTCCTTGGCTCAGCCTCGTCATTGGGTTGGTTTCATTAACGTTCTCTCTATTCTTTAAATCCTCTACAAGTTTTGCAGTGGAAAGGTTTATGGTCTCTCCAGTTTTATTGCTGGTTCTAAAGAATATTGGCAGAATAGGGGATGTCAACTACACACCTTCAAGAGAGTAAACTAACATCAAAAGTGTCCTCAGTTCATCCAGAACTTCCCAACCTTCACCATGCCTCCTTATGCCAACCAAAAAAAAGTGTTCCAATCTGCCTATTTGGGGTCTGATCATGTGGTTTGAGCATCAACAATTCAATTCACTATCTTCATGGAAAACCCATATCAGAGGTATGGGAGTTTCGGAGTTCCGTGTCCTTGAGATGGCCACAATGAGTCTTGTAGGGGAAATCATTCAACCCCTCTTTCCTAGCATTGTGACACCAGTATCCGTTCACTGCTTATTGAGTAATAAAAACATATTTTTGGTTATGCAAATTACCAACCTTGCCCGTATGCTCCTGCATTGGACACACTCCTCAGTTCCTTCAAATAAAAACTTTATCCTAAGCTATCTTTAACCTATACATGTCTTTATTTATTTTCCTAAATTGTTCACGCATAAAGGGGACCTTATCTCTAACCTTGAATAAGATAAGAGAATGCAATCATGCATGAAATCTAATGAACTTAACTTAAAAAAAATCCTATCGCTGTATCATGCACACTAGATGCATAATGATGTGTATGTAAATATTAGTGGACATCAATATAATTTCTTTCTTTCTTTTTATACTTATCTGCATTGATAAGAATCTCATGATTTGTTCATAAATTCGATGCAATGTGCAGGGGCTTAGTATAACCTTTCTTGTCTTTTTTCTTCTTATAAACAAGCTACATGCCTTTCTGCTGCCTAGCAATGACTTTTTTGTTCAAACTTACTTCTTTGTTGTATTACTCATTCTTTAGTTCCTCCAATAGCAATAGTCCCTAAAAGTTCCTAAAACTAAAAGTCTTGGAAGGAAAACTCAATGCGTTGCAAACATCCTAAACAATTAGGCACGCCATTGAAGGTGGGGGCTACCAACTCATCCACCCCAAATTTAGAATTAATCACTTCTAGTTGGTCTCTTAGATCTTTGATCCTCGTTAAATGATTTGCCAGCTAATGGCCTTTGCTCATTTTATGCTGTAAAGTACGTTCAACAGGTTCAATTTCCTTGTCTTGCCCATGGGCTTGTACATCTTCAGTGTATTCCAAGATTTCTTTGCCATCCCATTTCTGACTGACTGTTGGAGTAAGCAAACTACTGACTATGTTCTCCAACAATATGCATTACTATTATTAAATGTGAACATGCCTATATATTAGTGTTAACATTAAATGTTAAGATGTAAAAAAAGCGAGTTGTTAATGCCCATGATCGCTTTTTGATGGTTAAGTTATCACAACATTTAGCCGGTGTACTTGATTTCTTTATAATTCTACCATATTTCTGATATGGTATCAGTGCATGGTTGATAAGTTTGTTTGAAGTGTACCATGATACAAAACAATCTTTCTTGGATAGCCACTAATGGCAAGTGGCTTGTCTGTATCATTGAGAATGCATTTTAAGGTGATAATTTCAGTAATAAGATGACAAGAAAACGACTATAGAAGACAAAAGTAGAGGAAAAAAATTAGCATTGTAGAGGACTGTACAGTGAAGACCGATAGTTTGTGTCAATACCTGAAGATACTCCTTCAGACAGAGACATTGTAGAATCAATTTCGGTTTCCCTAGCTTTTGTTGGAGTTGTTTCAAGAATTATGCAGTGTGCAGCATCACATGCATTGCATATGTATAGTGATACCCAGAAAGATGCCTTAGACAAACATTGTGAGAAGATAGCAATGTTCTCATCCAGACAAAAACTGTAAGAAGATGTAAGTCATTCGTGAAAGAAACTATTCAAGGTTTATAAAATATTTGAGAGGTTTGTAAGTGCCTTTCTAGAGATGCAAAAGTAGGGGACTACGGTTTTTCATTCATAAATTCACCATCTTAAAAATATTTTAATATTGTTTGCAGAGATGCCAATTGAAAAAAATGTATATGCACTAAAACTAATGTATGCACGTCCCTGCATTTTCAAAGAAGACTTGGCAAATCTAGTACCCGAGAAAAATTATTCTAGCGAAAAACATCTCATAATTTGTGAAAATGTCCAGCAGAGTTCAAGACATACTAGTGGAGAAGATTTTAGATACCAAAACTATTGGTGTTGTTCGTATGCCATGCAATTAGATTCCAAATCGTATAGAAAAAAAAATTCCCTAGTCCCATCTTCTAAAAACTAGAATAATATTTTGTTTTTTGAGGTAGAGAATAATGTCAGAGAGATGATAAAAGCTGAAAAGGGTTCCTTCCTGTTGATCGCTATTTCTCTCCTTTCAGGTGGCATTTTCTTTCTATTTTCCCCTTTAACCCATTTTTATGATCACAAGCACTAGGAAGTCAATCTTACTAAAACTCAATGGAATGGCTCAACATGTTTTAAGGGGCCCTTTCTAAATTGATTTTTTCCTTCAAATACGGGTCTTAATAGAATTTTTGTAATGCCCCCTTTTCAATGCTAGCTCGCCAAGGAGACCTTTGGCCCAATTTAATTTTCCATGGGCAAAAAAGGAATATAAAGGAAACTTGGTTCTTTGTTCAAGTTACTAAAATGTAACATGTCGGCAACTCTTTCTAAATTGAGTTATAATTAAGAAAAGGGACTTCTCTAATTTGATATAAGTCAGTCTTTAATTTAAGAAGTATATTGGAAGGAAAGGATATAAATAGGGGAAAGAGGTTCATTTTGAAGGAGTATGTCATTTTTATCAATTGAAATCATAAGTTTGAGAACGTTTTGCTTGACTTGCATCCATTAGAGACGATATCCTTTATTGAAAGACTGAAGTAAGGACAAAAAGTAAAACCCTTGCCTTCAGCGGGGTAACTCTATTTCAAGCGTTACATTGAGCAGAAATTGGCAGTTTCAGACTTCTAGGGCAGCTTTTGTGGGTGGCGGCTATATCTAGTCAGCACTTCCCTCCCCTGATGACCTCCACTCTATTATTGGTCTGAAGCAGGGATAAGGAGAAAGTCCACTATGGTATAGCTGCCTGACTCGCCCCTAGTTGCACTCTCAATATATCTTCTTAGATTCAGCAGGTTGAAGCCATTGATGATCAACAATTTCTTATTGTCTGGATATGTGGGGTTTAAGTCTCATTCCCACAAAATGAATTTTTGAAGATAAAAGGAAACAATGCTTCAACGTGGTTTAAAATTGAGCTTTGTTGACATCAACTGTATACCGTGAGGTTACAGACAATTATTCTTTCACAATTTTCTGCAAGCAGACAAACCTGTAGTGTATGTTCAAGCCATGTTTAAAGCTATTTTCACACTTACCTCTTATTTTCACAGGATCCCATGCATGTCTGGCACAACATCAAGAAGGGATTTAAAAAAATATAGCTTGCCTCTTGTTTCTATCCAAAAATATAGCTTGCTTCTTGTTTCTATCCAAAAAAAACTAGCTTGGGCAAATTGCAAATCCATCATATTCACATTCACTATTAAAAGTGTCACTCTTTACTATAGCACATAAGCATCTTGATAGACAATCTGTCAAATGAGCACTCCCTCTAAATGCCCCTATTCTCAAGAGGAACAAAAAGGGGACCACTGAAATTCAAACCATCCACGGTAACACCAATTAAAACATCTTTGTTAAAACAATATTGCCGCCCAGGTCACTTAGCCCATAGTCACCCTGATGCTATTATTGCCCTCTAGCGGCATTCCACTTCAGGGATTTTTTTAAGTGATTGATTTTTTTTTTGCAAGTGACGAACAGTAGGTGAATGTTTCCATCTGAAAAGTAACATATGCATTATAGGACAACTTATAAGTTCTAACAATTTTTTTTGGATTTAGTAAGAAAACATATAAATTTTGGCAAATCCATAACTTTACATAGATTTTTAATAAAACAATTGGCAAAATATATATATATATATATATATATTTTTAATTTGTATTTTTTTTAAAAACTTTTTTAACTGTCGTAAATCATCCAATTGGAAAGAAATAGTCCATAAAAACATACCGTCCACATCATTGTTTCCTGCCTACATCATTGTTCAGTTTGTTGATATAGTTTTGATCTAGGAGCCTATTCCGGAAAGCATACCAAAAGAAACGAGAGCATGAATTTTCAATTGATTTAATTGCGTCCATGCTAAAGGAAGAATACATGAAGCTTGGGATGATAAATTATAATAGAGGAATTGTTTCCTGATGCAGGTGAGTTCAATAGAGATTGAACGTGTCTGTAATGGTGTGGATGGAAGGGTGTTAGAAACTGCGGCAATTGGGATTCCACCAGATGGGGGTGGTCCGGAACAGTTGCTGATTGTCATAGTCCTGAAGGATGCAAAAAATACCGAAACAAGTTTTGAGGACATAAAAGCATCCTTCAACTCAGCCTTACAAAAAAAATTGAATCCCTTGTTCAAGGTGAAAAAAATGCACATTCTACTTAGTTTCTTCATTAAATGCATGACAAATGCCACACACGTATCTCATACTCTAGCTGCCTAAGTGTTGTTTCTTGAATGTGTTGAATGTCATGCCTTCTTTTTACAGGTAAGTTTCATTGCTGCTGTCCCTTCACTTCCACGGACAGCCTCAAATAAAATAATGAGGAGGGTGCTGCGTACTCAATTCGCTCATCTAAACACTTCCAATGCAAGATTTGCTAAAATTTGACACAAAATACCTTGCACTGAATCACGTGCATCTCACCTTTTATTTTCACATTCAGATCACTGTAGTTTGTTAAATGTGTCTTCTCATTTGTTATTTTGCTGTATTCTTTAATTACTTCATATGGTCTTGAGAGGGTGGATCTGTATGGATCTTACTGCGTCAATTTCATTTGTCAGAGTGCTTTGTCAGATCAAATTTAGCTTTATTTTTACCGAGGTCAAAGGTGGCCAGCTAGATGAGCTGCCTTGCAAAATTTGATCAAATTAAGGATGTAGAAGTAACTTCACATTGGTATGCTGTCTTCTTTTTGATTAATAGATGACAGTTCCCAACTGCAATCTTCTTATGTAGTCTATTTATCTACAGTTTTGATTCGATTGCAGAATTCTTCTTGGTAAATTCTGGATTCTTCTCAGCAGGAAGCCAACATGGAGAAAAAATCAAAAATAGCCCTTCTTTCTTTCTAGAAGTGTTATTATAAATAATAAGTTCGTGGAAAATTTGTAAGGCCTGTTTTTATAAGGTACTTTTATGCTATAATACAAAGAGGAGTGGAGGTATTAATACACAACAGAATCTCACGATACGGGTAATGCCACATCACATAAGGAGGAAAGTCCAAAGCGCAAAACAATAAATGAAGCAAAGAAAATCCAAAAGAAGTAACACAAGAAAAAAAAGAATGCACACACTTAGCTTATGTTTATCTTTATTTTTGTTTTGTAAGTGAGGAGCTTCTTGGAATACTATTATGTTGCCTAAAATGCTTTGCACTTCTAAAAAAGTTAAATGTTCCTTTGAAATGTTATTATTGTTTAAGATTTTATTTATTGTTAATGCTTATATCTTGGAGAATGCATGATGTTTTGTCCTTGTATGAAAGTGCTTTGTTTCCTCAAAAGTTGCTCCGTACAAACCATTCATTCATTTTCGGCCTTGTATCTTAGAAGAATATTTTTTTAAGTCAGTCTTACATAAAGAGATTAGTTTAAGATCCTTTTCTCCTTGATCAGTATTCCTGGTGTCATCCAATGATATTACAACTCAACTATGTCATCCTTTTTATTACAAAGACCAATTTACTAGGTAGGGAAAGCCCTCAACACCTTTAGATTAAAGAGGTACTGATGTCTCTTTCAATAAGGGTACCAATTACTAAAGGTTTTGGAAAAGATAGCAATGTCTTTTTCAACTTGTACCGCCTTTCATTGATGGCATGCATTCTATTTACAGGTGTAGTTCTTTAGTTTGGGGTTTTAGGGTGACATCTTGAATTTACATTCTATTCAACATCTTCCACCTTCTTCTGTATTCCAATGCTTTTAAAACTTTACAAGTCTAGTGAGATCCCCATTATTTTCCTTTTAAAACTTTACAAGTCTAGTGAGATCTCCATAATTTTCCAACTTTCCTCTCTTTTAAAGCAACATCAATTTAATTTACTATGGAAATATATGATTACATGGTTGATGCATTCAAGCATCGCTAATTTACAAATTTTTTTTTTGGTCATTATTAAAATTATAGTAAGATGGTGATTTCCACTTTTATTGACAAGGATGTATCCATTTGTTATTCTTTTTTATTTGATTTTTTTGGAGTTTAATTAATCATATAATTAAAAAGATTGTAATCTAACTCTATGCACAAATAATGAAAAATATGGAAGGGTTTAATATATTTTAGGACCGATAACTTTGGAAATGATGTCACTTGTATGCCTATCAATTGTTTGCTATGCCATTGTTTCACACTAGAGTAGTTCCATAGGAATTTAGACATGCTGTCAATTGGATTTAGGCATATAAAAAACATAAGATTCAAATGGAGGAATAGGTGCAACAAATTATTACTTTGAATAGTATTGCAACGATGGAAGTTGAAGACTGTAGAAGATGGTAAGTTGTAATGTAAGAGTCACTTTCCAAAAGATTTGAGATTTTTATATGATAGAGAAGAGTATCAAGTATGCCATCAAAGACTAAATCCAAACCCATATAATTGATCATAAAGGCTGATTATTAGATATTTCGAAGGCCATAATAAATTTTCAAGAAAAAAATCGTTAATAACAAGAAATATGTGGGTTGTACGTAGTTGATCAAAGTGTAGGTACATAAATATGTATATCATTGCACAATTAGGGAAGGTTATGCACAATGTTACACAATTGGGAAGGATATGTACAACATAGCACAATTAGGGAAGGTTGCATGTATCCATCAATATCCTTGATGTATTGCTTAGTCTCATGTGTGACAAACACCTTGTGGGAACAAGTTGAGACATACAACACTTGAATCCATGTAGTTAGACAAGCACTGTAGTGTCACACAACAAGAATGCAACTTGTCACAACCAAGACTGTTATAGGGTGTTGAATTAACTATAACTAAAGTTTATGGTATTAATATGCTTGCATGTCTTCAATTCCTATATGGGAGAGACAATTCAAATTGCTCATTCATGATTTAGTCGTGATGCATGATTTGTCCTTGAATTCATTGCTCAAGGATCATCTTATGATCATTGTGTTTCCACATATCATAACGTCTTAATAATGAACAAGAGAGCTTGTCAAGTGTTGCGTTTCTTTTCTATGGATGTGTGGTTATTTATTACTGTAGTTTGCATTTTTGTTGCATGTTCATATTTCACATAACGCACTATCTGTGGTTGTTTATTACTGCAATTTGCATTTTTGTTGCATGTTCATATTTCACATAACGCACTATCTAGAAAATTTGGTGTATTGTATCTTGTGCCATCATCCTAGTTTTGTGACACAATGATTGGTAATACATGACGAGCCTTGCAGTAGTCTCACATGTCCTATCAATATCTTAAATCCAATGACCATGGGAAAGGAAAGTAAAAAAGAAAGCATCAAGAGTACTGAATTCAAAATACAAAATGAGGTGTCAAACTTGAATGAGCACCAATTACTCTTGAAGTGACTATGAACATAAGGTGCAAGAGCCAACAAATTACAAAATGATATTTGGCAAAAGGCACAACCTCAACCTCAATATAAAGAAAATGTTGGATTTGTGAAAGAAATTGGCTCAACTGGGTGACCATGTCATACAAGGAATACATCTAGTAGAGTAATTCAACTAAGTTAGGAAGAAACTTCAATACGAGTTAGTAGATAAAGAATTGGCATGTGAATGAATGTAACAAGGCTTGGCCACATCACAGGAGGAATTTGAAGAGATGTTATCCAAATTCATATTTTGAAAAAATATGATAATTCCTTTGATTGAGATTATCGACTTTACCTTGTAGTTTATAGGACTAATTCCATGTTTTCAATCATGCCATGAAGCAAAATAGGGCAGACTGGGATGCAAAAGTAGAACAAAAATATATAACAGGTGTAGGAAGTCTCAAGGAGGATACAAACATCTTGGGGCCCATTCATTTGTGAAAATCACTCGTAGTTGACACATTTGACTACAATCAATATTGCACTAAAATTGAACTCGCACAATAGTTGAACTTGCATGATAGGTTCCACTATCACCGAACTCATCAAATATATGCTGTAGTTTCAAATTTGAGCGTCTCAAAAGAAGGCAAAGTATTTCTCCTTTTGTTTCATTGTGTAAGGATTTCAGAAATATCTGTTTGATTTAGTTGCATATGTGATTGTATAAATTTACCCATTGGGGTCATGAATTGGCATTCGAGGGTTGATTCCAGTTCAATTTGAAGTTTTAGGATGATCGTACATCTGAGTGTAGTCGTGAAGCATGTTGATTAAGTTTCCATGGCAAGGTAAGCTTGTAGAGCATTATATATAA
This sequence comes from Torreya grandis, assembly GCA_037957365.1. Lineage (NCBI taxonomy): Eukaryota > Viridiplantae > Streptophyta > Pinopsida > Cupressales > Taxaceae > Torreya > Torreya grandis. The sequence continues at coordinate 580,182 of JARHVA010007094.1, forward strand.
GTGGTACAATACACCCATGGTATTCTTGGAGGCTCAAATTGAGCAATTGGTATGTAAATCTTACACGATGATAGTGGACGTGAGGAGGTGCAACTCCATTATTCATGCATTTTCCCTCATTGGGTTTCTCCAAGATAAATTATAATTTTTAAATTCTCTTTCCATCTTTTTTGTGTGTTTTTTACTTGCTTAATTTCATTCTATACATCTGTTGCACCTATTCAAGCATGAAACAAGCATACAAACTACATGTCCAATTACTTACAAGCATAGGTTTTGTTTAAACCAACTAACAAATGTAGATTTCAATTACAAACAACTTGAAGAATAAGCTCACTTATTTGTAACACTACTGATTTTGAAATTGGGTCACATGTCAGTAATAGCATGGAAGGGTTAATGAAATCTGATTTATAGCATTGTAAGCATGTATGTGTGGCATGTACACAACTGCAAATTGTATTGCTTTGGATTAGCACATAAGTGGAATTAAATCTGTATTGGTGAAGTGTGCACTGGAGTATCTAAGTTGATTACACTTCAAATGGTATCAAACCAGGGTTTCGTTGTGACTTGTGGAAGGGTGTTGCTGACATTTTTCAGATGTATGTGTATTTGTTTCCATGTTGATATTTGAAAAGGAAGTGTAGGCTATTTGAATGCATTTTTCAACCATGGGCAAAGCTTTGAAGAAGATTTTTTTTTCAAGACTTTCAAGATGTTACCAACAAATTCAAGTGCAAAACCAAGAATCGGTTAAGATGGTGCAACGTTTGGAAATGGAGAATGAAGAGTTAAATACATTAACCAACCATGTGTTGGAAGAAGAAATCCATCACCAAGTAGCCAAAATAATTCACTAAGAAATAAGGAATCGGTTAAGATGGTGCAACATTTGGAAATGGAGAATGAAGAGTTAAATACATTAACCAACCATGTGCTGGAAGAAGCAATCCATCACCGAGTAGCCAAAATAATTCACTAAGAAAGAAATTTATGAAAACCACTCTTCAAATCGACATGAATAGGAAAAGCAAGATGAAGATTTTCAATGGCAATGGTAAGAATTATTGCACTCATTTCAACCTTAGTGGGTGTCATGATGTGAAATGTTGGAAAATTCATTCTCTAACTACCCAATAAATTATGAAGTGGCAGCCCAAAAAGAAAGTTGTCAATGCACCTAGAAGCCAAGAGGTGGCAATAATTAAAGGAGAACCCTTCAACGAAGAAGCCACCACGAAGGATCAACCTATAGAGGCGTCATAATGTCATTGAAAAGAGGTAGACATGGTAAAAAAAATGTTTTTATGGAAGGGCATTTGCAAAGATAAGCTTGTAAGATGTTGATTTGAATTCACATGTATGAGCAATTGTTATACGCCTAAATAATTGTAATCAAATATATGATCAGTGGTTAGTTTTCTATGATGATGTTGATCTGGATTCACAGAAAGATGATGTTGATTTTGATTCACATGTATCAGCAGTTGTTCCTTCCCTTAATAACAATTAACAAATGCATACGGTGTTTGTGTTAAGTGTGTTCTCTTACTGTTGATTATTACTATAAATATATAAAGAAAATTATTGTTAGGGTAGTAACTACTCATAAAGGTATAACATAAATACAAATAAAATTCTACAAATATTAAGCCGGTTCCGTCACCTTTAATTATTACTACCGAAATATAAGGAAAAAATTTAGGGTTCTTTTAGTTGCTTCGAGGACTGCAAGTTTGTCAAAACGGCTGGCCCTTGGTTTTGGGGCATCCATGGCTGTTGCTTCTGCCTGTGGACTCCCTTTTTCGAGGTCAACAAGTTGTCCATTTCTGTCACTCCTTTCTAGATTAGGTATATTATATTAACGCCCATCATGTGTTTTTATAGCTCTTTTCTAATAATGTACATGGATTTAGCCAATCTTTAAATTTTCATAAAATAGTGTTATATTTATTTATATTGTTAAAATAATATTATATTACTTCAAAAAATATTGCAGGCCATTAGAAAGCGGCGTTTAAAAATGGGCACATTCAACATAGGTTCAAATACCACTAATGGCATAGTAGTTTACTGACATATTGTATAATTGGTAAATACATTCAACCCAAGTTCAAATCTCAATCTCACAGGATATAATAGTTTAGTGGCATATTGGTTGCTTGGCAGTTGCAGAACTGGGACCCTAAATTGTTTTCCACATGGGTGTGGGCTCATTCAATCCTTCTTTTTAATTAATAAAAAGAGAAAGGGGCGAGATGAAAGAAATCAGTACCTTAAAGTCAACAAATTGACTGGACAAAATGGACAATTGGCCTTTCCATCTTTTTGAATTTGATAATTCTCCTCTCCATATTTTCACATGCTTTCCAAAAAAAGCGATCTGATTAGAGCTTTAATGTTTCCTCTGAAATCACACAATAAATCATGAAGCATATTGCCAATTGAAAATAATAATATTACCTGTGAATAAGAATAGCTTTGCTGGTTTTGAGCTTAAAATATCAATTGAAACAAGACCAGTTCAAAAGCCTTCTCCTCAAAACCCTTGGCCTTCTCATCAGCCTATTTTGTCTAAATTTAACAATAAAATTAAAGAATCATACATACAGCCATTAAAGAATCATGCAAATAGCCACGATTCACTGCAAGTAGTTCATACGCACAAACTCAACATCAAGCTTTAAAATAGAAGAAATGGAATCCTAAAATTTATTTTGTTTGTCATTAAAGGAAGAACTAGAAGGTTTAGGATGGAGATGGAGGAGATTTAGGAGGTTCTTCTCCTTTACCATTATCATTTATTTATTCCTCTTATTTACCTTCATTCCTCTTCATCCTTTCTTGATATATCTCTTCAACCATGCTCTTCATCTCTAGAAAAGCTTGATGAAAGGTCACTTCTGAGTCTGGTTCTTCCCTAGGAGATTCTATTGTCGTACATTTTAAACCAATTTTTGGGTTATACTCTTCAAGGGATCCTTCCCCACGCTTGGACTTAGCCCTGGTTAGCATTCAAAACACAAACTTGCAAATTCCATAACCTCACAAAACAAAGCCCTATCAATATCTCTGATACCAAACTTGATCTGAAATTGGTTGTAAATGCAAACTCTATCGACTTCACCAATTTTGAATACTTAGATAATTTTTATCAATCTCCCATATTTACATTAAAAATTGGATTAAGTAATTAAAATTAGATTAAGATTGATAATAAAAAATGAGAATAATGAATAAAATACAAAAAAATGTAAACCAAGCTTGATACCAGAGTTCACCCTTAATGGGCTACATCCCTAGATTTATTATCAAAGGGCATTCGTATTAGAATACATATTAGCTATGTTATTATACTAAACAAACTAATCCTTGCCTGCATATATTGATGAAGCCCATCATGTGCCTATCTATTTTTCATTGCATATTATCCTCACATATACTTGGTCAATATTTATTCTCATACGTGAATAATGGATTTCAAATATCTTATTATGCTCCACCAAATTGTATATTTGATAAGAAATCACTAAAACATTTAGCCAATTTTCTACATAGGCTTTGAATTCAATTCACTTAAAAGGAAGCTTGTATAATATATTATTATATTGTATATACTACATGTAGATTGTCCAATGAAATTATATGCTCTATCATGTGGATTGTCCACTAAAATTCAAACTGAGTATGAGAACCTTCCCTGATTATTATTTGTATTAGGCATATAAACGTTTATAGAAGTGTTATTTAGGTTTTGGGTAAAAAAAATATTTCATTTTATGGGCTTTAGAAAAAGAACAATGAATGCAATTGGCCTTTTCTATTTGAAATTCTTGAAGTATGGTACATACATCAAGAACAAGACATTAATCAATAGATAATTAGATCTATCTGAAAAAGAATTTCATATGTTTTGATTAATCAAACTTCACATGCCACAATCAATACAAAAAACAAATAAACAATAATTAGAGCTATGCATGAAATAGATTAAAATATTTTAATTAATAAGACATCATGTGCCATCAACAAAATAAAACAAACCTTACATTTAACACCGTACGTTTTATTTACTCCATCCAATAAAATTCAATTGGCAACACATGTGCAGTCCTTGCTTGCTGTAACATTTCTGTGCTTTGGCCAATTTATATGGAGTTATGACTCAAAACAATGAAGTGAAAAGAACACATATCATCATGGTTCATTACAATAGACATGTAAAGAAGGAAATTAATTACAATTCCAAACATTAAATAAACAATGATTTCATCAGGGTATATATTTTTAATAGCTTTACTTTTGATTTTGATTTTGCTAACCAACACCTGCCAATGACCTTTGTGATCCCTATGGCCTACACAAAATATCACCTCATCTTGACCCAAAAATAACGCAATAACCATCGATTTCAACCGCAAAAGACATGAAATGTAGCAAAATATCTATAAATAGCTCAAAATGTGCCAAATTACAACAAATTATGACAACATCATTTCATAATAAATTATGACCGCCTCACATGTTGGGAAACTTTTAGGAGCTCAAAATATTTTTAAGTAATGAACACCATTCGGTTGCAACAACAAGCTAAGAATTTATTGATTTGATATAAAGGTGTACCTAAAAATTTTACAATTGGCTACAAATTTGCCTATTTTGTTAATAGAAAAATTGACAATTTTTTTAAAACTTAACCTAAAATTTGTAAACTCTATCTCTATAGAGGGCAAATTGTCTAGTTACTTAAATTATATCTTTAATGATGTAACAAAAATATACAAAATGCATGAAAGCTCTTTTAAAAAAACATAAAATATGTCCTTGTATAGAGCAAATTCTCTATTTTACAGACATGGCAAAAACATAAAAAATGATCGAAACCCTCTGAAAAATAGAAATGGCAGTGCATACCTTGAGAATCAAGGGGATTGCAAAATTATTGGGTTGTATACATGCCAAATGCATCTGGTAATACTACCAATAGCTTCGTTGGAGAGCTCATTACTAGCATAGCCTCTGATCATAACAATCCACAAGAAGGCATCATGCTTTGGTTTCCTACCACACATAACAAACAATGCACCAATTTTCTTCGTTTCGTCTCGTATTTAAAAAAATGCTAACCATAGTTTACAATTATAAAATTTAAACTCGCCATTGCTTGAATCCCAATCGACTAGAGCTTTGTTTGCATTAGCATCGGATGACCACAAACATGATGTTTCTGTCATAGGCAAAATTAGAACCATGAGCAAGCCCATGAATGTTGCCATTTTTTAATTAAAAAATTAAAATTACATGGGAGATTTAATGTATTGAAATTTTTTTATACTGCACACCTTTTCTGTAGGATAATCAACAACAAGCACCGATAGAACAACATTCGCTATCATTAATGGCAGCTCTATTACATAATCCTTTTTGCTCACAAACACATCCACCCTTGCAAGCCCGCAGTGATCATCGCTCTCTTTCTCATACCTTGAAAATTTAACCCACAAAAACAATGTAAACAAGTCCTAATATTCAATAATTAATTCATTAATACATTTTATTATTGGAAGCAATTCACATTTTCAACTAGTAGCTTAGCACAACATCAACATAAATGCTATTAAAGAGTTTGTATACAACTTCGCAGAGACGAAGAGATATTTGATGAATGCGACTCCATCAAACCAAGCAACCCATATCGAGTGAATACATAGAACATTAAAATCTTCATTGTACAACCTGGCAGAAAAGTTAATGCCTATCCTCGATCAAAGCAAGGCTGGCAATAACATGGAAAAAAATTCAGCCAATCACCTTGCACAATTTTTTTTTCGATTAAAAAACTCACTAATCTACTTTATAAAAGTCTAATATTTTTTTATTGAAACAGTAATCCAAATTATCTCATTCATCAATAATTTGAAAACTAATTCCAAATTAAAACTTAATGATTCCTATAATCCCTCCTTTCGAAACTAATATTAGATATATTAATATCATTCTACAAACAAAATTTACCTTGTAGATTCAATGACATATATATTTATTTGTACTCTAAGTGGATGAATAAGGATATATTGATTTGGGAGTCAGAAGTAATCCATCATATGCTTAGGATCTGTCACTAGTCAGGACCACTATATACAATCTTCTTTTTCAACAATTCCGAAATTAACGCTGAAACAAACAACCATGTATTCAAGGCGGCGGTGAGGAAGAAGTCTTGCAAAACAAAATAACGATTAAGTGGATAAATAGAGAGTAACAAATAACCAATCATATGCTTAGGAGTTATTTATTTATATTTTAACAACGATTTATATACTTATCTATACATTGAAACGGTACAAGTCAACAGTAAACACGAATATGCTATTTTATATTCCACCGTACAGCTCACCTTTCAAGTTCAAACCACAAACGTGTCCACAAGAAGAGTCTTTCAATTCAAAATAACGTTACTTACACGGCAACAATTTCCCTATATAAACACTCAGCATAAGCACTCACAATTCAACAATTGTTATCAATGGCTACTGCAATGGCACTTTCGATTGCACTCACAGCAACATTTCTGTTTTTTCTCCAAGGTAACATTTTATATTCAGCAATGTCTTGCCTTTTTAGTTATAGATTGTTCTTTTTTGGGGGAAGGAATTAGATGGTATTAGTACTACTATTGCTTAATGTTTGATCAGAATAGAGTAGTGTGTAACAGCAGTGAGTGCGTGCAGGATTGAGAGTGGAAGCAGCAACGTTTGAGATCACAAACCAGTGCACAGACACAGTGTGGGCAGCGGCAAGTCCTGGTGGAGGGAGCCAATTAGCAAAAGGGCAATCATGGAGCATCCAAGTTCCCGCCGGAACAACAAGTGGCAGAATTTGGGGCCGCACTGGCTGCTCCTTCGACGGCAACGGTCGAGGCACCTGCCAAACCGGTGACTGCAATGGCATGCTCAACTGTCAAGGTTATGGGCAGGTTCCTGCAACTCTTGCCGAATATTCCCTGAACCAATTCCAGAATCTAGACTTTTACGACATATCTTTGGTGGACGGATTCAATCTACCTCTCTCCATTACCCCCTCAAGCTCTAGCTGCAAAAGAATAGGGTGCCTGATCGACATTAATTCTGCCTGCTGGGCTGATCTGAAGGTGCCTGGAGGATGCAAGAGTGGTTGTGCTAGATATAATAAACCTGAATACTGCTGCACAGACGGGTATAACAGCAGCGACAAATGCAAACCCACCAATTACTCCATGTTCTTCAAGGATAAATGCCCACAGGCATACAGCTATGCTTTTGATGATGCCACTAGCACCTTCACTTGTCCTGGCGGTTCTAACTATAAAATTGTCTTCTGCGGCTAACAACCGTCTCCATTTCTGTTTCTCTGTGCTCCGCACTATGCGTCTGAGTCGAATATTATACAATAAAATAAATAAATAAAGACGACACTATGTTATCCACTAGTTTTGTTTTCTTTCTTTCTTTCTTTGAAAAATATGTTATTTTTCCCATGGATAAAGGCTTCTGTTACAAAAACATCGAATCAGAAGAGCTTTAATAGGAAGCGAATCCTAAATCAGAGAGGCGCGAATCCATAATTGGGTATCGTATTTTTAAGATTAAAGAATTCGATCCGATCTCCAATATTCTTTCAACAATGTTGAACCGACATCGACAATATTTTGATTTCAACATCAGAAGCCGACTGCTGCTCGACATCTGCAATATTCTGATTTCAACAGAATGTGTCGGTAACATTCGAACACGTAGGCTTGGTATCAGCGACTGGGTTGAACGTAAATCTCACGTAAGTTCATAGCCTACCACTGCCCGTCCGTCGAGAGAGGTTGCTGCTATACCAGAGTTTCAACCTCCCGACGAGCAGAAAACACGTGCACCGACCTGAACGTCTAATTCGTGCGCGAGCTTTACAGATAAATTGACGTTGATTTGTATTTTGCTGAAATCATGCCCGATCTGTCCCATCGCCTTTCTGTGTTATTTTTCTCCGTATCTTTCCAGTTTAATGCCGACCATGCATTAAACTCTTGTTAACAATTTGTATAAAAATACGGATTTTAATTAAATTCTAACACAGATATTTATAAATATTTAAGTGGGTTAAATAAATAAAAATAATAAATTAGGTTTAATTAAAATTTAAAAAATTGGAATAATAAAAATAAAAAGAATTTTTAAAAATGTAGTTTGAAAATTGAGAGATTTATAATTAAAATGAAAATTAAAGTTTTGTAGTAAGACGATAAAAATTTCGAAAAATTTATGATAAATAGAGAATGGCCAATTAACAATTTTTAGTTTATATTTTTAAGTTAAAAATGACAGTAAATGATTTTATATATCACCAAATATGTAATACACATAAGATAAAATAAAAAATAAAGAATCATAATTTATTCATCAAATTGTGTCATGCATATCACATAAAATGTCAAATAATAAATCAATTTATATTTATAGAAATAATTTTATATTAAGTACATGGCATTATTTATCTTCTAAAAAATTTAGTCTCTTTTTCTCAACTTTTCATTTGAAAAGTTTTTTCTTTTTATCATTTTTTTATAGTGGTCATATGTAATTGGCGAAAATATTCTTAGTCCTTCCAAAGACTATACATAGGGGATAGTCATAAATGTTAACCTTAGTCTTTCATTTTGTCCTATATCAATTATAGCTTTAGAAAGAGTCAAGTCTTGTGATTTGTGTATTTTTAGTGTCCAAATCAATTGTATGGACAATTTTTGTGTATGTCCTCTTTATATTGATACAATTAAAATTTTATGTGGAGTTTTATTTTCAAATAGAATCCCGAAGTAACTATCAAATTTGACCATAATATATATTGGTGGTTCTGGTGGGGCACTCCCAAATTTGTATATTATACTTTGAATATAGTCTAGAGCTCCATTTACAAGACTTACTTCTATCTGAGTATTGCAGGCTAACATGACCCTTACATTGTTAGCAATTACTAACTCGATACCAAATTCATCATTTTGACCCTTTATTTGTCCATTTGTACTGCAATGTGCAACAAGCATTTCAATGAATACAATTTTATTTTATTATGGTTATGCACAATATCATTTATGATAAATTGATGATACTATTGTCAAATTCTTTATTGGTGGCTCTATCTAATCCAACATTTGTTTTTTAACTTCCAATTACTAATTATCAAATTTATATTTTTCAAATTTATAAAAATTTGACAAAATTTTGTTTGGTCTTCACTTTCTCATTCTTATCTAAATTTCTTATTCAAAATAATAATTATTTTAAATTCTCCCAGCAATAATTTTGTATGCATGTTACTATAGTATATTGATATATTATATAACACGAGGCAACCATCCCAAATATCCAATCAAGCATCATCGAAGTTACAGGGGCTGATAAGTCTAGTGAAACTAGTGATGGTTGGCACAATCAAAGTTGTGAACCATCTGTATAAATATGCACCGAGAAATATTGTGGTGAGTAATATTGTTAGTTTTGGGCATGGATCTAAAATAGGTTTTGTAGAATTTTATATCGAATCGAAAGGGATTGCCCATTATAATTTTAGAATTGGTGAGAAGTTAAGAAATTATATACCTTAAATTTTTATTCTACTTTTGTTTGTTCCCTGCACTTGTCCTTATATTTCTTTTCTTTTATTTATTTGATTTAAGTAGATTTTTTATTTTATTTTATTTTTATTTTTTTTATATCAATTATATTTAAATTGTTGCAGTATTTATTTATTTATGTGTGTTATTTTAAGTTTTATTTTTATTATGTCAACATTATCATATTTAAGTTGTCTTTTACATTTATATTAACTTTCAGTTGTATATGTTTATTTTAAAATTAGGTTGATATTGATTATCAATATTTTTTAACCCGTGTTAAATTAGAAAGTATTGGTGGTTGTGATCCAAAATCCATATTATTCAATATTAAAAATTGATTATAACCTTTATCTTATTGACATATATTATATACAAGTCTTTTAGGTGTTCTAAAAACTTTTATTCAAAAGTAACACTTCTAAAAAATATAGTACATGCTTGGTGAAACAAATTTATCTAGATTATGTTGAAAAAACATTTAGAAAGTATTGAAATCTCTCTCAAGCATTCCATTGTACTTAAGTATATTTTGTTCTCTACCAATTTTTGAATTTTGCATGTGACTTATTCTTCTTGGTTGTGATATTGACTCTTCTTGTAAATAATTATTTCCAACATCATCCATTGCATAATCGAGGTGCATTCTCCGGAGTCTCAAGCACATGATTTATGGATATTGCATTTCCCTGTTCAAAATTAACATAAACGTTAACATTTGATTGACGATGATAGCTTTAAACTGCTTCATTATTATATTCTTTTATTTCTTTTTTCCATACTCAACGAGTTGATTTGAAAGAATTTGTCTTTGTATTTTACTTCTTAATATATATTGATCATCTTGAAATGTATATACACAATGTTTTTCATCATATCTATATATTATCAATTTTATTATTCAATTGTCAATTTGACCTTATTTCTAACAACTCTTTTTATATCATTATCATTATCATTTTGATATTTTATTTCTTCCTTTCTTTCTATATCTATAATTTATTATCGTTATCATCTTTGATATTCCTTTTGATATTTTATTTATTACTCCTAATTTTAAAAAGTCAATCTTGGTTAAGACTTAGTGAAAAAAAATAGTTACGGTGCTTATGTGTTATATAGATTACCTTGTCTTATAATTTTTTTAACAAAAGATTAACATATAACTAATAAGAGTATTATATTATAAAATTACATGTTATGCCTTAAATTGATTAAAAAAATTATTGTTGCTTGGTGAAGGCAATAGAAAATTATGATTTTTACATACAATAGAGTTTAGAGCCTATAAAAAGCTGAAATACACACACACAACTTCCAAATAATTTTTTTTAGTTAATTTTAAAATTTGAAATATAATTAATATAATTATTATGTCGAAAGGTTTACTAAAATAATATCTAAGGGTGAGGTATATATCCACAAGTATATTCTTTTCCATTTGCAGCTTTACATTAATTTTAATAAAAGACTAATTTATCAATTTGATAAAAATTATTAATGTTATACAAACATGTTGAATTTTTATTGATGTTATGAGATTTATTTTTAAGGAGAGAAGATAATGTAATACAGTGAAATGTTTGCCTATCAATAGCTAGAAGAAGCTCTTTAAAATAACAAAAAATTAAAAAAGAAAAGCCAACTTTTATAGGAGGAAAAACCTATATTAAATAAGGATACAATGCCATTGACCTATATTGCTCACTGGTCTTTATTGGTGTCTCTATCTAATCCAACATTTTTTTTTGTCATCAATAGCTTCCTATCGCTAATTGTCAGATTTGTATTTATCAGATCTGTAACATTATAAAATTTCTCTTATTAACATATATTACATATGGGGCCTTTAGGTGATCTAAAATATTTTATTCCAAGGTAACACTTTTTAAAAATATAGTACATGCTTAGTGAAATAAATTTATCTAGACCATGCCAATTTTTTTTGGAAAGTATTAAAATCTCTCTCAAGCATTCCACTGTGATTAGGTATATTTTGTTCTCTACCAAATTTTGAATTTTGCATGCATCTTATTCTTCTTGGTTGTGATATTGACTCTTCTTGTAAATAATTATTTCCAACATCAACATCCATTGCTTAATTGAGGTGCATTCTCTAGATTTTCAAGCACATGATTTATGGATATTGCATTTATTTGTTCAAAATTAACATCAACATTACCATTTTATTGACGATGGTACCTTTGAGCTGCTTCATTATTATGTTCTTTTATTTCTTTTCTTTCATACTCAGTAAGTTGATTTGAAAGAATCTGTCTTTATATTTTGCTTCTTAATATATATTGATTATCTTGAGATGTCTATATGCAAATTTTTAATTATATCTAAATATTATTTATTTTTTAAATTTAGTTATTCAATTATCAATTTATCTTTGTTTCTAATCGGTGTTTTGATATCATTATCATTTTGACATTTTATTTCTTCCTCTCTTTTTGCATCTATAATTTATTTTCATTATCATCTTCGATATTCTTTTTGATATTTTCTTTGTTACTCCTAATTTTAAAAATTTAATCTTGGTTGAGATTTAGTGAAAAAATAGTTACAGGGCTTGTGTGTTATATGGGTCACCTTGTCTTATGATTTTTAAAAAAATATTAACATATAATTATTAAGAGTATTATATTATAAAATTACTCGCTATGCCTTAATTAATTAAAAAAAATCTTATTGTTTGGTGAAGGCAATAAAAGTTTAATTAATTCAATTCTGAAGCAGGAGGAGAATGGAAAAATGCTAGCAATAGAAAGAAAGGCAAATGTAATCTGGGTTTGAAATCCATTACAATGTCTCTCAGATCCAATAAAGAAAATATTAAGGGAGATGTCTAGTTAGTTTCTTTTTTGTTTTCATTTTGGGCAACAACGTTTATTGTAAATGTTGGTAGTTGAGGCCACTTTGTGCTGCTTTCTTGTTGTTTTTTGGTAGTTTTTCGTCAAGCTTTTGTTTTGATGCCGAGTGTTGTGTGGCCTTGGTTTTCTGCTTCTCTTCTAGAGTGTGGGTCTCTAGCTAAAAAAAATTCCATCCTTTAACCTTAATAAAAATAAAAAATTGTAATTTTTGAATATATGATAAAGTTTAGAGCATATAAAAAGTTAAGATATATACACACACAAAACTTTAAACATTTAAAATTTAATTAATTTAATTTTTTTAAATATAATTAACTAATAATTAATATCATTATTATATAAAAAGGTGTACTACAATGATATCCAAGGATATGGTATGTATCTGTAAGTATATTCCTTTTCATTTGCAATTTTACATTGATTTTAATAAAAAGCCAATTTATCAATTTGGTAAAAAAAACTTAATTTTATAAAAACATGTTGAAATTTTCATTGATTTTATGAGATTTGTTTTCAAGGAGGAAAGATAATTTAATACAGTGAAATATTTGCCTATTAATACCTAGAAGAAGCTTTTTAAAATAAATTAAAAATTAAAAAAGAAAAGTTAACTTTTGCAAGAGGAAAGCACTGTATTAAATAAGGATACAATGCCATTGTCACTGTTTTTTTAGAGTAGAATAAAATATAAAAATGAATTAGGCACGATTTGAACTATTTAGATATTATGGTTAGTTATTAAAATGTCATTTTAATAACTTGATAAATTTAAGGTTTAAATTTTTTATAAGTCATCATAGAAATTTAAGAAGTGTTGTGTTTGATAGAAAATATAAAATTTTAATTTAAAATTTATTATATAATATGATATTTATTATAAATATGTTTCAGATATTACAGTAAATTTATAATTAACATACAGATAAATTTATCTAAAAAAATATCTAGAAATATTATTTTTAAAACATCATAAAATATTTATCATTATTTTTTTAATGTTTTGGTTAACATACTACTGATACGAAATCCTTTGGATAATAAATATTTACATCTTTTTCCTAAAAACTGTATGTATTAATAAATTGTTGAGATGGAGAGCGAATGTTTGGAGAGCAAAAATAATTAAAAAACCCATTTCTTAATTGGCTTTCGCATTGGCGGAGGGCGAAGATCAGAGTGCTTGCTGGTAAACAAGACAGGCCATAATAATGCAAAGTGTCGCTGGAATTCTTTCAATCCCATCCCTTCCCTTTCGACGTACTTTACACCCTAGGCAAACTCTGAATGAATTTTATATTATGGATATAACCAACAAGGGACGACTTCGTCTATTTTATTTAAAGATGCAATTACTTATATGGTCTAATTCAACTTTTATCTGTATTTTGGCTTGGGGATACGTTGTTAACTCGGGTCATCCACCTATGTAAGACTTTCTGAAAGCTGGTTAAAGGCAACACTAGGCTTCGTAATTCTATGGTGTCTTTGACTTTGACATTTGGTATTAATTACAAATTTGGAAGTTTATAGTGGATCCACTACATTGTGATTTTTTAAAAATGAAGTTAGATATTTATAATTCAAGTTTATGTGGATATGTAGCTTTCACCTTTCTGTAAAATATTTAAAATCTTTAGTCAACCCAACAAGCTAAAGATATGTCAATTAAAATTTTGAAGTTGGGTGAGACTTAGATGTGGAGGAGGAGCCATACAAAGTATGAGATGTTTGCAGATTTTTAGGGTTTTTTTATTTATTTAATGGATGTTGTTATTATTTCTGAATTATTTGATGTAGGAATAGTTGGTGGGAGTTTGAGAAATAATGATGTAAAAATAAGTGTGAAAATTTATTCAAAAATATATGACGAAATATTAATTCTGACTTAAACTCTCATTTATCTAATGTTGTACTTGATTTACCTAAATTTAATAAAACCAATAACTATTTTTCAAATTTTCACTTTAACTACTTTATAAATCAAGTCCCTCTTAAAAACCATATATATAAATAATATCACACATTTCACCTTCGTATGAACTATATCACAACCAATTTGCAGCCTCCATGTTCATGGTTAAAAACTTTTTAACAAAGTTTTATTTTGTAGATAGTGATTCATAGCAGTATTAAATTACATTATTTACTTGCAAAACTTTGTATATTCATTGCTGAAATTCCTTCAATCCCATCCCTTTCGACGTACTTTACACCATAGGGTAAAGTGTGAATGAATTTTATATTATGGACATCGCCAACAAAGGATGACTTCGTCTAATTTGTTCAAAGGAGAAATTGCTTATATGGTCTAATTCAACTTTTATCTGTATTTTGGTTTGGCGGTACGTTGTTAACTTGAATCATCCACCTATGTAAAACTTTCTCAAATCTTCTTAAAGACGACGCTAGACTTCCTAATTCTATGGTGTTTTTGACGGAGACATTTGGCATAAATTACAAATTAATGTGAAGATCGAGCTTTTGGAGGTTATAAAATGTATTTTCAAACTCTCAGATGGTTATATATCATTTTTGAAAAGTTATGAAAACATCTTTAACTATATAGAGTTGGTTATGGTAAAACTAATTTTTTGAGACTGCTATTTTGATATAAACGAGAACTCAAATAAGATAAAAAACTATTGGCCTCACAGAAGTTCAATCTCCGCGTCATAAGTTTGGAAGACTATAATAGATCCCCTACAGTAAAGGCATTTTAAATGAAATTGGATATGTATAATTCAAGTTTATGTGAATATGTACAACATAACCACATCTTCCAACAAAAGAAAGGGAGAATTAGGAAAACTGGTAACTAGTGATAATGTTAAGGGAACAAGGATTTCAACTAGCCTTTGTATATGCATAGGGGAACTGATCCTTGGTTTTACTTATTAATAGATTATAGTTGAAAGATTCAAAATTCGTTATGGTTAATTCAAAAACAATTGCAAAAATCTTTTGGCAAATAATAAATCTTCAAAAAATATAACTTTTTCTTGTCTTGTTAGGAAGTTTTGTTCTATCAAGACATTCTATTTACAATTCAGTTACAAAACATTATTAATGAGTAAAAGTACATACTTGCGGCCAGATGAGGTTTGGATTGATGAAAAATCCCCTTCTACGCAAATCCAACCTTAAGAAAACTCCCTCACCTAATTGCAAATCAATAGTCTTCAACAAGGTTTCCCTTGAATTTTTCATATAACTTTGTTACGTCTGGCCTGCCAATCAAAAACTTGTTAGAAAATATTTGCTTACTTATTTCATATACATGAGCTAGATTAGAGGGAAACATGGAAGGTTATGTTTCTCTTAGAAATTCAATCACCTTATGGTGCAGTTGCATCCTTTTATCTATGTTATAATTTAAGAGGCAAGGATACAAGACCACCATTTTTGCATGGACATTATTGCCATCATGGAGGAAACAAAATAGACATTGTGTGGCTGAATTCATGGATTTTGTCTATTTTTTTGTCATGTTCAAGACCTACCAAGGATTTTCTGTTATATCACTACTACGAGGCTTTGAATCAGCATGATGTTTAGCAGCTGAACCAATGGTAGGAGCTTATTATTGAGTGTCAATCACTTTATTTTTGTGGATTGAAAATGACAAGGAATAACAACAAATTGCATAAAATTGAAGGTCATTATCACAACATAGCATTAAATTTGTTTGGAGAAAATTCATCTCTTCAAATAATGGGAATTCCCTTTTGACAAGGATCTACCTTTTATTTTATAAACCTAATTGCTTGTTGTAGTGCATGAGTACTTAAAATTGTAAAGTGTAAGGTTAAGGGAGAAATATCAAGGGTTGAATGATGGTTTCCAACTTCTCCCTATATATTATAACATTCTAAGTTTTTAACTAAATCTCTTCTATTTTTATAATATATTATACATAATAAGTTAATAATATTTATATTATTTATTTATAATAAATGATTATTTTTTATTAAAATATTAACATACAAAATAAATATTATAATATATAATAATTTTGATATAATTTTTGTGTAATATGTTACAAATAACAACAACAACAACAACAACAACAACAACAACAACAACAACAATATCATCATCACCATCACCATCACCATCACCATCACCATCACCATCACCATCACCATAGATGAGGATTGCAGGGTCCCTTTCCCTTTTATTAAATGAAATATAACAATATTACATAAAATGGGTAATAACCCACTAGAAACCTTCCAAAAAAGGAACAAAGTAAAAAATAATAGGCCACATAGGGCCACCAAACAAAAAAACAACCAAAAAAACCCTGAAGGGTTACTATAGAAAGAAAAGGGTAATACCAAGAATAAAGGGTTATGCCCCAATTAGAAACATACTATAACTTCACCATTGTCACCACCACCAACAATGGTGGAGCCACTAGCTACCACCAAGATAGGAGAAATAACCTTTTGCCACGTCTTTCCTTGATCTTGTCCACCCTAGCTACATTCCCATTTGGTGCATGTCCACCACCTCCTTCCCTTGAGGATGTCATCTTCCAATAATGATGCCTTGGCCTACCAACTTTGCATTTCATAAAACCCCTCCCACACCTAGAAAAGAATTCATGCCATCCAAACGGGCCCTAATTTTCACAACAAAAACCCTACGAGGAGTTTGGTAGTTGGATTGTATTCCTAAAGGGGGACCCTACTAAAGGGGTCCATCAAAAATCTTGAGAAGGAATTTAACTATTGCAACATCCTTGGAATAATATCTCCAGCTTAGTTTTGTCACCATTAAATCTATGGGAGTACGAAGTTACTCTAGTTCTAATTTGGGAATAAAGCTTCCCTCTAGGCTAGGGTGCTTCAGACATGATTGCACATGCTCTAGATGCTCAACTACCACACAAAACCTAGCTTCTAGCTCATAAAATGTCCACAGATGAACTAAACCTAGCTCATTGTGAGTGGAGAAAGGGAGTGAGTGTTGATCGTGGCAAATAAAGACCTCCACTGCATCCTCCAAATTAACCCTAAATGTTGGGCACATAATTCAACTAGCAACTGCTAATGTCTTCTGCTTGTCTTTTGAGAGGAGTAAGAAATTGGTAGTGAAAGTTGATTCTAACAAAGAGTTTACATTTACCCTATAAGTAATATCCAACACCACTTGGACCTTCTCTGATTTCTTGCATGACTTTACCAATTTGAACGATGAAAATCTATTTAAGATGTGAGCTAGATACATGCCCTTTAAAGACCACTTCTGTCTTAGTTGCCTCTACCCACAATAGAGATTCTCTGAGTATGACTTGAAGCACAGGATCCATGGAGGTAGAGATGAACAAAGTAGAGTAAGATGAGGCATTGAGAACAATGGAAAGAAGGAGAGAAGGAATGTGCAAAACATGTACCATTCATCAAACCCTTAGTAATAGTATCCCAAGTCAACCATATGGTTGTACTATCAGTGTAAGGCTACCATGCTATCTACCCTCATGTCATAGTTTATAAAATTAGGATTTGGGGCATGCCATGCACTGCATGATCTTACCTACATTGTACCACTTAAGGTAACCTATCATCAACTATATGAGGCAACCTAGCTAGCCAATACATATAGAATCTCTCATAAATCCAATACTCAATAAAATGTTAGAGCCCATTATATTGTGCCCTCGGATCAGCATACCATACATATCATGCATGAGCTATACGCAAATGAGAGAGCATAAATCATACAATGTACATTTCTCTAGGATGGAATGACATAAAGCCATTACATACAATGGTACCTTCCCATCTGAATAGTGACACAACACATATTTTATCACAAGTCCAATCATGACCTTCTGTATATCTAGAATAGGTGAGATATACACATTAAAAAAATTAACCCTCAACCAAAGATAAAGCCTCTTTAAGCCTATCGCCCAATGCGCTAGGGCTCACCTCTCATCCTCCACCTCTGATGCATCATACATGATAGAATTCCTGATAAAATGAAGTCCAATCAAGGTATGAACATCCTCCAAGGTGATGCCCATCGCTATGGTATCCCCCTCCACCTCCCATCAAAAAGTTTTGGTCAATTAATCCCATGCTCCTAGCAACATGATGACTAGATCAACATTGAGTGAGGTCCTCCTCATCTCCATGATGCCTCCAAATCCTAGGGAAACTATACAAGCTTGACCCACATTTGATAGTCACTCTAGCATATCTGGTAGGCATAATACATCAACAGTTACCAAAATCTCTATCATCTCTACAAAATATCAAAGAATAGAGAATGTATTAGATCTCAATGTAATAATAATAAAATACATTCTTAAAAATTCTTAAAATAATAAAAATATTAACTAACACATTAGCCTATTTTTCTTATTTTCTTGCATAGTTAGCTTTTTTAATACTAAATCAACCCTATCACCTCTTTGCTATACTAAGTCAACCCTCTACTACATAATCAATGCATTCTTGCATACACAATCAACCCATTCTTGGAGACATGATTAGCCCTTTTGATACTAAATAATCCCTTTCCCATCCTTAGCATACTATATCAGCGCCTTACCATGCATTCAACCTCATTCGATAGACTATATTAGCCACTTACTATTTATTACATCGGCCATAAGTATTATATTAGCCATGTCTATTTTTCTAATTGAGTCAGTTTGTTGCTATGCAGTTGGCCACCCCTAACAATACTAAGTCGACCCTTTGTTACGTAGTTGGCCACCTTGACTTCTCTCACCTTTTCTAATTGAGCCAGCAAGGCCAACTCCATTTGAATGTTGTGGTGAATTTTCAACTATTTACCATAAATGACTTAAGAATTTATTGGTTCGATTCTTTCCTACCCAATATAGCTAGTTTTACCCCTATTTTATCTAAATTTTTTGATGCAGGAGCATCTACATTCATTTTCTTGGCAAGACATGGTTACAAGTCATGTTTAAATTCAAATTTAAAATTATTGTATTTTGCCTCCAAAATGTTGTCTTAGAGGAGTAATTGTAAATGTAAATGTAAAAGGTGAAAAAAGTCAAAAAATAGAAGTTAGTTTGAAACTCCTACGTTGGAAGACAATCTTGGCTTGTAGAGAGGATTAAGGAAATAGTTGGAATCCCCCAAGTATAGTAGGTTGTTTGAGGAAATCATGTATGTTTGTTTAGAGTCCAAAGTTGGACATAGGAGTTAGAAAGAAAAGAGTTTTATATGTAATGAATGTCTTTGATCAGCTAGTTGAAGAGGGAAAATAGGGAGGATCTCCTTGGGAAAAAGAAGCCGATTCAGAGGAGGATCTCGAG